>CM040239.1:296290678-296717640 GCA_022545495.1 Chrysanthemum lavandulifolium | reverse complement strand
GAGTCATCTATGACCATGTCATGCCTTTGCCTTGCGCCTCCAAGATAAGCTATCACTTCAAACACGAAGATACATGCTAAAGGTCGACTTCTGTTGGTGAGTTCATAGGTTTATTTAAATGAGATTTCGAGACTTCGTTTTCAAATTTGGTTTTGATGATCATTACGTCTTTCATAATGTCATAAAGTTTATGGTTTCAATTCATAAAAGGGTTTCATAAAAGATATTTCATTAGTGGACCATAAGTAGGGTATATGTACATTACAACGAATATAATGTCATATATTGAATTTATTACGCTAGCACTAAGCTCATGCAACCGAAGCTACGACAGTTTATGTATGCACAAGGAAGTCATACAAATAAGGAGCCCATGGCGAGTGTTTATCCCAATACACTCGGTCCCGACATGCTACATGTATGCATTGACCAGCCGGGTCAACCTAGTCAGGAGTCACCCCAATAGATCTATTTATAACATTCGCGCTTCCCAGCAGGAATTTGATGTTCATGAAAAGGGCAATTTGGGATCTAAAGTCTTAGGCTAAGCTGCATAATATTCTAGGTCAAAGGTTTTGGTGGGGTCCTTAAAGCATCTAGGTATGATGTATCTTAAAACATATCAATCAAAAGGGCATAGTATGCATAGAATGCAGAATTTTAGTAATTAAATCATTTAAGTAAAAATGAGCATGTATCTTCCGCCAAAACAGTTATAAAACAAGTAAAAGTAGGGGCTATGAAACTCACCATGGCCATGTGCAATATGAAGTCTAAAGGAAATTAAATCAAGGAGTGGTAGTGCACGGCTCCGACACGCAACCTAATTAATACGGCAATTTAGTCTTTATGTTTAAGACTCGATAAAGTTTAACTAACTTTATAAGTTTTTAAATGTTTGTCTTGTTGTTGTTGTTGTTGTTGTTGTTGTTGTTGTTGTTGTTGTTGCTTATGTGGTATCGTTTATCTTAGACCATTTTACAAGGAATTGAGTGGAATTCGGCTTATAAGAGTATGACATGGAAAGAATCTCGAAGAAGGAATTATGGCTTTGGTTCCATGATGACCAAATGATAATATACGGAAGGATATTAAGAGCAAAAAGAGACTGAATGATGACATCCGGGAAGAAAAGTACATATATTATGAGATGTATATGGTATGAATGAAGGAGATTTGTATATTTATACATATATATATATATATATATATATATATATATATATATATATATATATTTCATGCCACTTAGTATATTAGAATAATTATCCTTAGAGAAACTTAAGTATAACTTATCTTGTATACATTTGACATATTAAAATCCCCGTAAGTCTCAAGATATGTTTCAAGGTGTTACTAATGTTTGTTCACAATAAATGTTTTCATTTTATAGGAAAGTTTAAAATTAATCCAAGTTTGTAAGTGACAACAAAATCATTCCAGTTGTTAACGAAAATGTGGTAGATTACAGAAATATATTTAAAATACTAATATGTTTTGAAAGGTTGAATATAAATTGTCTTATATAAATTACAATATAGGTTTTCATGAAATACATTTCGTTTGTAAATTTGGAAGTAATAATATGCTTATGGAAATTTTTGGCATGGCCCGAGTGTGTTCTCTATTTATCCAATTTTACTAAATGTCTACAAGTCGTGTATCGAGTTTATTTGATTTTTAATTAGAAGTTGTGTGAGTATGAGTTTATATTTTATAAAGTTTAGAAGTGTGAAAACCTTTTTTAATTAAGTCGTAAGTAATAGTTAGTTTGTTTTCCCACACTCGTTTCCATTAGATATTTATATCGTGACTTGTTTCATTATAAAAAATGTTTATAAGGCATGGTATGTCGAGGAAGGCATCGTCTGAGGCAAGTCAAATGAGTAGAAAATGAGCCGGACAAGACGGAATTGAGTTGAGAAGTACTCGAGTCTACCCCCTATAATGCGCACCTTAGTGTGCTTCGGCTCAGTACCCACAAACTCTTATTTATTTGATCTCTCTTATTTCCTTTTTTACTTGGGCCTGGTCCGATTCACTAGCAATCCAAACACACCCTTTAAAGAAAATGGGCTAGCATGTTGGAGTGGTAAGCCCAAACCCACACAACCAAATACTCAAGGCCCGTTTCTTTATTTACCAACACAGAAGAAAATGGGAGCTCATGTTTCTGATACTATGTTTATGTGAGGAGTAACTGAACCGAGGCATAATGAAATTGAAAAACCGAACCGTGCCCAACTTGACCATGTGACATAGTCATCCCCGAGGTTATACGAGTCAAACACAAGACAAGAGAAGGAAAACAATTACTCTCGAGTTACAGCCGAGGCAATTGAAGCACCTAGAGTGGTTTTATTCTTAGCCGAGGTAACCATACTAATATGCTAGCATACGTTGGTGTAACAAGATCTAAACAGAAATCACCGAAGACCGACCAAGCTACGATTATAAGTTGAAAACCAAATGAGCCGCATAAGCTTGAGGTTAAGTTGAAAACCTCGATAAGTTGATTAAGCTAAGATATAAGCCGATTATTAAAGTATGAGTTGGATACTAAGCCTAAAATCAAAATAAGCCGTATATCGAGTTTTATACTTTCTCATATTCTTACCACACCATATTCGCAACAACAACACCACTTATTAGATTAAAATATTTCAGTCGATCGGTTCATAATAAAGGAACAATTCCAACAAAATTTAAATCAGAACTTCTTTGAGATTTACAAAGTAAACTAATGTAATTAATAAGATTCTTACAATGTTGATGATGAGGTCGAGTAGGGTGAGACCCAAACAAGAGTACACGAACAAGTCTTGATTCTTACATGTGGTGTGATGTTGATTTGAGGAGGAGACCAAAACGAAACAACATATTCCAATACAATCCAATCTAAACCGAATCCAAAGAAACCCCAAACCCTTTATAAGACTTTAACTTATGAAGTTTGTGTGAGTGAGATTAAGTGGAAAAACTTGTGAGAAACCCTTTTGTGAATATGCAGCCATAAAAAGAAAAACAAAGAGTAACTTCGACCATTTCTTTCTTGATCTCGAGCTTGTGAAGAACCTTTCTTATCAAAGTCCCCTTTCCCTTGATGACTTTTTAGGAGATTCTTGAGAGACAATAGAAAACGACCCTTCATCTTTTGACTCGTGTAGAGGTAGGTCTGCGGGTTTTCACGAAAAGAGATAAGGGTGATGATTTTTAGGGAGGAAATGGAGGGGCGCTGTATCCCAAAGAGGAAGAGCAAACCAATTTCCTTGGTCTATAGAAAACGATAAAGAAAAAGAGAATGGAGACAGGGAAAGTATCACGTGGGAGAGAGAGAAAGAGAGAAGGGATAGGAGAGTTATATCTTTTGTTTTATTATACAAGAGTACAATCGGTACCCCGTGTTTTGTCGAATCCTTGAGTAAACGTACCTCCCCGGTACCCGAAAAATATAGAAGTTATGTTTTCGGAGACGATTTCTTAAACGTAATATTATGACACTTTGTTTACATTGAAATTGGATTATAACTGTTTGCCGTTACTAATTTGGTGTCGGTATGCGTGCGATGTCGTGGCTTCCTAAATTCACGAGATAACCTCTTGTTTTCTTTCGTAAATTATCATTAAATGTTAAAATGTGTATATTTCACTTATATAAGTATTTATTTTTTTGTTTTGTATGTTACTGCACCTACAGTATGCGGGATAACTTCCCATAACGAGGGTTTAAGCTTATGTACACTTAAATTTGGCCCAAAGACCAATAATTTCACATTTATTAGGAAGATACTTAGTGGGTAAGTATCGTGTATCGTGTCTTATTTTAAAAGAAAGCGAGATGACTTCTCGTTTTTAAATTTTTGGTATTGGTATTCTGTTAGAAAATAATTGATTTAAATTTTCTGACGTAATAAATATTATTATAATAATCTGAAATTTTACGGGTTGTTATACTTTGGTTGATTGTCCTAAGTATGTTCTACCTACTACTCAGCCTACTCCAAGTGTTAATGATGGTTTTAAAACGGTCAATACTAAAAAGAAGAGTAACAGTGGTGGTCAATCTGGTCCAAGTAAGGGAGGTTATACAAAACCTGTTGTGGGGAAGAAGATGCAATATCAACCTAAAGCGCTCCTACTGCACCCAAGAAAGTGGATGCCAATAAGAAGAAGTCTACTGATGTGGCTAGTACTAGTGGTGCAGAGGCGTGATGTAGCTAATCACGAGTGGTGCAGATTGCTACAACAAACCGGTTTGATGGCCTTCATATGGATGATTATAACACCACAAATCGGGGCCTAAGTGTTTATATTACAAGAATGTCATTTGACTAAGTCTACTATGACATTTATAACTTCAATGGACTTACGGGATTGGTTAGTCAAACCCGATGGCCAAATTATAGGTATTAATGTTATGTAAATGATTATAGAAAATATGACGTGTCACATTTATAAGGACAAGGTACTTAAGGGACCTAAGTTTCCAAGTGTTAAATGTGTTAATAATTGTTTTTGGCTAAAATGGAATGAACTGGGACTTGAAGGACCTATTGTGCCAATTAGGCAAACTCGCCTCCTACAATAATTTGGATACTTCCACTCGTACTATAAAATTTACAGAAGATATGTATGTGAGTTGGGTGTGTAGAACTAGGAGGAATAAAGGATGAGACCATCTGGTCTTGATGGTCAAATTGAAGAAGGACTAATGGTCTAATACTAGAAATGTGCCCCTAGTGATAAACCCTATGCAAGTAAGTAACTTCTATTATGTTGAATTAATGATTTATGAATTAGGGTTCATGTACCCTAATTAAGGGAAATTGGGTAAAGATGTTTATAAGTTAAATTAAGAAGTTATTATGAAATTGGTGTAAATATTATCACATTAAGCTAATAAATTGATGGGGCTAATTATCATGAAATCATGGCATGATTATATGATAGTTAGATGGGCTTAAGGAAAATCTATGATTAGGATAATCATGGTTTAGTATTTTGATTATGTATATGTGCCCTTAGTGTTTGTGGCTTAGATGACAAGAGTGGAAGGTGATGACGATGTTAGAGGATGATGATGATGTCTTTAGTTTCACTAGCTTGGAATCAAGGTAAGTAAACCGGTCATTATATGTTGTTATATGATTCTACACATTATATGTTATGTGATTTTGTTATGCTAAGGAATGGGGTAATGGAATATACATGTTTATGTAATGTGTGTTTGAGACTAGTTCGGCTTAACTAGTCATGAAGGTTAGACAAGGTGAATTAGGCTAAGGTATGTTGATGTTTGACCCATAGGAAATGTTTTACTTAAGTGAATCAAGGTACGTGTTAATGTTTAATGGTTTGCAATGGTTAATGAGTTATCATGTATAATGTATGAATGTCTATGATAACATGTTATGAACGCTTTACTTACTAAGCATTTATGCTTACGGTTTAAGATGTTAATGTTTTGTAGGTTTAAACGTGAAGAAAAGGAAATGCTTGGAACTAAGGGTTAAGGTTGGATTATGCGAAACTTTAGAAGATGGATAAGAAGGTAGAGCTTAGGTAGATACCGAGCTCATGACAAGTTGGTCCCCCAAGAGTCATAAAAGGTTTAATGTTTATAGTGTCAAGTCCTTGTAATGGTTAAGAGTCAATTTACAGGTTTTAATGTATGTTAAAGTTATATTGAAAATGGGTCAAAACAGGTATTTTGGCAAAGACACCTGTATACTTGTAAAGTACATGTCCGTGGATCATTGAGACCACGAGTATTATGAAGATGAAGTTTTATGATGTATAAATGATTTCTGGAAGTCTTCATGTAGAGTCGTGTTCGGGAAGTTAGTTTTTTCCAGAAAATTGTGCAAAGGTTCTTCCTTGAGCATAGATCTTAAGATCTATGCTAAATCCAGAAATTTTAAGTTCAAGAGTTTCTTTCCTGAGCATAGATCTTAAGATCTATGCTCATACCAGAAAGTTGATTTCAAGGAGTTTCTTTCCTGAGCATAGATCTTAAGATCTATGCTCAGCCCATAAAGTTAATTTTAAATGGTTTCTTTCCTGAGCATAGATCTGACCAAAATTTTGATGTTTGGCAGATTTTTATCGTTTTGTTTATTTTGTATAAAATAAACCGTAAGTCATTAGAGGTCGCGCCACACGTTGTTTCGAAGGTAATTGAGTCTAGTTTCATGTAAAAATACTTTCAAGGGTCGGTTTGTTACATAATTAAATCAGTTTCATGATTTGTAACAGCGGGTCAGTTTTATGTCAAGTTACTTCCGCTTTAAAGTTTTTCATTTTTGGTTATTTTAAGTCGTGTCATTCACGGGGTGTAACAACTTGGTATCAGAGCTTCGGTTTAAGTAAATTAGGTTTCCACTTTAGGTTGCCTAGACTTAAATCACTATTAGAATGCGTTAAATGTAAGAATAAGTTATGCATTAAAGTAAATGTTTAAGTTTGAAGCGAATTATGAGATAAGTTTTATGAACTTAAGTAGAGAATAATGCGTGTGTTTTATAATGTTAATGTGTATATGATATAAGTCCGTGTAGGGCTTGATATGTTTAAATGATTGAATTACTGTGCACTTTGGTTAGTGTCGGTAATTGCCTTTTGATTATAAGAACGTGTTTTAAAGAGTAGTGGTAATGGAATGTAATGAAAATGGTAAGTGGTATTAGAGATGGGCTATAAGTGAACTAAAGTATGGAATGCTTAGAGTATAGAACGTAGTAATGATAAGTGAGCTAAAGTATAATGTGTGAAAGCAAGAAGAGAATTGACACATTAATTGTTAAGTGTCTAATAATACGAGATATATAAGATGAGGCTAAGAAACGATACCTAGTAATGATGAAATGAAAATGGAATAACTAATGAGCTCATAAGTAAAGAAAAAATGAGTTGAGAATGTAAGTAAGAACGTAATGACATGTCTTATAGTCAGAAGGTGATAAGCATGTATAAAGTTAAGGCAATGACTTGAAATTACGATATCACGGCTAATGTGTATCATTAGTTGTGATCATTTAAAAATGAAAATGACAATTGGTAAGCATGTTTGAAATGAGTAATAAAAAAATAAGATGTGTAAACACATGTGTAAATATAACAAGCAAATGTCATTTTCTAATGATTCTTTCTTAAAACTAAATAAAAGGAATGGAAATGTGAATGTGTGTTAGAATGATGATGACTTGAATCCAATGTTAAATGTGAAAGGTTAAAGGTAACTATCATGTAACCGATGAGTTAATGATAGGTGATGGAGTTAATGATTGTATCCTTCGGGATGACCAAGGTAATGGTGGTATCTTTCGAGATTACCATGTGAATGATGGTATCCTTCGGGATGGCCAAGTTAATGGTGGTATCTTTCAAGATTACCAAGTGAATGATGTTAATGATGGTATCCTTCGGGATGGCTAAAATTAATGAATGACAAGGAATCTTTCGATATGAAAAGTATTGCCTTTACCGGCAAGGGGTTGCCTACATCCTTGGCATATAAAAATATCCCCAAAATGAATGTGAAAATGGTATGGATCCAAGTCTAAAAAGTTAAAAAGAACTAAAAGCAAGAAAAGTTAAAATGTGTAATGAATAGGTACGAGTGTTGTGTTAGAAACGTGTAAGTAGGACGACTTATGATTTCCTTAGTTAAATGGATTGGGACGCCTTTTCATTTAATTAAAGAAATTATGAATCGCCGAACCATGATTTTATGTTTCTTGATTTACATCGATTGGGACGCCTTTCCATGTAAATGAAGAAGTGTAAATGAGTGGGCTTATGTGTTCCCAACATGGCATGAGTAAGGTAGAAGGGGTAGAAAAAGCAAGCCTAGAATTAGTTAAAAGTCTTAAGAAATAAGATAAACGAGATATAATTAGAATGCAACTTTTAATTGAGACATTAAGTGAAACCAACCATTAGGTGTCTATAGTATAACTCGAAAAGATTAAAAATTTGGTAATGGTGTTATAGCATGCCTTAACGCGTGGTTCAAATGAGAGTAATGATGGAAATAGATGCTAGTTAATATTAGCACTCTCATGAGTGAATGTGAAGGTATAAGTTAAAATTTAAATTTTGAAGCTAAAACGTTGAAACTTCTTATGAGACTCATAGTCTTTGACGAGAAATTTATTATAAGAAATAGAGAAAATGAGTCAATGTAATGAAAACGTTAACGAATTAAAGGAATGACCAATGTAAGATGGGTAGATAACAGTTAATGTTAAGTTATGAAAGTCAAAGTAAGCCAAGATTTCCCTAAGTTAAACTTAACACTTGGTGGAAATCCTTAAAATGAAATAGCAAAGATAAGGAGTTATAGCAAAATGTTAAAGCGGATAACAGAATGACTATGGTAGAAATGAAATGCTAAGTTGTATAGGTTAACGTTTGACTTATGTAAAGTCAAAACGGCGTAAATTTCCTCAAGTGGCACATAGTCCTTGATTTAAAAGTTAAGTGTAGTAAGTAACAATGCGAAGTGATAGAAATAAGGTTGGCAAAATGATACAATGATTATAGTAAATGCGTCATGTTTGACATAATGACCTTAGTAAGAGTCGATGCTCTCAGAAAGTTGAATGAGAAGTAGAGTGGATTAAGGATTTTGATGTGTATTGCTTAATGTTGCAAGATCACATAGATCATTGCAACAGAATGTATGGATGATAAATGTGCTTAATTCTAAGAATGGGGGCAAGAAGTGAAAATATCAAGGTTAGTTTAAACGATAGATTTCGGGGACGAAATCTAAATAAGGGGGTAGAATTATAACACCCTGAAATCGGGCCTAAGCGTTATATTACAAGAATGTCATTTGACTAAGTTGACTATGACATTTATAAGTTCAATGGACCTACGGGATTGGTTAGTCAAACCCGATGGCCAAATTATAGGTATTAATGTTATGTAAATGATTATAGAAAATATGACGTGTCACATTTATAAGGAAAAGGTACTTAAGGGACCTAAGTTTCCAAGTGTTAAATGTGTTAATAATTGTTTGTGGCTAAAATGGAATGAAATTGGACTTGAAGGACCTATTGTGCCAATTAGGCAAACTCGCCTCCTACAATAATTTGGATACTTCCACTAGTATTATAAAATTTACAGAAGATATGTGTGTGAGTTGGGTGTGTCGAACTAGGAGGAATAAAGGATGAGACCATTAGGTCTTGATGGTCAAATTGAAGAAGGATTAATTGTCTAATACTAGAAATGTGCCCTAGTGATAATCCCTATGCAAGTAAGTAACTTCTATTATGTTTAATTAATGATTTATGAATTAGGGCTCATGTACCTAATTAAGGGAAATTGGGTAAAGATGTTTATAAGTTAAATTAAGAGTTATTATGAAATTGGTGTAAGTATTATCACATTAAGCTAATAAATTGATGGGGCTAATTATCATGAAATCATGGAATGATTATATGATAGTTAGATGGGCTTAAATAAAATCTATGATTAGGATAATCATGGTTTAGTATTTTGATTATGTATATGTGCCCTTAGTGATTGTGGCTTAGATGACAAGAGTGGAAGGTGATGACGATGTTAGAGGATGATGATGATGTCTTTAGTTTAACTAGCTTGGAATCAAGGTAAGTAAACCGGTCATTATATGTTGTTATATGATTCTACACATTATATGTTATGTGATTTTGTTATGCTAAGGAATGGGGTAATGGAATATATATGTTTATGTAAAGTGTGGTTGAGACTAGTTTGGCTTAACTAGTCATGAAGGTTAAGCAAGGTGGATTAGGCTAAGGTATGTTGATGTTTGACCCATAGGAAATGTTTTACTTAAGTGAATCAAGGTACGTGTTAATGTTTAATGGTTTGCAATGGTTAATGAGTTATGATGTATAATGTATGAATGTCTATGATAGCATGTTATGAACGCTTTACTCACTAAGCATTTATGCTTACGGTTTAAGATGTTAATGTTTTGTAGGTTTAAACGTGAAGAAAAGGAAATGCTTGGAACTAAGGGTTAAGGTTTGATTATGCGAAAGTTTAGAAGATGGATAAGAAGGTAGAGCTTAGGTAGATACCGAGCTCATGACAAGTTTGTCCCCCAAGAGTCATAAAAGGTTTAATGTTTATAGTGTCAAGTCCTTGTAATGGTTAAGAGTCAATTTACAGGTTTTAATGTATGTTAAAAGGTTATGTTAAAGTTATAATGAAAATGGGTCAAAACGGGTATTTTGGCAAAGACACCTGTATACTTGTAAAGTACATGTCCGTGGATCATTGAGACCACGAGTATTATGAAGATGAAGTTTTATGATGTATAAATGATTTCTGGAAGTCTTCATGTAGAGTCGTGTTCGAGAAGTTAGTTTTCCGGAAAATTGTGCAAAGGTTCTTCCTTGAGCATAGATCTTAAGATCTATGCTAAATCCAGAAATTTTAAGTTCAAGAGTTTCTTTCCTGAGCATAGATCTTAAGATCTATGCTCATACCAGAAAGTTGATTGCAAGGAGTTTCTTTCCTAAGCATAGATCTTAAGATCTATGCTCAGCCCATAAAGTTAATTTTAAAGAGTTTCTTTCCTGAGCATAGATCTTACCAGAATTTTGATGTTTGGCAGATTTTTGTCGTTTTGTTTATTTTGTATAAAATAAACCGTAAGTCGTTAGAGGTCGTGCCACACGTCGTTTCGAAGGTAATTGAGTCTAGTTTCATGTGAAAATACTTTCAAGGGTTGGTTTGTTACATAATTAAATCAGTTTTATGATTTGTAACAGCGGGTCAGATTTAAGTCAAGTTACTTCCGCTTTAAAGTTTTCAATTTTTGGTTATTTTAAGTTGTGTCATTCACGGGGTGTAACAATGATACTGATGACTGTCGTATTCCTACCAATGAAGTGACTAAGGATGTGAATTCGGGTATTCCTAAGGAAGCTAAGGAGGACGGGTCTTTAGAGACTGGTAATGCATCACAAGTACCGCTTGTGAGTTATTCAATGCGAACAAAGAAAGTTAATTCTACTCCTTTAGTTGGGAAAATTGGGGAGCTTGAAAAGCTACTTATTGATGGGAAAGCTACTCTTGTGGATGATGATGGTCATCCTATTCAAAAGGTTGATTATCCGGGGTCTTCTTCTTCTACTAAGAGGGTTAACCCATTCTAAGGAGAGAGATTGTTGTTTCGCATCTGTGATGAAGGCGAGGGTTGTGAATACGTTTGATGAGTCAATGAACCTATCTGGTGGTGGTCATGATCGTGAAGATGATTATGATACTATGATTATGATGACTATGTGGATCAGGTCTACGATCTTCCAGGGAATTTGGATGCTTTATATGACACGTATGGTATCAAGCTCCAAGGTCTTGGTAGAAAGTAATTTTGTTTTCATAAGAGTCTAATGGTATCTTTTGAGTAGTGGTTTTTTCTGATTTAGGGAATTGGAAGTATCTTGTTATGTAAGCTTTTTCGCCTATGTAACGGGCTGAGATATGGGATCAACCCATATCCTTTGTACTTAAACGTTTTTTGAGGTAATATATTTACCGGGTCTTTTGACCTTTTACCCAAAAAAGCATATTTGAAGTAAAACTAGAAAGCAAATGCGCATTGCGCGTTAAGAAAAGATACCACAATAATTAGAGGCACTTTATTTTGCATACTCAAAAATTCTTGCATACTAAGGGATAAATCTCCACCTTCCATTTAGTTTGATCTAATGGTGGTGATTAACCTAAGATTTAATATGTTTAAACCTAAGTCCATGTTTTTTTCTTTTCATTTTATCTTTCTTATTCATTTTCTTATTATTTGTCTTTTTTTAATCACTTTTTTAATTTCACGTTTTATTTTTTTTCGTTTTCGTCTGTTTTCATACGTTTTCTTACGTTTTGTCATTTTTTCGCTTTTTATACGTTATCGTCTGTTTTCATACGTTTTAGTCCGTTTTCATACGTATTCGTCCGTTTTCTTACGTTTTCATCTGTTTTCTTACGTTTTCGTCCGTTTGCATACGTTTTCGTCCGTTTTCTTACGTTGTCGTCTATTTTCTTACATTTTCATACGTTTTCATCCGTTTTGTTACGTTTTCATCAGTCTTGTTACGTTTTCATCTGTTTTCTTACGTTTTCGTCCGTTTTCTTAATTTTTTGTCCGTTTTTATACGTTTTCCTCCATTTACATACGTTTTCGTCCGTTTTCTTACGTTTTCATACGCTTTCGTCTGTTTTCTTACATTTTCGTCCGTTTTCGTACGTTTTTATCTGTTTTCTTACGTTTTCGTTCATTTTCTTACATTTTCGTCCGTTTTCTTATGTTTTCTTCTGTTTTCTTACGTTTTCGTTCGTTTTCTTATGTTTTCGTCCATTTTCATACGTTTTCGGTCGTTTTCTTACTTTTTAGCCCGTTTTCGTCCGTTTTCTTACGTTTTCGCCTGTTTTCTTACATTTTTGTCTGTTTTCCTATGTTTTCGTTCATTTTCTTATGTTTTTGTCTGTTTTCTTACGTTTTTGTCCGTTTTCATACCTTTTCGTCTTTTTTCTTACGTTTTCTTCCGTTTTAATACGTTTTCGTCTATTTTCTTACATTTTTGTCCATTTTTAGACGCTTTCGTCTGTTTTCAGATGTTTTCGTCCAATTTCATACGCTTTCGTCCATTTTCATCTGTTTTTATTTATTTTCGTCGGTTTCAGACGCTTTTTTCCATTTTCATACGTTTTTATTCGCTTTTCATTCATTTTTACACGTTTTTGTCCGTTTTCATACGTTTTCGTCCGTTTTTTGCGGTTTTATACGTTTTTGTCTATTTTCATACGTTTTCATGCTTATTATTAAACTTTATTATATTACATGTCTAATATCAATTGTGATATTTTATTAAAAAAAAGTTAATGTCTAATATCACTTGTGATATTTAATAAACAAACAAGTATGTTTTTTTAATCTTTAATATCACCTGAGATATTTCATTCTCTATATATTTTTATATATTATCACCTATGTGTTTTCTAATATTTTTATAATTTTCAGTTACAAGATAGTTTTTGTGCCTTACATCGCAATTGACAAGCGCATATTTTTTTAGTGCAACTAATGTTATCTATCACTTGTGATATTATACTCTTAGTAGAAATAAAAGGGTTATAGTCTCTTTAAGTGAATTCTTATTTTGTTCAAAAAAATGCTAATTTTATGCAACACTTACTTGATTTTGAGAATATGTGTTGGAATCATTCCTAAACCTTAATTCAAGTGTTAGTGATTCATATGTAATAGTTAGCTTAATATGGCTTTTATGTTAGTAATCATGCGAAGGCTTATGTAGAAAGCCCATGAGCCTTGGCCCAAGTCCAATAAGGAAAGGAAGGGACTAGGAGTGTTGCCCTAGCTCCCTCTCCTATAAATACCTATGTAATACCCTCACTTGAGGGTTGATTGTTCAATTCATTCACTCTTTTACACCTTGCGCATAACCGGCCTTAGTTCATACGTGTGTGTGTGTTTGTATTTGTTCAACCGATCTCTATCTCTTCTCTATCTCTACATATTGATGCTTGTGTTACTAATATGGTGACCTAACAGTGGTATCATTCGCCAAATAGTTGGGTGAATCGGTTTTGAAGTGAGTTTCGGTCTTACGCGTAACAAAACGGTTCAAACTTTGGTTCGCTTAAAAACTTCCTTTTTACACTTTTCAATCCAAGATTCTTGTACTTTCAACGTCGTAAGGTGTTAAAATAACGCTTTTGGCAAAAATTTTCAAACTTTACGTGTGGATCATTGTTTTAAGCTAGGTTTTTACGTGGGTATTGTTCTACGCGTAACGGTTTATAAGCTTTGGATCATCAAGTTTCACACTTTTGTGTTATTTTGGTGATATTGAAGTCGTTTCATCACAAAAATATGGTTTAGAAACATCTTTGGGCAAAAATCATTTTTGGTGAAGTTCTACGCATAACGAAACCCTAAAATTACGCATAAGAGTTCCTTGGTTTGATCTTCAGTTTCGTGGATTACTCAGTTTTTTTCTTGCTTGGATAAGCCTGAAAACACTTCGACTTTGGATATCTTTTGCACTGTGATAGTAAAAGATCTTTTGGGTAAAACCCTAAACTTACGCATAAGCTTAAGCTTACGCGTAGAACTCCTTACGCATAAGATTCATCCTACGCCTAAGCTTTGTCTTACGCATAAGTTAATCCTACGCCTAAGTTTTCTACGCTTAACTTTCTGTTTACGAATAACTTTAATGTTTTCTCATTACTTACGCGTAAGCTAATCCTACGCGTAACTATTGCTGTTACGCGTATCTTTGGTGTTTTTACGCATAAGTGGTACTTTGTTTTTCTTTGATTTCTATGCCTAAGGATACTTCATCAACAAAGGTTCATTCGACTACAAAGATCCATTTAACAACACAAGTTTTCAACATGTCACAACCACCATACTCTAGTTATTTCCCTCACACTTATAATCAACAACAACAACAACAACAACTAAGTCCACAACATCAACAATTTAATCATCAACAACAATTTAATCAACAACATTCTCCACAACTTGCATCAATTCTACAACCTCAAATGGTTCAACCACCACCAAGTCTTCAAGTACAACCTTACACAAACTTCTACAATCAACATCCATCCAGGAGTACTATGAAGGAACCGTCATGGTTTGGCAAGATGTGTGAAGCCTTAAGTAGCCAACAATCAATTCATGAAGTTGGCTCACTTGATAGACCTCCAATGCTCACTCCCGATAATTATGATCAATGGGTGATAAGGTTCTTTTGGTTTTGTGATCTAAATAAGCCACATGGAAAGTTCTTAAAAAAGGTCATTATGGAAGGTCCATTTCAGATGCCTACTATTGTCACACCTGCAGATCTAGATGCCAATCCACCGAGAGATGTTGTCACCAACATTGCCACTGTCTCCCAACTCACTGGTGATGAACTTCTACATTTTGAAGCCGATGAACTAGCAATGCAATACATCCTTTTGGGACTACCCAATCCGATCCTTTGAAGTGTTGATGCTCAAAAGACAGCTAAAGCAATGTGGGAACATATTCATCTTCTAATGGAAGGCACAGCCCTCAATCTGAAAGACATGGAATCCAAAATCTACTTGGCTTATGAACACTTCATGATTGAACCAGGAGAGACATTAGAGTCATATCATCATCGATTTTCAGACATCATAAATGATTTGGACAAACACAACATCATCATGCCACGAATTGCTGTCAACACAAAGTTCCTAAGTAGTCTTGGTCCGGAATGGGAGAAGTATGTCATTTTTCTCCGTCAAGCTAAGAATCTTCATCATGCTACATACGGATTGTTGTACGATTATTTGAAGCCTCATCAAAAAGAAGTTGATAAGGAAAGGATTATCCGTGGCCAAACTGTTTCCCCTTCACTTCCGGATAATCAACAACTTGCTTTGTGGGCTCAAACTAGTTATCCTCCTCAACCAACTGCCACAATCACACCATATGATCCATCACAGCAACAATCTCAACAAACTCAATTGGTTCCATACAACAACAACAATGATCAAGCATTTTTCAGTGAAGCTAATGAGGACTCCAATCCGTTCGATGCATTGCAACAAGGATTTGTTATGATTGCTAAAGCTTTTGGCCGTTATACAAACAAATCCAACAATCGCATTCATTCCTCATCAAACACAAGGAATCAGGCTGTTGTGAACTGTAACACCCCCAAAAATATCGTGACGGAAGATTGTGTCATTGGGGTGCTACTTCATAATACACAAGACAAGTTATAGAAAACGACCTCTAAATGAGACGTTTGAAAAGTTACCATTCGATTAATGAAATCGAGTTACAAACAATGCGGTCCCAAAGTATAATATATAAATGTTTGAATGGTAAATACGAATGTATAAAGTCTTCAAAACATGTCGTGCGACTCTATGCTTCAAACTCTAGCTATCGCCTTAAGACACGAGATAAACATGCTAAAAGTGTCAACACAAAGGTTGGTGAGTTCATAGAGTTTGTTTAACATGTAAAGCCTTTAAAGAATGTTCACACAACAAAGGCATTGTAAATCCACTCGGCCCAAGTTCACCATACAAAACTTGCAACTGTGTGTTCACAACCCTTCGCTAAAATATAATACATTTTATAGTCAAGCACATATGATCATAATAGTTCTCATTATTGCACTTAGGGGACTGCTCCGTGTATGTTGGGAGACTTATCATCGACTTATCAAGTTTACTAGTGGACTGCTCCGTACAAAGGAGACTTACCATCGACTTATCATGCTAACGAGGGGACTGCTCCGTGTATGTTGGGAGACTTACCATCGACTTAACAAGTTTACTATTGGACTGCTCCGAACAAGGGAGACTTACCATCGTCTTAAGTATAACACAATCAAGTATAATGCAATCAAGTATAACGCAATCAAGTATAATGCAATCCAGTATAACATAATCAAGTATAAGGCCATCAAGTATAATGCTTTGAGTATTTGTAAAAAAGTATAAAGCAAATGTTTGAGCATGTATCTCCCCCAAAGAGTTTGTAAAACAATTAAGCGAGTAAAAGTGGGGCTACGAACTCACGATAATCAGTAAAAGTTTAGAGTACTTATGAAAGTAAATGAAAATAGTTGAGCATGTATCTCCCCCAAAAGTTTCAAACGCATATAAAAACGGGGCTAAGAACTCACCTTAATAAATGATATCACAACGTATAACGGAGTCGTTGGATAAGCCTGGAAGTCTCTACGTATAACCTAGAATATGATGTCAACTCTTAGGTTTGGTATAATGCCTAAGAAAACATGAACGAGCTTATATATGCCATTATATTGATCATGACGTAGTATTTTGTATGTTTGTTTATAGAAATGGTTTTAGTTTGTATATCTCAGACTACCGTCGGGCCATCATAATTCGAGAGGTCATGCAAGAACGCTCGAGGAGCTAGGACACTTTAAATCGTAAACCAAAGAACTCGTCGATCCGCTTACCCAAATGAACCCCTCACATGAAGTTCCCTAGTGTTGTAGTGCTCAATACGTAAAACATGTATTTTGATTATTTGATTATATGCTAAATTAAGAGTTTACAAATACAATAAATAAACTAACAAAGTTTATAAGTATTTTAATAAGTTTGAGTTTTATAAATACTTACCTTAAAATAGAATGCATGAGTATTATGGAAAAATAAAATATTAACGAGCTTCGACGAGAATTTGCAATCTTCAAAACCCACGGCTATTAGAAGATTATAACAACGCCTTCTTGAGAACCCGAAGAAGAAATGAAGATTATAACGACTTTTTCTTAAAAACTTTCAAGAACGAAGATCAAACGCTAGTTTTCTTCAAGAACACATGAATGTTCTTACAAGATCTATAAGAAATGCCTTAGGGTTTAGGAATTTAGATGATAAGAAAGGGTGGTGCAAGAATAAATGAAGTGATTATGCTTGGTATTTATAGGCTAGTGGTTTTGGTTAACTATATATTGGGTTAAAACTAACCATGGTTAAATTTACACATGTAAATGATCTAAAGGAAGTATCGCGTGGATTTTGACACCAAGGTGATGACTCCCCTCTAAATTTCGTTCATGATAAGATAGGATGACTTTGGTGGATAGTTTTGGTATTATCTTGGTTACGGAGTGAGTTTTGGTTAGTTAAATGCTAATCGAAGCTATAAAATGTAAAACCGGTATCGTAAAAATATGAAACTTTCGGGAATGATGAAACTCATCATTATACTCCATCTAAAAATATAAAATGGGTGATAAGTCTTATTGGGTGCAAAAACGCTTAAAAGCGGAAATCTGGGTCAAAACGCGTAATTCGTAGTTTATCGGAAAGAACGAAATTTCGTGGAAACGACCGTGAATTTATTTAAAGTAGACTAAAATTAGTCTAAAAGTGATATGAGATGTCAAACTTTGGTTTTCTTCAGACGCTGGATAACTTAATGCTTATTCGTGAAGTTTAAAATTACGCGATTTAATAAAAAGGTAGAACATACAAGGTTAATTTCTTTATAGTCAAAGGATGAGGAAATATGTTTGACTTTTCCAAAATGTAAAAGTTTCTAAAATCTTAGGAAATACAACAAGGTGAATCGTTAAGTCCGATGTAAGTAGAATTGTTTAAAACGTAAGTTTAGTTTCACATCACACGGGCTTATTTGGTAACATAAAATAAATCTTAAAATTCTCAAATTAGTCATGAGTGATAAAAAATTAATCTAATGCGGGGAAAATTGTCGAGGTAGTTTTCGTTATCGCTGGATGTTTAAACGGTGGACCGTCCAAAACGAAACTTTAAAACGGTGTTTTCTTAATAATTTTGCGAAAATGATCTAACGATTGTCGAACTCTTAGGTCATTACTAAAATAGTTTATCCTACGAGAATGTGAAATAAAATTTTACGGGATGAATAGTGAAAAGTGAATAGTAACAGTGAATAGTAAAAATGAATAGTAACCCGAAAATGTGAATTGTTACATGAACAATGGACGAGTTGAAGTTTAGAATCGTGGTTATGGTCGTCAGATGGGCGGTGGTCAAGGGTTTAATGCTATGGGTAGGAATAACAACCGAGCCCAGTGGTTGAACAGGGAATGCTCGAGAATGGGTTGAATGGTCTTCGATGCTACAACCGTAATGACACGGACACTGGCTAATGCATGCCCAAAGCCGAGGACTAGGGCGAAGCTTATCACAAGGAGGCTTTACCGGCTCTTGGGATGAAGGCGGTGGAACCCTCACAGACAAAGAACGAGCTTTATGGCGATGCGACTCGAGATGATGATATGGAGGACTTGCGGTGCCAATGCAAAGCAGCTTATGTTGATGGCTAATATGCATGAGCTACACATAAGTAACACAGCCCGAAGTATGACACGATGGCTTGTCTCGGTACCGAACAAACCATATTCATCTCTCGATCTAATATCATCGCCAACATCCGATCCGACGAGGCTCGAATGTTCAAATGAGTCGTCCACATCTCATTCGACGATTCTCAACTAGACCGCAGAGTTACATTTGATGATCAAGATGACCTTCGGTTTCCTTTGATACTCAAATTGACTCGTGGTTATACTTGAGGATCGAATAACGATCATGTTGTGACTCACGTTGAACACGAACCTTTGCCTAGTCCCGATGTTGATCTCTTACTTAAAGACCAACAATCCCGAATGGAAGAATGTCGCTCGTTAAATCAAAAATTAAAAAGTAAAATGCATTGTTAACCGGGGATATTGAATGCTTAAACGACAACTCGACTTTTTCAAAACTCAAGAAAAACGTGAAAAGGTTTTGAAGCCGCTTTTGCTAAATCTCATCAAACGAACAATCTTTAGAACGACAGATGCGTGATCTAGCCGCTCAAGAATGCTTTGTTGTCCGAACTATAACAATCGAAACATGAACATAAACAACAAATTAACGCCTTACTTTGAAACTCAAAAGGCCAAGGTCGAGTTGTTAACTTGTCAAAACAGTTCTTTGAATACAAAAGCATTCCATGAAACGAATAGATAACTATCTTGAAGAAATTATCGACTTACAAACCAAAATTAAAGAGTTTTGAAATGTTGTTTACAAACATGGTGAGTCAATCACAACTATTCAAAAGTTTACTTTTAAACCTAATCCAAATGGATATGGTCCGATTCTTCGCGATTACAAACCTAAGTTTTCAAACAGAGCATTCAAACCAAATCTCGAGGTTTACAAAGTAAAACATAGAATTGATGATTCAATTATGACTGTTGTTGAATATAATCGCATGGAGGAATTAGATGCGATGACGAGAGTCACCAAAATGGAAAATGTCGTTTATAACAAACCATTTAACTATTCACAAGCCTTAACTTTTGTCACACAACAAGATACTTCTAACAAACCTTTGGTTATCACACCAGTTTCAAGTTAGTCCCCAAACACAATGGTGCACAAATTAATGGTCCTTTACCTTCACTTAGTGAAGTTAAAACAAAAGTCGAAAGTTGTCGAGTAATAAAATAATTTGACATTTTCTTATCCGACCTCAAAATTTTGAACGCGAGATTGAATTTCATTCGAAATAAAAGTTGAACATTTTCAATCGCCTCTGCACGAGAACAAAGAGATATTCTTCGTAAAAATTTTTACCCCATGTCAAAATTTTGAAAACACATGCACTATATTGGGAAAGGGATTTTCACAAGGAACTTGGTCTCATGAAACAGCGAGAAAATCAAACATCGATTTCAAATACTAAACGAAACGAAATTGTTAAGAAAAGATGTTGATCGACTCTTGAAGATGTTATCTGGCCGATATCAATAATCTTGTGCTATTACAACTGCTGTATATGCATCCGATCATATCTCCGCCGATTTTGTTGATTACATTGATATTGTTGATATACCGATTATGCGCATCGATCGAGTCTTTAAAAGTGGAAAATGAACGATTGTTAAACGAGCTTTCAAATGCAAAACGCCGCCTTCAATGGTGTCAAAAGATTGTCAAAATCGAGAACTTGCTTTGCAAAACAAAATCAACCAGTTGCATATCCAAAACGCTTAATACAAAATTTGAGCAACCGGATGATCAAAACGCCTTTGAAATGTCAAATCTCAAAATATGAACAAGAACTTGCAAAAGTTAAAAAGAATATGGAGTCATATTTGATTTACTTAAACAGACTCGTGATGAAGCATCAAACGAACTTGATCATTTTCTTGCACACACTAAGGAAGTTATGAATTTTCTAGAAATCTTCGCTCCAAAATCAAGAATGGTGCACACTATCTTTAAGTTAAGAGAAATGTTAGGAAAGTATGAACAAGTTCAGCCTAGCATCATTAAGAGAATTGCACTGTAACACTTAGCAAACGTGAACCCGCATTGCCTACCGACAAAACACAAGTAACTAATGTGCTTCCTCCATGAAACAGACTAGTTGCTTCTTTTCCAAACGTCCGCACTTCACGACCTAGGAGCAATACAAGGAAGAATAGGAAGTTGCGACCTAAGAAAAGAATAATAAGGAATGTCAAGTACAAGAACACCCTAGGACTTTGAATAAGACTCACGTTGCATCTACTTTAGATTGCGTCGACAAATGTAATGGAAAAAGTGTTGTAACGAATGCTAAACCTTAAGTACTTTTGATATTGGGCCCGATGTTTCTTGTGTTATTTGTCATAAAAGTATGCTTTCCGATTGTCATGACAAATGTGTTGCTAGAGCTATCGTGTCTCGCTTAAGGAATCCCAAGAATCGGAATACCTCTAGGCCCACTAATGCTTCTAAGTCGTGGCTTGGTAAACCGCCTCTTTAGATTCTAAGAAACGCATTGATATCCCCTGTAGCTCCAAAGATCACCTCCAAGGAATGTAGTACCACCTAGTGCATTCACTAAGACTAAAGCTAAGACTAGTTGGAGATGGCGAAATGGATACATAATACACTAGGATTTAAATGGATGCCTAAAATCATTGATGTGTGTATGTTCACTATAATCGCTTTGAAACCCTCTAACTCATCGGGTTCCACATCTACTTCTATTCCATCCAGATCGCTCGTGTGTAATGCGTGTGACAGATCATTCTCCGGATTGTCGATAGTGGATGTTCCCGACACATGACATGCAACATTAAATCGTTATCAAACTTTGTTGCAAAGTTCATTGGCACCGTCGATTCGGAATGATGACTTAGCAGCCTATCATGGGCTACGGAGATTATATCAATGGCAATATCGAAATTAGCGTGGTTTATTATGTGGAAGGCCTCGGTCACAATCTTTTTTCACCGGTCAATTACGTGATGGAGATTTGGAAGTTGCTTTTCAGAGAAAACTTGTTTCATTCTGTGATCCGCAAGGAAACGATCTTATGTCTAGCTCGCAATTTAGTCTCAGACACAATCTCAATGCAAGACATGGTTGCTTCATCTCCGATCCGCCTACTCTCAAAGGCTTCATCTACAAAATCATGGCTATGGCACCGCTGTCTCTCACATCTAAACTTTCAAACCATCACCAACCTTGCTCGACACAAACTTTTGAAGGTCTCCGAGATTCCAGTATTCCAAAGATCACCTATGCTCACTTGTGAACAAGGGAAAAGCACTCGTGCTCATTTTCCTTCAAAGGTGGAACACAACTCTCAAAGATGTGCTTCATCTTCTTCACATGGATTTGTGTGGCCCGATGCGCGTGCAAACGATTAATGGCAAACGCTACATCTTAGTAATTGTCGATGACTACTCACGATGGACTTGGGTCTACTTTCTTCAAGCAAAGATTAAGCTCCACGGATGATCATCACCTTCTCACTTAAAATTCATGTTCAGCCCGAACACCGTCCGACAAATTCGAACAGACAAAGGAACTAAATTTGTGAATCAAACTCTTCGAGAACTTTATGAGAAAGTGGGAATCGAGCATCAAACATCTATTACACGCATACCGTAACAAAACGGAGTTGTTGAAGACTAAACCAAACGATAGTGGAAGCTACAAGAACAATGTTAATCAATGTTAAACTTTCGGATTACTTATGGGCGTGTCAGATCAAGCGCATGCTATACTCAAACCGGTCAATGATTACAAACGCCACAACAAAACACCTTTTGAGCTTATCCACAATGTAAAACCGATCTCAAACACTTTCATGTATTTGGATCCCTTTGCTACCCAAATAATGATCGTGATGACTTTGGAAATCTTAAAGCCAAAGTCGACATTGGAGTCTTTATTGGATCTTGTGAGAATTCTAAAGGTTTTGATCCGAATCATCGTACAAAGCAAAGTTATGGAAACGATTCATGCTAATTTTGATGAACTTACGTAAATGGCTTCGAGCATAACAGTTTGGAACCCACACAACCATTTAAACTTCCTCAAACCCCATCATCACCGAACTAAGCCCCCAACTTACACGCCAACAAATGGAAAGACTATTTGCTCCTCTGCTCGGTGACGATATTGATGAACGTGCTCGGTGTATCCGATGTTTCCACCGCTCAACCCGATACTACTCTTATACCGACACTGCTACAACAACCATGTTGAAGAAGCACCACCAATTTACTCTACAACAATAGTTGGACAACCGCATCCAACGACATCGAACCAGATGATGATGTTCTTAATGAAGTACCCCACCGCAGATTTTGATCCAAATGCGTTCTTCAACCCTTTTGCAAATGAAGCGCTACACCGATGTCGCGGAATCATCCACAAGCCATTTGAATACTCAGACCGCACAATGTATACCAACATCAACCTCTACACATCGTTGGACAAAAGACCATCCTCTAGAGAATATTATTGGCAACCCGAATCAACCGATCGTTACGAGACAACGTCTTCACACAGATGGTGAACATTGCATTTATGCACTCACCGCTCCGCTAATCTGAACCTAAAAACATTAAAGACGCAATGACAAAAGACAACTGGATTGAATCCATGCAAGAAGAACTCAACCAATTCAAACGCCTTGAAGTATGGGAACGGTTGTCAGCACCAACAGGGTCTACGTCATTGGTCTCAAATGGATTTGGAAGAACAAATTGGATGTCAAGGGAACGAATCGAAACAAGTGTACGGCACATTTCGCTTAAGTAGTTGTTTCATTCCTTGGTACCATTAATCTAAGTTGCTTCTAAGGCCGCTATCTAGCCTTCAACACGCCCGTGGCTAAGGGTTATCGACAGGAAGAGGTATTGACTTTGAAGAATCATTTGCTCCGCTGCTCGCCTTGAGGTCGCTCGGATATTTCGCGTCATGCTCATATGAATATAACGGTCACCGATGGACGCCAAAACCGCTTCGAATGGGCAACTTAAAGAAACGGTTTATGTCACCAACCGGAAGGATTCGTTGATCCCGAGTTCCCTAACCATGTCTACAAACCGAACAAAGCTCGTATGGTCTCAAACAAGCTCTCTCGGGCGTGGTATGATAAGCTATCATCTTTCCTCATTGCCAATAATTTTACCAAAGGTTTGGTCGACCCAACTCTTTTCATACAATATCACGGGCACATATCTTAATTGTTTAAATTTACTTGGATGACATCATTTTGGGTCAACACATAAAAGTACTCAATCGCTTTTGCAAAACTAATGAAGAAACACTTTGAAATGTCAATGATGGGTGAACTTACATTCTTTCTAGGATGCAAGTTCATCAATCACCCCGTGGTATTTTCTTGAGTCACCCAAATATGCCCTTGAAGTTCTTAACAAATTTGGAATGCAAACCCGTGACACCTATGCCACACCAATGACTCATACCAAGAAGCTAGACGCCGATTTACATGGGAAATTGGTGGACCCTACCAAACACCAAGTATTATTGGGTCTCTCATGTATCTAATAGCTAGTGTGCCCGATATTATTTTTTGCCGATATCTCGCTCCCATTATCGGTTGAGACTAATCGAAACCCACCTCTCGAGGCTAAAAGAACTCCGATACATCAAGGAACCATTAATTTGGGGATCCGTATCCAAAGGATTCGGTTTTGAACTATTCGCTTTTGACGCCGACCACGCAGATGCTTAGATTCACGGAAAAGTACTTGAGAGCTTTACAATTTCTTGGTGATAAACCGTGTCATGGCAATCAAGAAGAGGCTTCAGCACATCGCCGTCCTCATCAGAAGGTAATATGTAGCCATGTCGGCGTGTTGTGCTCAAGTCATTTGGATGAGAACACAACTCAAAGACTATGGTTACATATTTGACAGAATCCCGATGTATCATGACAATCGGAGTGCTATTGCAATCTCGCAACTCGCTCAACACTGAAATCAAAGCACATCGATCTTCTCAATCATTTCATCAAGGACCATGTGGAATGTGGTAATCGTTGAATTTTACTTTATGGGCACTGAATACTAATTGGCGATCTCTCACCAAAGCCTTAGCTCTGCTAAGTTTAATGAGCTGGTCCACCGGATTGGTATGCGGTGTTTGACTCAAGAGAACCGGATGAACTCTTAAACATTCTTAAAAATCACCAAACACCAAAATCTCTTTTGTAAATATATTTTTTTCAAAAATAAAATACAAATTTATAAAATCGATAAAACTACAAAATATTCTTCTATCTATATTTCTTTTAACATTGCAAGTATTAATCTTCCGTCAACACTCAAATCTTTCAAAATTCAGATATTTTTCGATCAAGTGTTGAGGGAGAAAACAATTACTTTTTTCGCCATTAAACCTTGTACTTGCATGTTACTTTACCCCGGTTGTTTCTTTAATAATGGTGGTCACATCTCTGGTTTATCGACACTCCTCGGACTAAAATTTATAAACTTTCATTATTTTTTAAGTCGAGGGGGAGTGTCGTCAAAGTTTCTTTCCTAAAATCTCTCGTTTGGTATCAAAAATGGAAGTTTTGGGCAATGGTTGTAAATGGTAAAGGTGGAGGGACTAATTGTGTCAAATGCTCAAAGATATATTAACAAAACAACCACCTACCTCATTTATTATCTCATTTATTACTACACCAACCCAATCCTATGCGTTAAAATCAATCTCTCAATCCGCTTGCTTGATCTTCATTTTGTAAGTGGTTTCATAATCTAAACGTGTTTGTAAACAAAGGTTTTGATTTATATTAAAAACCAACGGTTAGATTTTCACTTATGATCGATTTGGTGTTCTACGATAAGCGATGAACACCTAATCAAGTAATGGTGTTTGTGGTGAAAAGATAGTGTCAAAACGTTTACATAACATCATTGAAACTATTTTGATGATAAAACACACCCGTATATACGAATTGAGTGATATTGTAAATTAGGGTTTATGCGTGAAATTGGGTATTTTCACTTGAGAACGTTTCTGGTTAAATGATTGCTTGTATAGTGTTACATTCATGTTGAATTGATGATATCTAGGCTCAGAACCAACCCAGAAACACTAATTGATCTTTAATTGAAATTAGGGTTTAAGTTCATATACGAATTGGGCACTTTTGATTCATAGCATGATTGATGTTAAAACTTGCATAGAACACCTCATCAGGCATCTAAGTCATCCCAGAAAAAGTTTGGTGCAATTCCTATGGCTAAATCTCTTACTCGTAGAAATTAAGCTTTAGGGTTTTAAGTTTTACGATAAGTGTTCTTACACGAATCGTTTCATGAGTATTCATGATTTGATCCGAGAATTATCGAATGTATGTGTTAATATTGGTAATAAGATGAAATTATTTCGTGTTTATTACGCGCGAAAATTCGTAATCAAGGGTATTTGCCATCTACGATAAGGATCACCTTCACGCGTAGCATGTTATGCGTGAAGAGAAATCTTAAGCGTAGCGTTCTGCCGTAAGGTTCTACATAAGGGACCACGCGTATCCCGTGAAGGATATGCATAAACGAGGACCTCCACGCATAAGGTTGACTCACGAGTAAGCCTTACGGCGTAAGGTTCCATATACGCCACGCGTAAGCTTTACGCATAAGGTCCCTTTTTCCCACGCGTGAAGTCAAGAACCCACGATAAGCTTGCGTTCTACGCGATATCATTCCTATTTACGCATAAGCTTGCCATTTCTATGCCTAAGCCTCGCTAACCTTAATTATGAATTGTTACGGCGTGCAAACTTGTAAATAAATAAATCATAACGCTACCGAAACCAATAATGTCACTATAAGCTTAAATGTTTAACAAGTTGTGAATAATAAGTGAAAACATGAACTTTAAAACTTAAAGTTAATCATCTCACGAAACTTATCACGACGTCATTGGACTATTGGACAAAACAAGTGACATTGGACTCGTAATAATCATCGACATATCACATTCAATAATTAGACAATAAAACCATCTCGCTGACTAACATAATGTCTTTCGATATGTTGGTTCTTTTGGCTAAATATCTTCGGATCACGACATGGACGCTCAAATGCGTAATGTGGATGCACCAAATGTTCTCACCGTTCTGTCGACATCTTCCCGAATGGTTATCCGATGAAGATTGGAAAGAACAACCTTCGTGTTGACTTTGAAACTCTCACCGCCGTAGTCTTCTTGCTTAATAATTGTGGATATTCGAAGAATCATTCTTATCGAACATGCTCACCAATTCGCTACAATGTTGCTCGAGATCTATATTCATCGGCCTGAATACAATGCAAAAGATCAAAGGACAAAATGTTGTGACAAATGACTCTCAATGACAAACAAGTCACCATCACACCCAGACTTAAGGGCTATTCTTCTCATCCCTTTCATCGAACCAATCGAATACAATGCCGCACTAATCAAGAGACCGTTTCTACAATTCTTGATCGATATTGGGTATGACGAAGCTTTGGAGTAATCACAAAGCATTCACACGTGGATCTTAATAATATTCCTCGACCTTGAGAACCCCATCATCATCACCAATCTGCTCTAGACGCGACGGTGGCTATGAGCATCCCAAGCTCATGGAACTACAGATCTTTTGGCTTTGGTCAACATGAAACATATTGAAGTTGAAGCTCGATATGGGATGACATGATGTCATTCCTCAAAAGCTTAGCTCCAAGATCCCATACATCAAATATACAAAATCGTTGATCCAAAGAGCTCTTCGGTATAACCCTGATATCCCCAAGAGACTCGATGACCCAAACCATCACTTTATGTTGTATGAGCCTACACTGTTAGCCTTAATAGTTTTTATTAGAAGTGATGGTCATTCACATTTAGGAACTTTGTAACTCGTGTTAGATATCGTGATAGAATAGTCAACGGGCTCGTGGATTGGGCTAAGCTAATTGGGCATTAGTTAAGTTAAGCTAGCCTTGTCTAGTTCGTGTAACCCAAGCCCAATCCAAGTCTAACTCAAGGCCCATGGCCAAGCCTTAGGGCATCATCCTCTTACTATAAATACCCTCAAGTATGTCATTTGAGGTGTGCTTGAGTGTGTGTGTGTGTGTTTTCCTTTGAAGCAATATAACATCTTATTGTTTCATCTTTCTTCTCTCTACCTCTCTAAGCATATACACGAATATACATCAAGTCACCATCTTTCTATTCTTAATCTTTCTTATTTAACGTGTTCTTGTTGTGTGGTAAACGTGGTATTCATTGTGGGAAAGGAAGGTATAAGTGATAAAGGGGTATAACAATTGGTATCAATCGCCTAACAATGGTTTAGGAGTGTTTGTGTTTGGTTTGAAGGTGTTACGCGTAAAGGCTCTCATATTACGTTTTTTGTCAAGCTTAAAGCTTTAATTTTGCACTTAAAAATTCAAGATTCTTGTGGTTTAAGGCTTATTTGGTGCTAAAGTTTCAGTTTTGCAAAAAGTTCAAGCTTTACGTGTTTTCTTCATTTTTAAGCTCAGATTCGTTATTGGTCATTTCTACTCGTAACTTTTCTAGCCACTTTGGGTGAAAAGGTCAACATTTTGGGTTATTCGAGTGTTTTAAGGATATCCGTGCAAGCGAGATCATTTGAATCGTTGGAAATTTCTTACGAGTAGAAGTCAAAAGTCAAACCCTAGTTTTCTACTCAGAACTTTTCTAAGCACTTTGGGTGAAAAGGTTCACATTTTCGTGTTATTTGAGTGTTTTAAGGATATCCGTGCAAGCGAAATTGTTTGAATCATTGGAAATTTTACGAGTAGGTCAAAACCCCAGTTCTACTAGTGAAGAAAGTCAACTACTCATAAGTTTTCTACTAAGTAACTTTTGGTGAAGAATCTTCGTGCTATAATCATTACTCGATTGCTTCCCTCACTTGGATAAGTATGTGGAACACTTCGACTTGTGGATATCCCTTCACCGTGACGGTGTAAAGGATTTTGGTTCTTAACCATAGTTTACGATAAGCTAAAAGCTACGAGTAACTCTACGCATAACTTCACAATTACGCGTAAGCTTTACGAGTAACGCTTTGTCTACGATAAGCTTAAGGTTACGCCAGAAGATACTTTCTACGATAAGATCCCACGCCTAAGGAATCCCTACGCCTAAGCTTCCTACGCATAAGATCCTACTCGTAACCACATCCTACCAGAATCACATCCCACTCGTAACCATATCCTACTCGTAACTTTTGTTCTCTACGCCTAAGCCCATATCCTACTCAGAACTTCTTGGTCTCACGCCTAATCTCTTTCTACGCATAAGGTTAAAAAAAAAAAAAAAAAATAATAAAAAAAATAAAATAAAATTTGAGGAGACTAAACGTTCAATTTTACGAGATTCAAATTTTGGTTTAACTGTGAAAATTTTGGTCAAAATTCAAATTTTGGGCCTAAATTCAAATTTTTCGGGTCAAATTTTGCGTCAAAATTGTCATAACTCAAATTTTTCATACGACCTTAGAATTGATTTTTATAGTGAATTTCAAATTTTGGGCGAAATTTTATAAGAACCGAGTTTACGAGTACGACCTTCGGAATCACCTCAACCGAGCTTAATCATCATCAACCACAACTCCTTTATCGTTGAATCGATCCTACATCAACTTTATCGATCATACCTTCATCAATGGCAATCGACAAAGATCGTCTCAAACCGCTTTCACAAATGCTATTTCCGGATTCGCCAATACATGGTTCTCGAGTTTAATACGCAGCTTGCTCAACCATCTATGCATATGAGTCAAGAAGGACACATGGTTGATGTTATTAGGAATCGAATGGATTTACTACGAGCATACAAACGGGGAATCGATGCAATATGCGGGGAAGTATGTTGGACATCAAGGGGTCGATTGTGAATCGAATATGGGATATCAAAATGGAATAATCGTTTTATGACTTGGTTCGTAATGCTATCTCCGAACCTCAAAGCCATGATTCAGTGGTATCGTCGGTTCAAGATGCTACCTCAGAACCTCAAGCATGTGGTGTTGTTAGCAAAGAAAGAAAAATTGGGAATAGAGTTGATCACGAGGAATACAATTTACGTATCCGTGACGGGCGAGAGAAAACAAATGATAATGCAAGCTCCGTCTTACGGTCAACCAAAGCAGGACACAACATCAAGTGCTATTTTGATACACCTCCGGTCTATGACATGATTCACTCAATGAGGTACCAAATTATAGTAATGTTGCTAATCGGTTTACTCATGATGAACAAAGATTCTCGACATCGCGACCTACTTATGATACATACCGACAATCCGAGTTGTAGCAATACGAACTCTGAAACTCCAGATGTGAATCCTAATGGAGGCTGTGTGGTACAAAATACTGCTAATGATGAGGAAACACGTGCTTATTTTGAATCATTATTCAATAATTGTGGTATTGAGATTGAGAAAGTTAGAACGGTCAATCGCGAAGTTAAGGCCGCGAATGCTAAATTGACCGCTGAGCTTTAGAGTTACAAGGAGCACGCCAAAGCCTATGAATTTCATACAAACAAAATGTCAGAATTAGAAATTGGTTATCGAGATTCCGCTTTTAAGAGAAAACAATTGCAACTCAAGTACGATACACTTGATGTGAATTTGAACTTGAAAATAAAATCTTTAAACAAGGAAATTTCTCGATCTAAATGACCAACTTTCTAAACAAAAAGCATTGTTTTTCGATCTTGAAAGAGAAGAAACAGTTGATTGTCGATTTTCAAAACGAGAAGATTCTCTTCTTGATGAAATTACGGATAAAATGAAACTATCAAAAATTGGATAATTTGCTTCTTACAACGGGTCATTCCGCTAAAACAAACAAGATGCTTTCTAATCAAGCAAACCGATTTTTCACACTTCACATAAAATGGCTCTTGGTAACTCACCTCCTTCGCTCCTCAAGAAAGCTCGAGAAAAGAACGGAATGTGTTGAACAATGGACAACCTTTGCATGAACCCATAATTGTTCGTGATTCTCTTGAAACGTTGGAACTAGCTGAGGAGAGTAGATCAAAATGAAACAAAAGAATCCGGATCTTAAACCGATTGATTATAACAAATGGAACAAAATTAATGGAATTACTTTTGTTAATCAAAAGAACAATCAACGCTTTCCACCACACCAAGTGTTTCAAACAAAGTGTCAACACCGTTTCAAAACCGGTTGTAGTTTCCAAATCTCTTCAAAATCGAACAAATGTCTTCAAACAATCCTTTTAACACAAGTGATACTAGAAGCATTTTAGAAGATGTTAAAACGAGAATAGGTATCTTCAAGGAGTGTTAAATCTAAACACATAATACAACCAACATCCGGTTTTCTAGTTTTGATATTGAACAAAAAGTTTTTGAAAATGAAATTGCCCTCGTGTGAATGCCATCGGTGCAAGGGTAATTCATGTTGAACAAGCACTTTGAAAGAAACAACCGACTTTGTCAAGGACCATAAATCCCGGTAAAGCAAGTTAATGAAAGTTTGAACACATCAAACTTTTGGAAATTTTGAATGATTCTCTCTTCAAGATGTTATGACTACCGATATCATGTCCATTATCTTACAAACATATTCTGTTGAAGATCATGAAAGACTCGAGATGAGACCTCCGCAATTGTTTCAAAATATGAAAATGCTCTTGAAAAACTTGAAAAGAAAACGTGTCCTATTTTAAACAACTTGATCGAAAATGCAGAGGAATGCAAGTATGACAAACCGTCAGATGAAGCGTGCCTACAAGGACATGCAAGAGAAAAATGATCTTTTGAGGGCTCAGCTGGAATGTCAAAAAGGAAAGGCAGTGGATACTAAGATTATAAAACCATTGACTAAGGAGAAAGCAAATGTTCCAAAACCGGTTTCCAAACCAAAAATGTCTGTTTCTATGCCTCCTCCAAAAGTCAATGAGAAAAATGATTTGTCAAAAACAGTCACTCCACAAACTTTGCCTATTAAAAAGAGAATTATCCAAAGTTTTGAAAAAGGAAAAGCAGTTGCTGAAACACCAAAAGTGATTACACCTGGCATCTCTAAGACTAGTACAAGGAATGTGACCAAAAATCCAGTTAAAGAATCTATCGGTTCTAACAACATGGTCAACAATCAATATCTAGAAGAAGCTACGAAAAAGGCACAGACTCGAAAAGATGGAATTCTAGGTACAACATCTAGGGTGATGAATTCTACAAGATCTCAAGGCACTGCTAGTAGTAGTAAACCATTACCTAGGAACACTCTACAAAAGACTAGGGATTGGCTTGCATCTAAGAGTAGTTGCGCAAAAGAAAATGCTATGCCCTTAGAAAACAACACTAGGAATTCTAAGTCTTTTTCGAACAAGAATCAATTTCCAAAAGACTGTAGTGACAAAGTTAAAGTCATTGCTTTAAACAAGAATATTGAATTTGTCATACTACATGTAAAAATGTGTCTTTTCAAACTAATCATGAGGCATGTGTCTCACAATATCTCAAGAAAGATAATTCTCGTACAAGGCACAATCCACTAAGACACCAAATAGAAACAAACCCGCTGACAAGATGAACATCAAAGGAAACCTAATAGGTGGATCTCTTCAGACGTAGTTTTTCCAAAATGAGTCTTCCACGCATCCGATAAGAAAACAACTCCTAGATCTTACCTTAGGTGGATACCCACGGAAAAGTTTTCAACCAAGTTGGTCTTAGATGGATTCCAACAGAAAGATTTTGATACTTGCTCGAACACGTATAATAGTGAAACTCATCGGGATAAGGAAGTAGAAACCACTACAACCGCTGATAGTGATCACCCTCGCCGTGAGGAATCTTGTACTTCTAACACCGTTATTTGTGAAAACTCTTCTTCTTTGGTTGCGTGTGAATCAAATATCTCGTAACCCAAATTTCATCGTAGGGTTCCACCTCGTAAAATCTTATTCTTCATTTTCTCTATCTTCTATTTTTGATTTTCCATTTCTTTTATAAAACCAACAAAAGCAAAATACAAAAATAGAAAATTTTCAAAAATACAAAAACATTAGAAAATCAAAAATCCAAAATATTCTTCTCACGACATGTCTCTCGTGATAATCGATATTCAGACGTTTCTAGAAATGTCATTCAACAATGATACGGGCATGTCACAGATGCTTGAGCGAGAGTTCTTTAAATTGTTTTCTAAAACATGTCGCTTCTCAAAATTCTCCAAATAATGGCTTTCGATACTTCAAGATTAAACCCGGACTTCAACATAATGGCTTCGATCACATCGCTCAGACCAGCTTAAAGAAAGGAAAGTGCTTATCAAAATCAAAGGTTTTAAATTTTTTCAAGCGCTATTCCTAAAAACTATGGCTTGCAGTTACTTCAAACTGTAACCCGAACTTTAAAGAAAGGAAAGTGCTACGCAAAATCGATTTTCATAAATACCGAGCACTTATCCTAAAACAAATGAAGATAATTTTTCTCTAAATATCTTCAAAAGATTTTCAAAATCTTCTCTTCATCTTGTGTACCATTGATTCGAAATTTTTCAAAAAGATTTTTCAAAATCTCTCACATTTGGTACCAAGATAACTCCTCTAAACCCTTAATTGATTCCAAATTTTCAGAAGAAATATATGCTTTCTTTAAGGGGAGTATAAAACCAAATTGTTCCAAAATTCATGCTCAATCGGTTTTCCAAATGCTTTCCGAAAAACATATCTTTTAATCATTTTGTTTCAAAAACATCATGGATATGCTATTTTTTAGGGGGAGAAACGTGATTAAAATGTGATCAAAAATGTTTTATGATCGTGGTTTGAATCTCATAATGAGCTCGACTCAGACGGAACCAATGAATTGACGAGGAATCATGTACCATCTCGAGAAACTTTCTATGGACTTAACCAGGACGGGTAATAATTTCAAGCTAGTTCTCTAGTGATGTAAACGTGTCTCGAATCGGTCTAGTTCATTTAAAGTCGATCAATTCAAAAGTGCGAACTCTACCCTCTATGTGCGGATCACAAAACATATAAGCACATGTGAACGGGGAGTGTTTCGAAATATAAAACTCACTTGAGTGTTTCAAACATGTTTTCTATCATAAACACTCTGAGAGATTTTCAAAGAAAATGGTTTTATGGCAACAATAGGACAATCATGGAGTTATAAGGTGACTAAGGATAGGAAATTGGCCCTATGATCCGCCAGAATCGGAGGGATCTACCCAAGGACATCACAAATAGTTAGTATTAGAAGTCCTTAGGTATGATTGAAAAATGAGTAATGAGAGAAAGGAGAAAGAAGGGTTGAAGAATTAAAAGAAATGTAATGAAAAGGGTGAAAAGAAATAGCCCTCCATATTCAACCTTAGGGCGTAAACCGGGTTCAACTCATCTCGCTACTAGTTGTCACTTAGTTGACACCTGTATTGAAGACCAAGACGTCATGGACCCAAGTGACGACCGCACCTAACCTTCTAGCCACCAATTCCTCTCAAAAGGATTTGTTTCATTCTCACTGGGAACCTACATAATCTATTGACTTTCTCTTAGAGATCGTTGGTATTGAAGAAGGAGACCCTCTCCTAGTCTCCGCCAGAAAACCAAAATACACTATTGAGTCTAGAGCCACGAGATTCATTAAAAGATCTCATAGAACACTTGACATGACATCGCTTGTTGTTCATCAATAAGAACACAAGTGATATATTATAGAGTCCCACGCAGTCTTAGCAATCCGCCGAACATTTATGAGAAGTTTCACAATTGTGATCTTCGTGATTGAATGGAAACTCCGCCGTGGTCAACATCAAGCAAACTCCAACAGTCACTTTGTAATTCTTGTGATTACGCTTAGTGTGTCTCAAACGGTCTACGATCATGGGTGATGCTTGTGTACCTCAATGACTCATCCGAATCAGAGATGTACTTGATATATCGCGTTATCTCACTTGTGGGACTCCGGTTCAGAACGGCCTCGTGAGAATTAGAGACGTTGCCACACTATGTGTTAACACCCTCGAAATTCAAACTTGTAAGTGCCGAACCGCTTATTACTAACTTGTTTTATGTTTTCTTCTTATGGAAGCTCCGAGCGGATTGATCGTGCAGACTCGGCACATGCTCATACCAACAACACATGAAAGTTCTCATCAACATCAAAGGCAACACAAAGTCAAAGATGATTCTTCGTCAATGTCAAAGAATCTACAAAGTGTAAAGACTTGAGAACTTCATCATTGGTAATTCAAAGTCAAATAGAAGTGTGAGCATGGTGGAGGAAGGCGTGGAGACACCTAACCAACGAAGTTGACAATGGCAGACAACTACATTATCTGATCACAAAGAATGAAGGAACAAAGAATCAAGACTATTCTATATCTACACGCAAAGTTCAAGCTCAAAGAAAGTAAAGACCTATTCAAGTGGAGCATCTTTTGAATGACCACCCCTTAGGGGGAGATTGTTAGCCTTAATAGTTTTTATTAGAAGTGATGGTCATTCACATTTAGGAACTTTGTAACTCGTGTTAGATATCGTGATAGAATAGTCAACGGGCTCGTGGATTGGGCTAAGCTAATTGGGCATTAGTTAAGTTAAGCTAGCCTTGTCTAGTTCGTGTAACCCAAGCCCAATCCAAGTCCAACTCAAGGCCCATGGCCAAGCCTTAGGGCATCATCCTCTCTTACTATAAATACCCCTCAAGTATGTCATTTGAGGGGTGTGCTTGAGTGTGTGTGTGTGTGTGTTTTCCTTTGAAGCAATATAACATCTTATTGTTTCATCTTTCTTCTCTCTACCTCTCTAAGCATATACACGAATATACATCAAGTCACCATCTTTCTATTCTTAATCTTTCTTATTTAACGTGTTCTTGTTGTGTGGTAAACGTGGTATTCATTGTGGGAAAGGAAGGTATAAGTGATAAAGGGGTATAACATACACTCACTGTCAGATTTAAGGAATCTACAACAAAGAAACAAGGTGATGTGTTGCCAGATTACCTTCTAACTGATGAAGTCAAACAGCTCTACTCTTACAAAAGGTATCTGGTAGCAAGAAGAGAACAAAGTTGGCTTCCTTGATGACAAGTCAGCTGGTACACCTACAAGGAAAACCAAAAGGGGCAGTGCAGGAAGTGTTACAAGCACTGAGAGTCAAAGAAAGTTCCCTAAGAGGAAACCTGGACGCAAAAGGACAATTCCCTCTAAGGAAGCTGTTCCTATTCCCATTCCCAAGCCTCGAACCGCAAAGAAAGCTAGTGGACGAAATCTCAAGATACTCAATCGACGAAGAGGTCACCTACTCAAATCAAGAACCGATGTAACTCAACAAGAGCTAAACCTCCCACCAAAAGTCGACCTTGGCAAAGGAAAGACTCAAGATTGAGCAAGAAGAAGAAAGCTCGGATGAAGAGCCACTGGACACCGATTACGGGAAGAAGTTCAAAATCATTAGACTCCAACACAAGGCAAAAGAGTTTGAACATGATCAAATGCGTGGCCCAGGAGGGTCAAGTGGTGGTGTCCTATCTACACCAATTCCTGATGCGGTTAATCAATGATAAGGTTTTAAAATGTACCTTTTTGAGGGGTCGTTTAAGCCCTTATTTGATCACTTTTGTATTCGTTATTACTTAATATCGTTCCTTTTCACTTTTTAGGTCTCTTGAAGGAAAATTGCTGGGATGGCACTTATTTGGACGAAAAGGCGCGGATATACAAAGAAAATGGCCAAAGTCAAGAATCGAGACACTCAAGTCAAATACAAGGGGATGGCGTCAGTGTTAAGATCGCGACGCCATCACATCACTTTTATGACGGCCAAGAGCCAAATTGCTTATTTACAAGTGACGGCTTCAGTTTTAAAAGAGTAGGTCGTCGCAACTCGCATTTTACCTAGATTCGGATCCCGACGGCGCCGAAGATGAAGCCGGCGTCACAACCATAAGGTGACGCCACAAACCGCAACTCGCATGCGAAGTAGGCGATCATTGCTTTGGCCATAACTTTTGCATACGAACTCTGATTTAGGTGATTCAAAAGCCCACACGACCGAACGAGAAAATATACGTTTGGTGAAAAAGAAGTGGTTGTGATGTCGTCACTCTTTAGGTGTGACGCACTACTCTTTGTCGATGGATCATCCGCCTATAAATAGAACATTATAACTTCACTTTTTGTAGGCTCTAAACCCTAACTCCGATTCCGTGGCTTAGATAGGTGTTTTTCCAAGCAAATTTGAAGGTTTCAATCACCCAAAACATCTTGTAATGGTTTGTTGATTATATCTTAATCCATATATTCAATTTATCATTATGTCTATCCTATGTTTGATTGATTGTGTGTATGCTTTCATGTTTACCATGTCCGGCTAAATTAATTGTGTGTTTGCTTAGATATATGAAACCTAGTTGTTAATTATTGTTAGGTTGTCTCTTATCTTAATTTTAATTGGCTTAGGAGTGCGACTAGGCTATCGTTGTGTTTAATACTTGATAAATCTTTGATAGTTTATGAATGACTTAGTGGATTTTGTTTACTAAACTCAAAGATAACCTCAAAGTTAGTTTATGAATGACTTAGTAGATTTCGTTTACTACACTTAAAGGTGACTTCAAAGAGTTAGGGAATGCACACCTTACGACCTTAGAAAACACAACGTGTTAAGAATAAGGACGTGACAATTCAACCATCAATAGGAGATAACTAGGGAGTAGTAGCATCTAGGTAAACACATCTTTAACTATCATACGAGCACACAACAATAGACATAGACTACCCTTAGCTTAGTTAATTAGATAATTAGATAAGTAGAGTAATCGGTAGAAATACCAACCCCCAAATCCAAACCCCGAGATTCGTACTTTTTCATTTCCTAAAAACATAAAAAAGATAAAAATAATCTTCCTCAACCCCAACCTTAGCATAGTAACTTCTCACTAGCATTCCTATTCTCCTAGAGAACGATATCAATACCCGTGGCTTACCCTAATACTACACTACAACGATTAGGTTCATCGCCTAGGTGTTATAAAACTTGCTCAAGAAAAGGAAGTTCCTTTGACCCCGAACGACGCGTGTAGCGTTATCAAGTTTTTGGCGCCACCGCCGGGAATAGAATAGCTAGTTAGTAGTCCACCCGCTTAGGTTTCTTTGCTTGATTCCTATCAAGTAAATTTTTCACATTCTTAGCTTTCTCGTAGTTTATCCCCCTTCTTCGTGACCTTTGTTTGTAATCCCATCACTTTTCATCATGGAAGGTGATAACCCCCCTCAATTCATTGTCCTGCCAAGAGGCCGTACTCTTGGTGAATACTCGAGACCAAGCCACCTAGGCTATAGGAACACCATTGAGTTTCCCGATCAAGCCCAAACTACGGCCCTGCGATCCGACACCATCCGGTTGGTGCAAAACGGATGTGCATTCCATGGACTTTGTTCCGAAGATCCTAATCAGCATCTTAAGGATTTCCTTAAAATTGTCGATTCCATCAACCTCGATGCTACTACTCGAGAGACCACGCGTCTGCGTCTCTTCCACCCCTCTACGGGACCAAGCTAGTAATTGGCTTGACCGACTTCCGCCGGATCCATCTCAAGTCGATGATCTCACCACTCGCTTCTCGCCCATTTTCCCACCGAGAGAACTACCAAACTTAGAATGACATCTTGATGTTCCAACAACATCAAGGCGAAACTCAGACGAGGCGTGATTTGATTTAAGGACTTGCTCCACAAAGTCCCTCATCACGGCATCGATCCGCTTCAAATCCAAATCTTTACGATCGTGTCAACTTCTCAACTAAGAAATCCATCGACCAAGCGGCGGTGGTAAACTTAGTAAACTCATCGTGGAAGAATCGTCAAGTACAATAGAGGACCTTGCCTCTATGAAAACGAATGTTGGAATGACCCCATGAGTTGTCCAAAACTAATAAGGCGCTCTTTGCCTCCCATTGACTCACAACCTTCCAATCGTAGGATGCTCGAACTTGAGGATCAAGTCAAATTCCCAAGGAGCTCCAACGAGACTCCTAAGCTCGAGCCAAATAACTTAGGAAAATCCTACAACAACCCTCCAAACACCGGACTTCCACTAGTCTCGAGGAATGGTGTCCAAATTCATGTCATCTCAAGAAGCTCGATTCGACGCAACTTGAAGCCGATTTCAAGCAACGACAAAGTGAGATGAGAACCAAGCTCGACACCTCTTAAAAGCCTTCAATGGACAAAGGGATGAAACATGTAAAAAATGGCGGAGATGATGGACTTAGTGAAAGAGTACACTAAGACTAAGATTCCAGAAGGTGCTAGTGAGGAACGATGAGCACGCCAACCCCACTTTGTCTGTTAACGCCATTTCCATTGCTTCCGGCCGAGGATGGAGCAGTTGAGAAGGAGGAGCCCGAGAGCAAGAAGGATAGTAAGGATAAGAATGAGACTCGGATCGATGATGAACCCAAATTCATCAAGCATTACCTTAAGCATGAGATCAATAAGAAAACAATCATAACCAAGTGAAAACTTTAGGTGCAATGATGTTCTTAGAAAGCCCTCTTAGGTGAAATAGAGAGGAAGAGTATGACACCATGCCTATTGGACCTATGTACAAGTCGATTCCGAGAAAGCTAGTAACTAAGAAGCAAGAGATCTCTGGGAACTTTGTAATTCCATGTAGCATAGGTGACTTAGAGAACCTAAATGCCTTGGCCGACTGTGATCCGATGTAAACATAATGTCACGTACCTATAATAAGTCGACTAAGGAGGAACCGACCAAGACCAATCTTAGACTTTCCTTAGCAAATCATTCATATGTTTATCCCATAGGAATAGCGGAGGATGTCTTAATTGAGGTTGCCAATATTGTCTATCCGTGGACTTCGCAGCTTGTAGACATTGAGGAAGATAAAAACCGCCATTAATCTTGGGAACACCTTTCCCGACCACCGCCAAGGCAACCATCAAATGCGTGAAGGGATTATGATACTCAAAAGTGGAAAAGGACAAGTTAGATACCTATTGTTCGAGATATCCTCTTAAGATCATGGAAAAGATTACGGATGAGAATCCACAAGTCCCCAACAATGTGGTTAGGAAGAAAATGAACGATTGGGAAAAAGGGCTTAGAGAATTCATGGTTCAAGGGTTAATGCAACATTGTGGAAACGTGATAAAAGTTAGAAATAATCGCACTACAATACCACAAACTCAAAAGAACCCTAAGGAATTTTTGAATGGAGAAAAGGTGCTTTTGTATAAATCAAGAATAAAAGCACTCTGGGGAAGGAATAAGCCAAGATGGTTTGGACCTTATACGGTGAAAGAAACTAATCTGAAAAATAAAACAGTTATCATTATAGACGATGTTGGAAGAGAATTCACGGAGAGCATACAACGTCTACAACCTTATGATGAAGGCTTAGTGGAAGAAAAGAAGGACGACAATGAAGTCACGTAAGGGCACGACTTCGAGTCTAGCTACAAGACTCATAAATAAAGAAAAGCGCTTCGTGGGAGGCAACCCATGCTTAATTGTTTGCTTGCTTGTGTGTCCTATATCTTTTATTAATTGTTTATTCTCATGTTTGAATTTGTAAACATGCTTTATTTTGTCTTTAACCTCGTCTTAATTACATATAAAGGTATTTTACATAAGGGATAAGTGTAGGGAGGATTACACACGTTTTCAAAAGAAACGTGAACATGAGAATTACAATTATTTAAAAGATATACATGTGTGTTTGTTCGAGTCAAATGCTTGTATCGAGTCATAATGGATGTTTTGCCGGAAATTTTTCCGTGTTTTAAAGGTAAACATTTTCCGTAATTTTTCCGTAAAATCGCAGACCGGTTTCATCATGATAACTCGACGCTGGCGTGGTCGCAACTCGACGGCGTTAAGAGGAGTAGAAATTGCTTACTACTTTTTCTCGCTTTTCTCTACTTATAAATTTTTGAATTTTCCGTGTCTTAATTTTCTAGAAAATCAAAACATCCATTCCACAAGCATTATATCTTATTTAAGTGCCGAATTACATCTTGTCGTGATTTTTCTTTGTTCGGTTTGATGCTTTGGGTTGTCTGCTTTCTTCAAGTGTGCGTGTTTTATTTATCAAGAAGAAGATACATAAGATTGGAAGGAGCTTTTCATGCAAACGTTCTTGAAGAAAAATGTAACCACCACTTTACACGGATCCTACCGAGCTAATCAAGGAGTACTAGTTTTTTCATCTTTATTACCTTCCATTATCATAACTTTGATATTTTCGGGGAACATGGGACAATGTTCGCTTTAAGTGTGGAGGGAAAATAAAACGGAACTTTGAAACTATGCTTATCCTTGACTATTTGATTTGTCCAATTGTATTTGTGTAATAAACCATGACAAAATGTCGGTTAGGGTAATTTTGGCACCAAATTTAAAATTTTCATGACATATAGGAGTGGGCCATTAGTCTTAACAAAATCGCCTCACGGATAGGAAGTTATATGACTATCACAAAACCCTTACCACCTAAATTCCACCCAAAATGTGAGGATCGCCCTTAGATTAGTAGGAATTAAAGCATTCATCTTTAATGCTTAGAGTGTGAACCGGTAGTATAATAGATTCTAGAACTTGTTTTGTGATGCATTCCGAGATCGCTAGTAAGACTACACTTGTGTAGTTAGGAATAACTAAATGATAAGAGGCATTAGGATAACCCTTGTTCGACACCGTAATATAATTACTTCTTCCACATCGTTGAGTAATTCCCCACACCTTTGCGTTGTACTCATCTTTAGTACACGATACCCCTAGTTAACCCCTCGAGCCTATCCTTTTGCGGTTCTCGTGATGTTTCGTTTTTTTCGAATATCAATGAAGAGCATTGTTTACACCCCACCTCAAATATACACCCAAATCGCTCTTTAGCTCACTATATATGCACTCACTTTTAGTGCATTATTGTTATCACCCTAAACCCTTAGTTCAATTATCTAGTTGCTTGCATGAGTTGCTAAGTCGAGTCATATCCTTTCAGACACGCTTTGGGACGATTGGGACTCATGGGAAAAAGTTAAAGTTTATGAAATGATTGAAGGGAACGTTAAATCTTTATTTCATGTAATAACATACCCCAAGTGTTTTGATCTTTTCAATTCGGTCAAATTAATGTTAGAGTAATAAAACTCAAGTGTAGGGACGCTACTTATAATTCCCTATCATTCGATGTTACTGTAGAGGATGGTAGAGTAAAAGTGTATGAAAAAACATACTTGCCACCATCCTACATCTATCTTTAAATTTATGTTTGTTTGTTTCATTATCTAGAGTTTAGAGTGTTTAGTCTTGGCTTAGCAACGCCATTCTTCAGATGCTTGTAACATAAAGATTTTTACTTGCCACCACTAAATAGCCTATCCCACTAAACCTTTTGTTTCCCACCGAAGTTTCAACATTACAACCCTTTAAAGACCTCTTTGATAGTTTTTCCTAGGTGCTTACGCCAAAGCAATGGAGGTTTGATCTATTCTCAAGCCTATGGTAATCTATGTACTAGGACCGTTAATGAGTGTTTATCTTCCATTTCCAACTTGTTATATTTCATATACACCGAAAGATGCGAGTATCCAAACACCCCATGTGAGGTGCTAGTATGTACTCCGTGCTTGTTATGACTTTTATGGGCTTATATGTGTTGTGGATTGTTTTAAACCAATGTTTCATGACCCCTAACTTATAAATTAATTGTTGTGCACATTTGTTTCGAGGACAAGCAAATACCAAGTGTAGGGATATTTGATAACGATTTTTAAATGTACCATTTTGAGGGTCGTTAAGCCCTTATTTGATCACTTTGTATCCGTTATTACTTAATATCGCTCTTTTCACTTTTAGGTCTCTTGAAGGCAAATTGTCGGATGGCACTCATTTGGACTAAAAGCGCGGATATACGAAGAAAATGGCCAAAGTCAAGAATCGAGACACTCAAGTCGCTAAAATACAAGGGACGGCGTCAGTGTTAATCATGACGCCGCATCACTTTTGTGACCTACCAAGAGTCAAATTGCTTATTTACAAGTGACGGTTTGTGTTTTAAAAGAGTAGGTCGTCGAACTCGCACGGCCTAGATTCGGATTCCGACGGCGCCAAAGATGAGTTTACTGCCACAACCATAAGGTGACGCCACACAAACCGCAACTGCGTATGGCGAATTGAGCATCGCTTTGGCCATAACTTTGCATACGAACTCGGATTTAGGTGATTCAAAAGCCCACGCGACCGAACGAGAAAATCTACGCTGTGGAAAAGAATGGTTGCGACGCCACCTTCTTGTGTGATGTCATTACTCTTTCCGACGTAAAATCGCTTATAAATAGAACATTATAACTTCACTTTTGTAGGCTCTAAACCCTAACTCCGATTCTGTGGCTTAGATAGGTGTTTTTCCAAAGAATTTGAAGGTTTCAATCACTCCAAAACATCTTGTAATGGTTTGTTGATTATATCTTAATCCATATATTCAATTTATCATTATGTCTATCCTATGTTTGATTGATTGTGTGTATGCTTGCATGTTTACCATGTCCCGCTAAATTACTTGTGTGTTTGCTTAGATATATGAAACCTAGTTGTTAATTATTGTTAGGTTGTCTCTTATCTTAATTGTAATTGGCTTAGAGTGCGACTAGGCTATCGTTGTGTTTAATACTTGATAAATCTTTGATAGTTTATGAATGACTTAGTGGATTTCATTTACTAAACTCAAAGATAACCTCAAAGTTAGTTTATGAATGACTTAGTGGATTTCGCTTACTACACTTAAAGGTGACTTCAAAGAGTTGGGAATGCACACCTTACGACCTTAGAAAATACAACGCGCTAAGAATAAGGACGTGACAATTCAAACCATCAATAGGAGTTAACTAGGGAGTAGTAGCATCTAGGTAAACACATCTTTAACTATCATACGAGCACACAACAATAGACATAGACTACCCTTAGCTTAGTTAATTAGATAATTAGATAAGTAGAGTAATCGTAGATAAACCAACCCCAAATCCAAACCCCGAGATTCAGACTTTTTCATTTCCTAAAAACATAAAAAGATAAAATAATCTTCTCAACCCCAACCTTAGCGTAGTAACTTCTCACTAGCATTCCTATTCCCCAGAGAACGATATCAATACCCGTGGCTTACCCTAATACTATACTACAACGATTAGGTTCATCGCCTAGGTGTTATAAAACTTGCTCAAGAAAAGGAAGTTCCTTTGACCCCGAATCGACACGTGCAGCGTTACAATCAACCCGATAAGGAATTGGTGCCACCGCCTCGAAAGCAACAACAAAAGCTACCGAGGATTCTATTGATTATGACATCGAGGAACCGTAAAAGGAAAAGATCGAGAAAACTTCCGTGATGACACAAAGGTCGATGAAACGGCTAAGTCCGAAAAGATGATGAAACCGATAATGATATTTTCTTCTAGACATTCCAGACGTCTAAGGAGGAAACTTCGAACCACCTAAGGACCCCGAGCCACCTCATGTCTCTTCATCATCGACGGTCTTCTCACTCTTCACCTCCACCATCCGTAAGAACAACCGATCCACATCCAAATGTGGAAGAAGCCAACGACTCTTGATTTCTGCAAAGACAAGAATCGTTAAAGTCACAAGCAGTCGAAAGAAAGACATGATTTACAAAGTCAATTTTCTCACCGACTGTGTTCAAGATCTTCATGACGAGAATGACAAGATGTCACCGAAAGGAGTATATCCGTAAGTTCATGCAACGTGATCTTCACGGGAAATGAACGAGATGATCAAAGGTTACACTCACAAGTTCCTTCGACATCGCTCCTCCGTGACAAGAGAAATGTACACCAAACAACTCTATCCGAATCTATTGCATTTGGCCAAGCAAACCATGAGATCAACACCTATGACAAGAAACATCAATCCAACTGATCCCATAATATTCTCGATGTCGAATTGGTTAATGTGCTAGTATCTCAAATGTCTAAACGATCCGCAACATTTACTTACAAAGGTTTTTTTGAAGCATTCACGAATACCAACTCAAATCAAGATGCGTAGAGAAGAAGCTCAAAGGCCTAAACGCCCAAGAGGCGATGAAGACAAGGATAAGGATAAGAATGACGAGCCTAAACGCCTAAAGTCCTGGGTGAACCATCATCTATGCCACCACCAACCCAAAGGACTCCACCAACCACGATCTCCTCCTCGCTCACGACAAACCTTAGGACTCGAGTTACCACCCTAAACCGATAAAACCGTGATCACTTCGAGTATACCGGTGGTGACGATGAGAAGTCCCCAGCCCCAACAACAACCCACCCTCCCGACACAATTAAAAACCGTAATCCTCATCTAGGCCTAAGAAAAAGAAAAAGAAGGCGCCTAAAGTCGACATCGATCATGGCTAGACGAGGATGACACCGAATATGACTCGTTTTCTAAACTTGTTGACTCTACTCCCTACCCACCAAGGTCAAGATGCAATAGAAGGTCGAACATCGAGCATGCTAAAATACTCAAGACAAGTTTCGTGAAGAAGATGACGAAATCGAGTTGAAACGAATCAAGAACGAAGCCTTTCAACTACTCAAAGACGACTCTGAAAGTGCTATTGAAGTCGAGTATCACCTTGAAAACATAGCACGAGCCATGTCTAACAACATTGATTGGCTCAACCCTAAAGCAAACATCGACTTCTCCGTAATAGACAATGTCCATACTACAATCGATCGGTCTAAACCTCTACCAACAATCGCCGATCGGATCAACCTCGATTCCATTTCGCAACTTCTTCAACAATGACTTCAATTTCTTCTACACTGTAGCGATGGTTCAAGGAAATATGCTACATCACTTACACTCCGCTCCCGGCAACCATTTACTCCAACAAAGATAGCCATCAAGAAAAGGCTACTCACATGTTTTCTAACAAGGTGGAACAAGATGATATCGATGCAATGTATGGGATTCATCATTGGCCGAACGCCGAATCTACTACAAAAGTCGCTGTGTTCGAAAATCTCAACATGAAGTGTACAAGATCAAAGGGATCATTGCTATTAAGCATGTAGCTCTTCGCTCAAACGGGATTACACCTTCCTCAAGAATATCGTGGTCAAAAGACAAGACAAAAGAGACTATGCATTCGTGAAGTTGACTTTCTAACTTGTCTCTCAACGACATTGAAGATCCAGATCTTGCCAAAGCACAGTGGACGCATGAGACAACCCTCGATCAAGTTCAACGTGAATACATCAAGTCCTTACTTATCTTCATCAAGCATAGTGATCCAGAACGTGTAAGATTTACAACTTGTCGCTGAATCCTATCGCACCTGTCAACTCACCGCACCTCGCCTAGAACTTCCCGACATCAACCAGCCTTCCACAATACACCCTCATCAAGAAACCATTCTGCGTAATTTCACCGTAGTGAACTACAACGAAACCGCTTGATGGCGTAGAGATCTTCACAAGTTTGGGGATCACACATCAAGAGGTCGGGACGGCTCGCTTATAGGTCAAGGTGATATATGAAGGCACCGTTCTCAAAAGCGATGGAATTTCGTAAAGACTGATGTGAAGAGGATCATCACGCCAGACGATGAAAGGTTGTGCTGAAGGGACCAGCCTGTAACTCTAGAAAGCTTTGTAGGTGGTCGCCCCGTGATTAATATCAAGCTATCAATGCCCTGCTCAGATTCCCCGTGATATTATCGACTACCGTACCCCTTAAACTGCTTCAATTTCATTTAATTTGATGTGTGATCACTTATGACTATGGTTTGTGCACAAATAAACAGTACAACCCGTTTTGTAATGAAAGGACCCCGTGGTACGCTTGGTGCCACAATCCTTATAAAAGGAGTTAAAGCTTCTTACTTTTGAGTAAAACCTATCAAACCTTTCATTTTTAAAAAGGTTTTGCTCAAAAGAACAAGTACTTCCCTTATGATTTTCAAAACCTCAACCGCTTATATCACTTGTCGAGGGGAGTATTTGACATAAATACTTTGTTCACAAATTGTTCTTGTGTAATCTTCCCAAAACTCAAAATGGTCATATTTATTCTCAATATTTCTTCAAAATAACATTTATATGCCATTTTTGGGGGAGAAAATTATGTGATAAGAAATATGTTGTGTTTTGCTATTGAATCCTCTGTGAAAAGACTTCAACCCATGAATTGATTCGGAACCGAACATCATACATTGAAAAGATTTGTCTTCCAAGACTTATCCAAGTAAATTGTACCCATTCGGAAGCTCTTGATAGACATGAACTTTGATTTGGTTTGACAACCTTCGGGGTTGTCCACATCTTCAAGGTAGTTATTAGAGCTAGTTGTCACCCAAAAGTCGACAAAGGTATCTCTTTAACTATGCAACGAATCGTGTCTCGCAAGGAATTGTCTATCTTGAGTCGATCAATTCAAAAAGTGCGCGCTCTTCTCTCACCGTGCATTTCTCTCAAAACTCTACACATGTCGAGGGGAGTATTTATGAAAATCTAAAACTCTTGAAGTAAGTTCAAACATGTTTTTCATTCACAAACACTTCGAGAGATTTTCATGAAAATGGTTTTATGGCAATGGAGTTATAAGGTGATTAAGGTTAGGAATAACCGTCCTATGATTCGCCAGAGTCGGATGGATCTACCCAAGGACACTAACAATAGTTAGAATTAGAAGTCCTTAGGTATGATTATAAAAAGGAGAAAATGAGAATCGGAGAGAGTTAAGGAGTCAAGAATTCAAAAGAAATGCAAAGAAAAGGTGAAAGAAATAGCCTCCGCATTATTCAACTTAGTAGGGCGCATAACGGTTCAATTCATATGCTATCGTTGTCACTAGATGACACCGTATTGAAGATTAAAAGTTGTCATGAACCCAAGGACGCTGCACTAAACCTTCTTAGCCACTCAAGTTTCTCTTAATGTAAGCTTGTTTCATTCTCACAGGAACCCTACATAATCTATCGCCTTTCTTTAGAGATTCATTGGTATCAAGGAGACCCTCTCCTAGTCTCGTCAGAAAACCAAAACACACTATTGAGTCTAGAGCCACGAGATTCATCAAAAGATCTCATAGGTACACTTGACATTTCATCACTTGTTGTTCAAAAATAAGCACAACAGTTGGTACATTATCGAGTCCCACATGCATCCTAGCAACTGTCGAGAACATTTACGAGAGGTTCACTATTGTGATCCTCGGTGATTGAATGGAAACTCGCTGTGGTCAACATCAAACATCCCGACAAGCAGTCACTTCGGTAACTCCCCCGGATTACGCCTTATGTGTGTCTCAAATGGTCTACAACAGCGAGGTGATACTTCGGCATACCTTAGCAACTCATCCGAATCAGAGGTGTACTTGGACATCGTGTTATCTCACTTATGGACTCCAGTCAGAACGGCCTTGTGAGAATTAGAGTTGTGTTTTTACACTATGTCGTTAACACCTCAAGTTCAAACTTGTAAGTGCTGGAACCGCTATTACTAACCTTTTTATGTTTTCTTCTTATGGAAGCTCGAGCGGACCGATCTGAGACTCTTCACATGCTCATACCTACAACATCACTAATGGAAGTTCTATCAAAAGGCAACATTACAATGTAATGATTCTTCATCAAAGTCAAAGAATCTATAAAGTTTAAAGACAAAGAGAACTTCATCAAGATCAGAATCCAACGTTAAAGAGCGTGTGAGCATGTTCAAGAATGACGTGGAGATATCAAGCAACGGCGTAACTCGATGCGCATAACAACAACATACTATCACTATCATCACAAAGAACAATGATCAAAGAATAAAGATGACGCCAAAGCGAGTATACTTCAAAGGAAACAATTTCTACACTGGGAAGATTGTTCGAATCAAGACAATTTTCTCACAAGAAAGAAGAATGTCAAGACGCCAAAGCTACTATTACATCAAGACCTACAACGTTACCACTCTTTCTTTCATCACCAACACTTTGGGGAGATTGTTGAATCACCCTAAACCCGAATTCAAGTGTTAGTGATTCATATGTACAGTTAGCTTAATATGGCTTTTATGTTAGTAATCATGCCAAGGCTTTGTGAAAGCCCATGAGCCTCGCCCAAGTCCAATAAGGAAAGGAAGGGATTAGAGTGTTGCCCTAGCTCCTCTCCTATAAATACTTTGTAATACCCTCACTGAGGGTCGTTGTTCAATTCATTCACTCTTTTTACACCCACGATAACCGCCTTAGTTCATACGTGTGTGTGTTTGTATTTGTTCAACCGATCTCTATCTCTTCTCTATCTCTACATAATGATGCTATGTTACTAATATGGTGACCTAACAAGATGTCAAGTCTCTATTTTCATAGTTTGCTTCCTTTTTATTCATTTTGATATTTTTTAGTGATACTTATTTATCTCTTGTGATATAACACTGTAAGAAAGATTAAGAGTATTACACTCTTCATCATGTATGTGTTATCAGTTGTCATACTCAACTAAGAATGTGAAATATTAAATTCACACCAAATGTGATAAGAATTTACTCCCTCCGTCCCTAAATAAATGTCCAGTTTGACTTTTCAGAGTCAAACTGGTTCAACTTTGACCGTAAATATTTTTTTGTGTTATATAATACTTGATGAAAAACTATACCAATGAAAAATACACTTAAAACCCAATCTATTCATATATTTTTCATCAAGTATTATATAACACTAGCAAAAATAGATAAAGTCAAAGTTGATCCAGTTTGACTCTGAAAAGTCAAACTAGACATTTATTCAGGGACAGAGGTAATAGTATTTTACCAAGTATATATGAAAGAAATGATAATAAACATCACTTATTATATAACTGTGATGATTTTGTTCATTTTTCTTATTTGTGTTTTTGAAAATATTTAAGAATATTTTTGTGTTTCATGATAATATGAATTATTATAAAAGGTGTTTAATCGAAAACAAGAAATGTTATGAAACTTGTGTTAGACTTGTGGTGGATTTTTTATTTAACGATACATTCACATGTTTCGACAGGTTTTATAGCGGCATTTAAAATATCTACGGTCAATCAACCAGCTAAAGAGCTATGGTTGAAGAATCACACATCTTTATAAACAAACCGAGTAAGCTCAAACACCGTGATATCACACACGATATCACGGGTGATATCACCTCACTTGTGATATCACACGATATCGGTGATATCATCGTGATATCACGTTGATATAAACTATGATATCTCACATGCTATCACCGCAATATCACACATGATATCACGTGTGATATCACCGGTGTTATCGCACATGATATCACGTGTGATATCACAAGTGAGTGATATCACCCATGATATCACGGTGTTTGAGCTTCGCCATATTGTTTATAAAGATGTGTGCTATCTTCAACCATAGCTTATTTAGTTTGTCGATTCAACTATGATATTTTCAAATCCCACTATAAAACCTATAAAAACATGCACAATGTATCCATTAAATAGAAAAATCCACCACTAGTCTAACAAAAGTATCATAACATCTTTTTTTCGGTTGAACAAATTTTCTAATATTTCATAATATCATAAAACACAAAAATCTTCCTAAATATTTTCAAAACACAACCATTACGCTTTAGTCGAGTATCACAACCGATAACACATACATGATGAAAAATGTAATACATTTCATCTTCTTCTTATGTTATATCACAAGAGATAAATAATGTCACTTACAAATATCAAAATGAAAACGTCTCGAAACGGACAAAAACGATAAAATCAAATGCAAAACATATAAATACGTATGAAAATGGACAAAAACGTTTAAAACAGACAAAAACGTCTAAAAAACGGATAAAAATGTATAAAAACGGATGAAAACGAACGAAAACATCTAAAAACGGATGAAAACGACTGGAAACAAACGAAAACGTCTGAAAACAGACGAAAACGTCTAAAATGGACGACAACGTAAAAAACCAGATGACAACGTATGAAAACATCTGAAAACGGACGAAAACGTATAAAACCGACTTAAAATACATGAAAACGTAAATACGACGAAAACATCTAAAAGGGACGAAAATACATGAAACCTAAAAAGCAGTATAAAAACGTATGAAAATGGATGAAAATGGCCGAAACGTAAAGAAAGCAGGCGAAACATAAGAAAACAAACGAAACGTATGAAAGGGTAAAACATCGTGCTAAAATGTATGAAAACGAAGAAAATGTATAAAAACGTGAAACGAACGAAAACGTAAGAAAATGGACAAAACGATGAAACAAACGAAACGTAAGAAAACAGACAAAAACGGACGAACGTAAGAAAATGATTAAAACGATGAAAACGGACGAAACGTATAAAAGCGGGTGGCGTCTCAAATGGGCGAAAATGTCTCAAAATGGAAGAAAGCGTGAAAGCGGACGTAAAACGTATGAAAACGACTAAAACGTCTAAAAAGACGAAAACGTATATAACGTATCAAAGCGCATAAAAACGCATACGTGTCAAAAACGACGAAAACGCTTAAAACGGATGTAAACGTATTTAAATGGATGAAAATAGGCGGCGTCTAAATCAAACGAAAACGAAAAAGGATAAAAACATACGAATACGACTAAAAACGTATAAAACGAAAGAAAACGTATTAATACAAAATGAAAGCGATGAAAGAAAAAAAAAAAAAAAGTTGAATAAAAATTAAAGAAAAAAAAAAAAAAAAAAAGGTTTTAATAAATAAGAAAACAAAAGACAAATAAAAGCGAGAAAAACGTGGGCGCTGTTTTATATTAATCTTAAGTTTTATCTCCACCATTAAATCAAACTAGATTGATAGTGGAGATTTGTCGCTAGTAAAGATCAAAATAAGAATAATCATTTAAAAATTCCTCCAATAATTAACGATAGAAAAATAAAGCAAAGATTCTGATAGATACTACATTAGAAAAAAGAGGCATGAAAATGAAAGTTAGGTCCCTCCAATAACATGATTTATGCAATATATGTTTGCATTATAAAAAAGTACGCTTTTGATACATGATGATCTACACGTGATACATGATGCATCAACAATTATTACCAAAAGCTTTCCCGGTAAATTGGTTAAGACCACCCGTATTAAGGCCTCAAAGACTCGATCTTCCCCAAAAAGGACGCGTCCTTGTTACGGCCCCCGAAGCTAATTTCATCCAAGTGCTTATTTGAGATATATAGAATGACCTTTAAACCATAATATCTAACCTAATAAAAACCATTAAGTGAGCTTTCTCATCTATACCTTATCTACTTACGGAGTATTTCAAGAAAATGAGGTGCTTATTAATTTTTAACGTATGCTTATAAGCATCCAATCATTAGATAATAAAACTGATAATAATTTAAGATCATACCAACAAATGAAGCTTCAATTGTTGAAGCATGTCTTCATTTCTGTAACCAACCCACATTGTTTAAAAAACTGCCGTTTAGTTAGTGACATTTTTTTTTTGTTTTTTAGTTTTTAAATTTCTAGAGAAGAGTTTGATTTTTTAGATGGAATTATATATTTTTTTTAGAAAAAATAAAAATATGTTTAGATTAAACTCTTTTCAAGTATTTTTCTTTTTATAATCATTTTTTTCTTCATATTGGATCTTTATACGTTTTATCCGTTTTTATACGTTTTAGTACGGCTTTATATGTTTACATCCGTTTTCATTCGTTTTTATCTATTTTTATACGTTTCATCCGTTTTTATACTTTTTCATCCGTTCGCGTCCGATTTCATCCATTTTTATCCGTTTTGTACGATTTTGTATGTTTTTATATATTTTCATCCGTTTTTTACCGAATTTATATGTTTTTGACAGTTTATATATTTGCAACCTTGATATTGCTACACCACTCAAACCTGAATTATTGCTTAACTTTCTTTTCAAGAATTGCAGCAGTTGATATCATTCTCGTTGTTGATTTAATAGTTGCGCAGTTCAAATATGAAAACTTTTTTCTCTTGCAACTGCATGTAGCTTGTCAATTGTAACTTTCCTCACTTTTTCCCTCTGTAGGTCCTTTAAACCTTTTCCCACTCCTGAAGGATACAATATGCGACGTATAAACACCAAAATAGTTGATTACAAATCACAAAATGAACACAAAAATAGTCAAATGAATTTGGTGTCAAGGTCGTAGAACCGAAACATTAGTTTGGTAGGTTTAGAAAAAGTGAATCACATCAACTGGGTGGTAGGCATTCTATGATTGATAATGACAGTGGCTTGCTAAAGGATGAAACTGCCTCAATTTGTGGTCGTCGATGGTTAATGGGTCGTGGGATGTATAGGTATTGTCACAACTCCTTAACAGTATTATTAGTACCCTATAAAGTTTCTTAAATTATTTCCTTAATTCCTTTGCTTGTGTTATGCACAAAAGCATGGGAAAATGTTATTTTTCTTATGCTTTATTCTTGTCCAAATTTAGTAAAAAAAAAAACATAAAAACATTATAAAAAGCAAGATATGTGCAGAAATTTAAATAGTATATACACAGCTAAAAAGTTCTCAGTTGCCAAATACCTAAAGATCATAATAGAAGTACCGCTATTATTGCTCTATACATAGAATAGTTGCTGCACTCAGCATATAAGTGCTTTAAGAGAATTTGTGAAACTGAAATAGAAGCTAACAGATCCTCAACCTAACCCAATTTGGTTTTAACATGTTTTACTTAAATTAAATGATATATACAGTTGAATATGCTATATTGGATGATCAAGCAAAAACTTAATTAGTTTATTTAGACAAATGTGTCATTTGGAGTACTTTTATGGTTTTATTATTATACAACAACTTTCACATGAACATAAACATGAAAATAACTCAAGAAATGGGGTGGGAATGGGAAATAAATCATCATTAATCATTTTGTTATTCAATGAATAACCAAAAGCGTCAGGGTATTAGATTTCTACCTTGACCATATATGTTAAGATGACATAGCCTATACGCATATTAGATGTACAAACAAAACCAACCAAGAGCAAATATGTATGCCTTCTGTTATATCCTTAAGAAATGAGATTTGGATAGAATTATTGGCCATAAAATAAAATCCTCTAGTCAAAACTCTAAATGACCCATTCGGCTAAGACATGTGGGTAGTCTCAAGTTTAATATTGCTAGGTGAAAACAACCCTAAAGTGGCCACGCCAACCTCCAAAAAAGGGAGGGCTTTAATTACCCGGGTTGAGTTTGTGTGGCGGGGGTTCAAACCACGTGAATTATTCGGACAAAAGTTCGGAAACCATGGTTACCAAAACAAACTATGATCATAATCAAATTGAATAATTAAAATAGAGCCGAACTTGGACACCCCGGGAATATATGTTCCTTAGCAAAAGTTTTACACAATTTCGGTCTATGCATAACCATCATTCAAGTTGTAATGTGCTATAATGTTGTATAATCATTATCTTATAAGTTTAAAGTTATAGACTCAATTAGATTCAAAATGCAAGAATAGTCTCTAGACAATTTTTTAAGATGAAAAGGTTGACATGTGCAAACTAAAACTGCAAGAGTGAGTTCTAGAACTATAACATCATTACACCACCTAGTTCAACTAAACTTCATTACAAAACCACACTCAAATTCAAAACTAAAAATTAACCCATATGAAACAAAACCCATAAACGAATCTAATACTACCTCCGTCCCAAATTATAAGTCCAGTTTGACTTTTTTACTCAAACTTTAACCTTAAATATTTTTGTTTGTATTATATAATACTTGATGCAAAATATATAAATGGATTGTGTTTTAAATGTATTTTCATTTGGTATAATTTTCATCAAGCGTTATATAATACAAACGAAAATATTTAAGGTCAAAGTTTGAGTCAATAAGTCAAACTGGACTTATAATTTGGGACGGAGGGAGTATATCAAATCACAATAAAGCGATACAATTGACCACAAATAGCATGTGAATTTGAGGGGGTGGATTAGTAAGAAAAACCATAAATTACTATAGCAAAATTGGAAACATTAAACCCTTGTTTGTAATTGAAAAACTACATTATACATGAATCCCAAATGAAACTGAATTATTATAATTAGTTTTAAAGCATACCAAACAAATCAAAATGCAATCTTTTTTTATGAATTCAATGGCGCGCGCGCGAAAAAAAAAAAAAAAAAAAAAAAAAAAAAAAAAAAAAAAAAAATCTTACCATAAATCAATAACTTGAAGATTAAGATACATTTAATTCATGAAATATAAAACATACCTTAAATTAATAGATTGAGTGAGGTTGATTTAGGGTTAAAATCACACCTTTTATTTTGGGTTAATAGATTGAGAATCACTGCAACAACGTTCAAGAAAAAAACATACTTTGTTCAATTTATCTTCAAATCTCCGATCAAGTCAGATTAATAGTGCTGATTTGCTTCTCTGATCCAGGAACTAATATCGGATCCCATACTCTCTCAAACCTATACAAAGAACAAAACAACAATCAATTCATAGACCAAAATATAAGGATACACTCTTTGTCCAAAATTAATAAACATAATATAGCAAACATTACTCAAAGAACATATATGAAAGTTACCTATACTCTTACAGGAACCATGCAACATCAATAGTATAAATCGGTCATTACATGTATACACAAAGATAAAGATTATGTTCATGCTCCTACAATAAAAGGATAACCGATTAGTAAATCTTTATTTATTTATTTTTTTGGTAAATTGTGTTATGCTAACCACATAAGTAATTGACCAAATTGTCCATTTGTTTAGCATAAACTTTCATAATTTAGTCAATCTAAACATAACTATCGAGGAATTTAATTATCAAACACTCAAATAATCTCTTTCCAATCAATAGTTTCCTTATGATCTTAATATCCGTTTTAAAAAGTTGTTGTCTCGTACAACTAAGAAACTGCATCTACCTCGCTTTGTTTCTCTTGATTAATGTGACAACTCGTAATTTCAGGTCATTTTACAAACTTTGAAAATTTCAATATTCATATAAATTTCTATTCATCGGTTACTATTCATAATTCTATTATTCATCGATTTTGAAGTCGATTTGATATTAGAGACATATTTACAATTTACTATTAAGGCTATTCATGCCGAAGAAAATCATTATTCATGATTCACTATTCATCACTATTAAATAAACTAGGTTTACAAGTATGGTCGTAACGTAAGGTTTAGGCTGGTCATGAAAAATCATTGATGACATTTCATATAGACTAGATTTAGTCTACATATCATTAATAACGTCATCGTCATATTAGTTCATGTATGGTTGCATTTCTCGTTTACGTATATTTCCTATTAAATAAGCATATGTCATTTATTTTCAATATTCGATCAAACACTTCAAAAATAATCCTAATATATTTTTATACTCATTTAAAACTATATAAAAATTATATTATTAGTTTACCCAATGTTTTGAATTTATTTTGTATGTAAATTTGTTATATATAAATATTCATGACGGTTTTAAATAAATTCAAATTCGATAATTATTTATTCACTAAATTCTTATAGAAGCTGTATTTTATAATTTTAATGACTTGATATATTTTATTTTGTTCTATTAAAATCTATTTTTAGCTAACGCTACACTAAATACCTATTTATACCTACAAATTACACACTATAGTTAACAAATAATACATTTAATTATCAAAATTACCCCCCATTTCTACTCATAACCAGCCACCTTTCCCCCATGACTCACCAAGCTTTACTAAATATCATGCTAACTTATTGGACACATATCTTCTATGACTAGGCTTAATAACTAGATATTATCTTTTACAAACACATACAAAACACTTTCTCAAGGTGAAATAAAAATCAAGCTCTCCTCTTTTCCTATCCATGGCCAGCCAAGCATAAAAAAAAGGGAGAAACCAAAGATTTTCAAGATTCAAGTGATTTTATAAACACTAGATTATTTCTAATTAGGTTTTGAAATAAAAACCTAGGAGTAATTAGGAAACCTTGTTCCATAAACCTCATCATCATACTAGCAAGAATTTCATGATAATTTTTAATCTTTCATATTCATACTTAAGTTATTTTTATCATGCTTGAAAGAAAACATGCAAGTTTCATGTGTATCATACCGCTTTTTGTTGTTTTTAGTACTTATAATTAGTATATATCATCCTATAATTAATCCTTGAAACATATCATTTTTGATGATGTTTAGGAACCCATGACACCCTAAGAAGGTGTATGGTAGGTTTAGAATAGATTTGAAGTGGTTAGAATAAGTATTACACAAGGAAAATCACTTTCGACAAACTAAAAATAAGGTCTGTTGTTTTTGTGAAATACGGTAATTTCGACGGGGTTATAAAATATTTTGGGCTAGAAATTGGAAAATATAATTTAAAAGCGAAAACTTGGTCGCTTGAGCGGGTTAAGCAATTTATAACAAAGAAGTTATGTTATTTTCAAGTTTAATGGCATTTAAAACTATATTTTCGAAAAACGATGTCTGTCCAGATTTTAAGGGTAAAAATGAGTCTCGGGCCTTATCTAAATGAGTCGATTTATCAAAAATATATTAGTATACTTTAACACGAAGCTAAGGACATATAAAGCGTGAAAGCGGACTTATAACCACTAAATTACACGCGTTTAAATAAGGTTGTATTATTACTTTCACAAGTATAACACACACACACACACACACACACACACACATATATATATATATATATATATATATATATATATATATATATATATATATATATATATATATATATATATATATATATATATATATATATATATATATATATAGATTAGAGATCAAATAGGAAGAATAATTAAAATAGAATGATAAGTAACTAGCAGCAAGCATATTTTTAGATGCAGCTTTCTGAAAGTGGATCGTCTTCTTCAAATTTTCCCTCACAATTTGAAATGTGTGGTTAAATACTTCTTCACCATTCTTATTTTAATTATTCTTTTATGATCTCTTCCTATATATATATATATATATATATATATATATATATATATATATATATATATATATATATATATATATGTATATATATATATATATATATATATATATGTATATATATATAGACAACTAGTTTGCTGTTAGAAAATATATATATATATGCATGTATATATATATATATATATATATATATATATATATATATATATATATATATATATATATATATATATAGGGAAGAGATCAGTGAAAGAATAATTAAAATAAGAATGGTAAGAAGTAATTACAAGCACACATTTCAAGTGGGAGTGAAAATTGAAAGATGATCCACTTTCAGAATGGTGCATATCAAATATGTATTGGTTGTGATTCTTGCTATCTTCGTTGATTCTGTTTACTATTTCGATCCTAATATATATATATATATATATATATATATATATATATATATATATATATATATATATATATATAGTCGAGGATCGAATAGGAAGAATAATTAAAATGGGAAGGATAAGCAAGTGGCATGTTGGCGTATTTTAGGTAATTGCTTTCTGAGGTGGATGCGTCTTGCTCCAATTTTCACTGCAATTTGAAATGTGTGGTTAGAATTACTTCTTACCATTCTTATTTTAATTATTATGATCTTCCCTATATATATATATATATATATATATATATATATATATATATATATATATATATATATATATATGTATATATATATAAATTTTCTAATAGCCAAACTAGTTGTCGCTAGTGACCATGTTGAGAGTCGTTTTCACATCGATAGAATACTTTTTAGAAAGCTTAATGTCTTCTAGTAAAAGTAAGTTCACCAAGCCTATTTTCCAAAATGTTCAACCATTCGTCAAACCGAGTTGTAACGAATAAATCTGGTCGCTCAAACTTTGCCGAAAACTACGCTTTAAACAATATTTTTGTACAAGTACCTACTTCACCTATGTTTTCTCCATGATCAGGGACCTCTATTATAAAATTTAAAAGCTAAGACTTTGAGATAATGCTACAAGCTTTCCAAAACCGTTGACTTTGTTTCCTAACTTTCGATATTCACTATTTTACGACTAGCTTTTCAAGGCCATTTAGTCACTTTCATGAATTGTCAAATTATATTGTTTTACTACCTAAAAAACTATTATTTGTTAATAAATCACTAAATAACTATCGTGGGATATCATTTCAGCGTAATTATCAAAGTAATTTATAACTTGACAAGATGTCATAAACATATATTTTACGTCGATTTCATTTTCAAAAATGTACAAGTGGTATGGATATCATGTGAATTTGTATATACGACATTGTTTATGACTTACATTGTAACATATCATTCATAATAGGTTCTGATAGAGATTGCCCCTCATTTCAAAGGTATCAACTCTTGTCATCATAAACATTGCATCGGTGAGTTAAAATAGCCCCAGCTACATTACTTAATTGTTTTACAAACTCTTGGGGAGATACATGCTATATTTTCAATCGAACACAAATGCTTTGAGCATACATTATATCCAAATGCTTTATTGTCACTCGTATTCTATTGTCATGTTTGAAGTCCCTACATCATGCACCATTAGTCACTTCATGCGGTGGCCTTGAATATTGTGAATAGGCTATTGGAATTAACACTCGCGTTCTTATTGACCTGATTAGGAAATCGACGCACTATATTGAATCATTAAGGTAAATTGGCAAGTTTACATATTAGAAATTTGCGATGAAGCGATTTTACCAATTTCTATTGGTACGAGTTTCACGCTTTGGTTGTCATGAACTTAGTTAAATAAATCTGTTTTGTTTTCAATGCGAGTGTGAAACAACGTAACTTTCAGCACTACGAATATTGTGTTCAAACAAATTAATTAAACCTATGGTTCACTCGACCTTTGTGTTGTTGTTTTAAGCATGTTTTATCTCGGTATTAGCATATCATAATGCTTGCATGGGTCGGTGACAGCGTCTCACATATATTTTATGCACTTAATTATCGTTTGATTGTAACAAATTCATTTGGTACTTTTGGAAATCTTTTGGGACCTATACTTTGTAAAGTCGATTATTTTACTCAATCAAGCGATGTATTTTCAAACGACACTTTAGGTCGTTCAATATAATCTATGTTGCTGATGCTATGACGGTCATCCCAGTGTATTCCATTCATTTGCCAAAACATGTATTTTGGGGTGTGAATGATTAGTATCGAGCTTGATTATAGAGAACTAGGTTGCATCAATGACCTGCACTATAACTACATCATCATGCATCTCATCATTTCATCATAAGTGCATATTCACTTTACATGCGGATTCATACACACTTTATGCGAGTTATTTACTTTCATTTCAAATCGATTGTCACATGGATGCCTTCAAATACCCATTCCATTATCCTTTCTTTAGACTCCAATGTGGAGAATGCCTTGTCACTCCCTATCAAAATTTTAACATCAGTTGACTCATCATCGATAACATTGAATGCCGAAACAAAATCTTCAAGGAGGGTGAAGTCGCTCTCACTCCTCTGCTTCACCACCAACATGTCGAGTTACACGTTATTCACATTAAAGTCACTAAATTATCATACATTTGAGCAACACAACATCTCATAACCCATCTCCTAGGAATCAGATCATTCATTTTGAAAAATAACCTCAAACTTATCACCTCATCATCACATCTCTTTAGGCGCTTATTCTTAACATAGGACTTTGCTATGTCTCACCTTTCTTCTTATTTTGAAGACTTATGGCACCGAAGAAAGCTGTACCATAAATGACACAAGCTGCTATCCAAAAGTATGTAAGGGATAGTCTAGCCGAGGCAATAAGGAATGAGCGAGCAACGATGGTTTCTTTGCTTCTTGAGGTTGGCTTGACTACGCGAAGCTGCTAGACTTGCTAATGTTGTTGAGGTTGCATTCTTTGCCAAGTCGCTAGACTTGCATACTTGCTTCGAGGTGCGGCTACTATCAAGCCGCGAAGACTTGCCTCTTTGCTTGCCGAGGGCAAGCGACAGCTCTTGGCTGCCGGACTCTCACGCTGCGGGGGATTGCGGGAGGGTATGGAGTTGGAATTATTCATACAAAGTTTTAAGGCGGAGATACCACAAAATTCAAAAGGCACCGGAAGGAGCTACGGCTATGGTTCGATGGTTTGAAAATGGAGCAATGTTTCTTTTATGCAATTGCCCGGATGATTGCAAGGTTAAGTTCGCTACAAGTACACTTTAGATAGGGCAATGTCGGTAGTGGAACTCGTATGTACGGACCATGGGTATGGAAAATGCTTACAAGCTCACTTGGGAGAAATTCAAAGGGTTGTTGACGAAGAAGTATTGTCCGCGTACTGAGGTGAAAAAATTGAAAATGGAATTTTATGAGCTGGTAACTGTTGGGTATGACATCGATACCAACATTCGAAGGTTTCAAGAATTGGCTGCTTTATGTCCGTCTATGGTTTCGGACTATGAAAAACTACTGGAAGTTTTCATTAGAGGACTTCCACAGATTATTCAAAGTGATGTAATTTCTTACGATCCACAAACAATTGATCGAAGAATCTATCAGGGTATCACAAAAACTCATGGCCCAAGTTGTGAAGGGGGAAAACAATATCAACAATAACCCCAACAACAACCAAACTAGCAACAACAAAAGGAAATGGGAAAACGACCAGGGAGGTTATAATAACGACAACCAAAACCGTAACACTAACCATCACCAACAACGAGAATAGAAGGCAAGAAGCTGCAAAGCTTTATGTTCTTGCACCAATAGAAAGCAAAGGTTATCTTTGGAACACACCACTATGTAATCGATGTAAGTTTCATCACACGAGTCCTTGCCACCAAGTGCCACAAATTCCAAAAATCGGGACACCTCGCTTGAGGATTGTAGAGGTAAAGCCATAGTCGCATGTTTAGGATGTGGGGAGCAAGGACACTAGGAACCAATGTCCCAAAATCAGGTCAACAAGTTGAAGGTGCTCATGGGGAATCATACATGTTAGAAGGAGGAGCTCGCCATGGTCTCAACAACTTGACAGACGATGAAGTTTAATTTAGCAGTTTGTTTCCCATGCTCTATGTTGTACTAAGTTTATGTCTTCTACCGTATTGGATCTTTAAAACTTAAGACTATGTCTTTGTTTGATAAACCACTCGTTGTGAAATATTCTCATTTATCGTACTTTCTTTTCCTTATGATTTGTTATCACTTACAAAAATTTTACTTCCTTTACTTTAGCGCGATTGAGCGACATGGTTTAAATCTCTTTAAACATTGAGAGTTATCACAACTAAACCGAGCGTCACATTATGGATTCCTTAAGTATACATAGCCTAGCTAAATATGTCTAATGCGGAGGGATCATGTTATGTTGGGGCGATTATTTATAAATCTTAGTGCAAACAAAATTTTCACATATTACTAAAAGTCAAAGTGATACTCATGGGAGATACTTCCAATATTTTCTCTATCGCGATGTTTTATACACTCTTAATCATAGATAGCCGTAACGACACTTCTTCATGTCTTCTTACCTAGTTATACACCACAAACACTAAACCTGCAGGAACAACATTGACTGAATTCAGGGACTGAATTCCTTTTTGGGTGGGCGAATGTGACAACCCGTAATTTCAGGTCGTTTTACAAACTTTGAAAATTTCACTATTCATCTCGATAATTTACTATTCACTAATTACTATTTATCATTCTACTATTCATCGTTTTTTAAGTCGCTTTGATATTCTAAGAATGTATTTCAAAAATTTACTATTTACAAAACACTATTCATTTTCGGAGAAAAATCACTATTCATGATTCACTATTCATCATTATTCGTAAACTAGGTTTACAAGTATCAAATTCGCGTAATCGTAAGGGTTTAGCTGCGAATTCATGAAAAATCATTGATGACATTTCATATAGACTAGATTTAGTCTACATATCATTAGTAACGTCATCATCATATTAGTTCATGTATGGATTTGTATTTCTCATTTACGTATATTTTCCTATTAAATAAACGCTATCGCATAATCATTTATTTTGAATATTTGATCCGGCACTTCCAAAAATAATCCTAATATATTTTGATACTCATTTTAAGACTATAAAAATTATATTATTAGTTTACTCGATATTTTGAATTTATTTTGTATATAAATTGTTATATATAAATATTTACGACGGTTTTCGTAAATTCAATTCGATAATTATTTATTCACTCAATTCTTGCGAGAAATGTATTTTTATAATTTTTACGACTTCGATATATTTTATCTTGTTCCGTCAAAATCTATTTTTAGCTAACGCTACACTAAATACCTATTTATACCTACAAATTACACACTATACTTAACAAATAATACATTTAATTATCAAAACTACCAAACCCCCCCCCCCCCACCCCCCATTTTCTACCCATAACCGGCCACCTTTCCCCCATGGCTCACCATGCTTTACTAAATATCATGCAAACTTATTGGACACATATCTTCTATGACTAGGCTTAATAACTAGATATTATCTTTTACAAACACATACAAAACACTTTCTCAAAGTGAAATAAAAATCAAACTCTCCTCTTTTCCTATCCATGGCCGGCCAAGCATAAAAAAAGGGAGAAACCAAAGATTTTCAAGATTCAAGTGATTTTAAAAACACTAGATTACTTCTAATTAGGTTTTGAAATAAAAACCTAGGAGTAATTAGGAAACCTTGTTCCATAAACCTCATTATCATACTAGTAATCATTTTATGATCATTTTTAATCTTTCATATTCATACTTAAGTTATTTTTATCATGCTTGAAAGAAAACATGCAAGTTTCATGTGTATCTATACCACTTTTGTTGTTTTTAGTACTTATAATTAGTATATATCATCCTATAATTAATCCCTTGAAACATATCATTTTTGATAATGTTTAGGAACCCATGACACTCTAAGAAGGTGTATGGTAGGTTTAGAATAGATTTGAAGTGATTAGAATAAGTATTACGCAAGGAAAATCACTTTCGACAAACTAAAAATAGGTCTCTGTTGGTTTTGTGAAATACGGAAATTCGAAGGTTATAAAATATTTTGGGCTAGAAATTCAGAAAATATACTTTAAAAAACAAAAGCATGGTCGCTTGAGCGGGTTAAAGCAGTTTATAACTTGAAGAAGTTATGCTATTTTCAAGTTTAACGATGAAAACTATATTTTCGGGAAAACAACATGATGTCCAGATTTTTAAGGGGTAAAAATGAGTCTTAGGCGTTATCTAAATGAGTCGATTTATCAAAATATATTAGTATACTTTAACAGGAAGCTAAGGACATATAAAGCGTAGAAAGCGGACTTATAACGACTAAATTACAGCGTTTAAATAAGGTTGTCGTAACTACTTTCACAAGTATAACACACACACACATATATATATATATATATATATATATATATATATATATATATATATATATATATATATATATATATTCTAATAGCCAAACTAGTTGTCGCTAGTGACCATGTTGAGAGTCGTTTTCACATCGATAGAATACTTTTAGAAAAGCGATGTCTTCTAGTAAAGTAAGTTCACCTAGCCTATTTTCCAAAATGTTCAACCATTAAATCCAACGAAGTTGTAACGAATAAAACCTGATCACTCAAACTTTGCCGAAAACTACCTTTAAACAATATTTTTTGTACAAGTACCCTACTTCACCTATGTTTTCTCCATGATCGAGACCTCTATTATAAAAATTTAAAAGCTAAGACTTTGAGATAATGCTACAAGCTTTCAAAAACCGTTGAGTTTGTTTCCTAACACTCGATATTCACTATTTTACGACTAGCTTTTCAAGGCCTTTTAGTCACTTTCATGAATTGTCAAATTATATTGTTTTACGACGAAAAACTATTATTTGTTAATAAATCACTAAATGACTATCGTAGGATATCATTTCAACGTAATTACTTGTAAAGTAATTTATAACTTGACAAGATGTCATAAACATATATTTTCGACGATAAATTTCATTTTCAAAAATGTACAAGTGGTATGGATATCATGTGAATTTGTATGTACGACATTGTTTCATGACTTACATTAGAACATATCATTCATAATAGGTTGCAGATAGAGATTGCACCTCATTTCAGTGTATCCACTCTTGCCATCATAAACATTGCATCAGGTGAATTCATAGCCCGGCTTTCTATTACTTAATTGTTTACAAACTCTTGGGGAGATACATGCTATATTTTAATCGAATACAAATGCTTTGTCTTGTACATTATATCCAAATGCTTTATTGTCACTAAGTATTCTATTGTCATGTTTGAAGTCCTACATCATGCACCATTAGTCGACTTGCGGTGAGCGTGAATATTGTGAATATGCCTATTGGAATTAACATTCCGTTCTTATTGATTCCGGTTAGGGAAATCGAGCAGCACTATATTTGAATCATTAAGGTAAATTGGCAAGTTTACATATTATGGCTGCGATGAAACGATTTTACCAATTTCTATTGGTGCGAGGTTTTCGCTTTGGTTGTCATGAACTTAGTGAAATAAATGTTGTTTTGTTTTAAGCGATGAGTGTGAAACAACGTAACTCACACTACTGAATATTGTGTTCAAGCGAATTAATTAAACCTATGGATTCACTCAACCTTTGTGTTGTTGTTTTAAGCATGTTTTATCTCGGTATTAGCATATCATCATGCTTGCATGAAGTCGCCAGTAGCCGCGTCTCACATATATTTTATGCACTTAATTATCGTTTGATTGTAACAAATTCATTTTGGTACTTTGGAAATGTTTTGGGACCTATACTTTGTAAACTCTGATTATTTTACTCAATCAAACGATGTATTTTTCAAACGACACTTTAGGTCGTTCAATATAACTGTAACTGTGATGCTATGACAGTCATCCCCCAGGTATTCCATTCCGCTGCAAAACATGTATTTTGAGGGTGTGACAATTAGATGCAAAAACCCATTGTGCCTGGCTACGGATGCTCAAGAAAGTGATCACTGTTCAAATGGGTATGGATACATGTCATGCCAAGCATGCTTTAAAAAGTAATAGGACTAAATCCATATTATAAAATATGGACTCTTGGTTATCAGATTACCTAGTAAAAGAATGGGACATGTCTTTCGATGGCTAAAACCAAATTGTATTTTGGGCGAGGTTACACTTTGTTTACAAAGCTGGAGGTTCACTGACTGACCCATCGCAGTAAAGACCATTTCCACGGTCTCTAGTGGTGCAAGTTTCATCACCATAAGATCCATAGCATCAAATGTGCACCTAGTTCAAACCCAGATGCGGCCAGATTCATGTTTTTGGGGATGTCTATCCACATACGATTGCATGAGCAGGTCTAGTCTTGCACGAAAATCACTATGAAGAATATAATTAAGTTCCTAATCGAAATACATATTCACTCGATTACAACTACATGAATAAAAAATTACAATAATAAAAATTAGAGAACTATACCATGTATGATGATCATTAATATAAATCTAGCCTTTTATCTATTTATATCATCCCAAACAAACAGATTCATTGTGTAATAGACTTTTAACGACAAATTCTAGGCAATTTATACGTTTTCTTGAACAATGATCAATGAACAAAGTTTCTAAGTAATTCCATCAATTATAACAGAAAGGCTTATTTCTCTTGCATAACAAGACTGTTTTTTAATATCATAAAAATTATAATCATTTACACACAAAACGTAACATCAATCAAACATTTGACGCATAAGAATGAAATTATTTAAGCTTGATACGACATTGAAAGGGTGTTTGGATTATATGCGATATGTTTAAAGTATGAGGAACCAAAAACAAAAAAAATCAATCAATTTAGAATTAAGATCAAAAGAGCGGCAATATATAAAGTTTATAAACCCACTAATTCGTCAATTTAACACTTAAAAAATAATGATCTCTATAGATTACATATTACCAGTATGATGCAATATTTTTCTGGGAGACACTCTTTTTGATCGACTAATCAAAAAAAAATTTGGATGGAGAAGGTGGTTGCATATACGGTAGATGAAGAATGAATCAGGCAGATGATTTTGGTGTGCAGATTAGGTTTTTCTCTTCCGAAGGTGAAAGTTAACGTGTGTAACTGTATAGCTTTAGAATTCCCCTTTTTTTCATTATTTTGCATTTTGACCATCAAACTTTGAAAAATAGTCGGCAAGTACATGTGTATTTTTCTTTTTTTACACATATATAAATCCAAAACCGAAAGTTATAATTTTTTTGTCAAATTAGGAAATATTTAGGTTTTTTTAACTCAAAAACTCTTTTAAAAAAATTAATAATAATTCAGTTATTACTAAATAAGGTATGAATTGATTTTTTTTAAATGAAAAATTCCCACTACGGGTTTTGTTTTATTATATAAAAGATAGAGAAAATGGGAACAAAAAATAGTGACTTTCAGATTTTAAGTATGCGAGAGTTTGTAGAAATTTTGAGTAAAATCTTTGGTGAGGACATGTTCTCGCGTGTCAAAAGTTGACCACTTTCCATTGTTCCCCCAAATTTTCATTTACCTTATTAGTTTTCTTTTAATTTTTCCTGTCAACTATTTGGCGAGGACGTGTCCTTGCCAAAGTGTTGACCAAAATTTTAAAGTTAATTAACGGGCTAGGGTTTAATTAAGTAACCTTTGGAGAAGATATGTCCTCGCTAAAAGTAATTAAAATTATTTAAAATGATTTAAATTAATTAATAATAATTTAAATTAATTAAAAATAATTTAAGTTAATTAAAATAACTAAAATTAATTAAAAATTATTTAAAAATTATTAAATTTAAATATAAATAATTTAAACTAATTAAAAATAATTTATATTAATTAAAAATTATTTAAAATAATTTAAATTATTTAAGAATAATTTAAAATAATTTAAATTAATTAAAAATAATTTAAATTAATTAAAAATAATTTAAATTAAATATAAATTATTTAAAATGGTTTAAATTACTTTTTGTAAAAGCAAACAAGAATAACTCCCGATACCCTCACACTTTCAACTTCCAATTCACCATTAAAATAATTTGAGCCATATAAACAATATGGCCACTCAAATTTTATATCTTAACCGAACTCATTCTTATTATATTCAACACATCATTGTGGTCGATAGTGTTGATAATCTTAATGGGAATATACATCACGAGGCTTGAATTATCTTTAGGAGTTGACTTATCATTACAACTATGTGGGTGATATTGTTCATGAATTGTTCCCACAACTAGTGCTCAAATTAACTTGAAGTTAATTAACTAAATCGAACGGTGTTAAATCACAACAAATAAGTAAAACATACGAATTACATTCTAAATTGATAAACGTTTAAACATTAATTAACACATTAAAATAAAGGGCATACGTTTATTTGATTTGGAGAACGACATAAAGTTATGTACAAATTTATACCACGGTTCAAAATGCTAAATTATTTTGGCTAAGTGAAAAACTACTACACACCAAGTTTTTTCAGGTCATTTAAAAGCTCTTGAAGTATTCCAGCTGAGTGATATGTGTGGTCCTCGATATGTCATTCCATATCTAGTGTTGCTTCCAGTATCTTTGTCTTTAGAGTAAAGAGCTTGCAATTTTAGCACTTTGCCTTTCCAAGACTTGGTGCAGATCTAGAAGGTCTTGAAGAAGAACTTTGAGGTGTTGAAGGTCCATAAGAAGAACTTGGAGGTGTTGAAGGTGTTGGGGGTTATTCGTCCCAAAGCGAGGTGAGATAATCAACTTCAGCAGAAATGCTCAACTGCTCGGTAGAAACAAAACTAAGGTCGTGATGATGAGATACCACTTGGTGGTTCTGGGATATCACTTGGAATCGTGTAATCACTTTCCAAAGTAAACTATTCGAGCCACAATTCACGGTATCACGAATATCTACTTGGGATAAGACCAAATGCGATTAGAGAATTAGGCGCAATTCTTTAACCCTTTGCGCTTATAAGTGTTATTTGTTTTCGTATTGTCCTTCATGCATAAACAGATCTCCTATTTATAGGAGATTACTCTTGAGCTATTCCAATGGAATTATGAGTATTAATCGGCCCATTAATAGCCTCATAATTATCCCCATTATAGCCGTTAGTGGTTACATGACCAATTAAACGTGGTCATAAAAAGTTGTAATCGCCGTTTAGAGTATTTTCCATAAGCAAGATTTTCCACTAGCGATACTTTCACTTGCGTGTAAGTGCTGACTATCGATGGAAAAACAACGCTTATCGCATGACTTTCATAGCACTATCGGTGGATACATCGCTTATCGGTGGAAACATCGCTATCGATGGAAACCACAAGCGGTACTTTCCATGGCAAGATTTTCACCAAGCAAAGCTTTCACTAGTACTACCAATACAAACCACTATAAGAGTCGGGTGTTCATGGACCTTATGGGTGTACGCTCCCACCTCCTAACCCATTACAAGGTGTGAACTAATCCCACAAGTGCACTAAATTTTCCAACAATCCTCCCAATTTAGTTCACTTCCTTTGCATGAAAAATAAACATCAATCAAAACATGTGCATAAGCGAAAATGTCACGAGGTTGAATTTCCATCTTAGTAAATTACACGTTCAAATATTCGAGAATCGAGTGGTGTTCTAAGAATTGAACCCTTCAACCCATTTGAATACACGAAGATAAAATACACACAAGTTTTCAAACACTTAAAAGCTCACGACACTATAAGCCATGTGTCCATATCCAAATTTATAAATGTTGTAAAACTAAAGTCCAAAGCTTCCGAGCGGCAAAACTTCAACATTTACATAGGTGGTTCCTCTTTAGTCATGCTCACGCCAAGCACTTTTTCAAAGAAAATTAACCATTAAGTAAAGACTTCATCCTCCTCTTTCAAAGAAAGTTACGAGCACAACCTTGGGATGTAAATAAAACATGTGCTCCGATCCATCGAATATTCTTTTCACATTGAACTCGACTCCCAAGTTTCCTTAGGAGGAGTTGGGTGTCCTAACATTCGATGACTAAGTTGGACTTAAACCCATCCCTTTAGCGAGACTTTATAACCAAGTCTCTAGCCGGACCTTCGTCAGTGATATTAAGTTACATTGAGATCTCACAAACTCTATAGATACCACCCCATTCATGATAAGCTCACGAATCATGCTATGCACGACACCTAAGTGTCTAGACTTACCATTGTACATATGGCTATAAGCCTTAGCCAATGTAGTTGCTCTCTCTAATCAGGATAGAAATAGGTCTTTATAGGTTTAGGCCACGATGGAATCTCGAGAAGCAAGTTTTTCAACCATTCGACTTCTTTACCGGCCGGTTGCTAGAGCCACAAATTCAGATTCCATTGTTGAGCTGGTGATGCAAGTTTGTTTCTTGGATGCCCAAGAAATTGCACCTCCACCAAGTAGGAATACCCGACCGACTGGTAGACTAATTGTCTTGAGGTTCTTGATCCAACTTGCATCGGTGTAACCTTCCAACAACGATGGGTAACGATATATGAGAGACTATAATCCATAGTTCTCTTCAAATACTTGATGCCCTACGAGCGCTTGCGGTGATGAGCACTAGGATTACTAGTATACCGCTCAATTTTCCCACTGCAAAACCAATGTCGGTCTTGTACAAGTCATGGCATACATCGAGCAACCAATTACCTAGAATACTCAAGTTGAGATCTGACCTTGCCATGATTAGGCATCGACTTCTCACAGTATCCATAGGTGTACTCACGGAGTACAATCAAAGTAATTGAATTTCCTCGATGACCTTCTCAATATAATGAGGCGAGAGATAGAAATTCTATTATTTTCATGTTTAATCCTTATACCAAGGATAACATCGGCCTCCCCCATGTCTTTCATGGAGAACCTTGATGACAAAATTCCTTTGTCGGTCGACTGATTTTGGTCGGTGCGAAGATCAACATGTCATCAACATATAGACAAATGATGACTCCTTTGCATTCATCAAATTTGCTATATACACATTTGTCGACTTGTTAAGAACATAACCACTAGACAAAACCACTTCATCAAATTTTGATGCCATTGCTTAGGTGCTGCTTAAGTCCATAAAGAGACTTAATCGGTTTACACCTTGTTTTCATTGCCGAGCATGATGAAGCCACGAGGTTGGTTCATATAAACCTCCTCTTCCAATTCACCATTCAAGAATGTTGTCTTCACATCCATCTAATGTATAACCCAGTTGTGAATAGATGTCATAGCAATCGGCGGTCTTATGGTAATCGATACGAGCCACGCGGGGCATAAGTATCAAAATAGTCTATTCGACTTTTGTTTAAAGCCACGAATAACTAGTCTAGCCTTGAACTTTTTAATAGTTCCATCTACCTTCATTTTCCTTTTGAAAATCCATTTGCAACCCGGAGGTTTGCAACGGAGAGTAGATCGACCAACACCCAGTGTTGTTGCCCATGATGGAATCCATCTCATCATTGATTGCTTCTTTCGAAAGCAATGTCACAGGACTTCATTGCTTCTTCAAATGTTTTGGGGTCATCCTCAACAATGAAGCAATAGGAGTATTGGTCTGAGACCTCATCCTTGTACCTTCAACTAAGTATAGTTGAAACTCGGTCCAAATGACTTTGGAGTCGACCCTTTTGCTTTTCCTGACGCGGTTTCGGGGTTCTTTGAACCACAACCTCATCAGGACCAGCGATGGTTCATCATCGAGGACCTCGATACACCGGTGTCATGAGTTCCATTAGGAATCCTCGACTTGGTCTAAGGACCGATGAGAATCTATTCTCATCAAAGTCTGCATCCGCGATTCAATTATTGAGTTAATTGAAACATGTTCATTAGGTTCAATAACATAGAACCTAAAAGCCTTGGAATGCTTTCAATATATCCAACAAAGATGCGATCGATGCCTCTTTCACCCAAAGTCTTTTGCTTTGGATCGGGAAGTCTTACAATGACCTACAACCCCAAACCTTGAGATAGTTCGAGTTGGGTTTCTTTTAGTCCGAGTTCATAAGGGTAACCTTGTTCCTTTTGTTTGGAACCCTATTTAATAAATAGCAAGTGTTAACATAGCTTCACCCTGAACCCTTGACTCGATCTGAATAGGACAACATGGAATTAACCATCTCCTTGAGACCTGTTTTCCTTCGAAATACCATTTCTTTGAGGAGTATAAAGCGATTGTTTCATGGATTATTCCAACAGTGAAATCTTGAGTATCCACGCATTCACCTCCCTATCGGTCCTTAATCTTTTGATTAAAGACCCAGTTGTAATTCAACTTGATTTTAAACACTTTGAATTTATCTAATGCTTCATCCTTGGTATGTAACAAATAGACATAACAAAATCTAGAAGCATCATCAATAAATGTCACAAAGTACTTCTTATTCCCCAAAGAAGGAGTGGCATGCAAATCACACAGTCCACGTGAATAAGCTCAAGATCTTAGTCTCACGACTAACACCTGAAAGGGTTTCTTGGTTATCTTGGTCAACATGCAAGTTTTACACTTTTCGGTGTCCATGTCAGCGAGGATTAAACCATCCCTAGACATATCTTGCATTCTTTTATAGTGAACATGACCAAGTCTAGCATGCCAAAGGTTAGAATCGGTCGATCATATGTGGTCAAAAGGTGAAATAACACTGTCGGTTGGTAATATTAAGCCTGAACATTTGATTACATAAATAACCAAAACCAATAAAAACACCACATTTAGAAAGAACAAATTTATCGATTCAATAACTTGTTTATATCCATGATTATTCAAAACACTACTTGAAACCAAGTTCTTCCTATCGGGAACATGAATAACATTAAACAAAGTTACAATCTTTCTGAACTAAACCTAAGATCTACACAACCACGACCATGCACCAAGGTCATTGACTCATTTCCCATGTGAAGAATAGAACCATCATTCGGTGACTCATAAGTCTTGAACGACTTCTATCTTTGCACACATGAACTGTTGCACCAGTCGACCCACCACGCAACATCATCATCCCGCGCATAAAAAGATTGAGATACATATATAACATAATAAACCGAAAAGACTTATTAAACATATTCGACCTTTCGGTGAGTTGGTGAACCACCACCCCCTGAACCATTAGTGCACGATCCATTGGCTTTACCACCAACTTTAACACCCTTGCGGTCCCTTTTAATGTGACCCGGTCTTGCCACATTTCCAACAAGTAGGAGTTGCCTTCTTGTTAGGATCGCCACCTGTGTTATCATGAAATTTGCGTTTGCCTTTGTTGTCATTGTTGGTGGGTTGCTATGCTCACCATATTGACAACAGATGGTCCAGCGGCATTGCCACTCTTTGGCTTGTCATTATCACGCACTCGAGAGATTCCTCGATATGCGGATGATTGCCCAACTCAACAAGAGTTAACTCCTCCTTCGTATGTTTCAGGTATGCTTGAAATCTTTTCATGAAGGAGGAGTTTATCAATGACACAAGAGACTTTGATAGCCTCATCCATGTTCATTTGGTGTTGTGTAAACCTTCCAAGTATTCCAAGAAGTTCATTGTATTGTTCCATAGCGGTCTTGAATCGGTCATTTTGTAATTGTGAAATTACTAACAAGGAACTTCTTAGTTGATGCATCCTCGACCATATATTTGGCATCCAAGGAATCCCAGGTTCTTTGGAAGATTCAAAGTTCGATAAATATCAAACAGAGAATCGGACATACCATTGAGAATAAGACCTCTGCAGATATGTAGTCATCATTCTCCCACTTGCTCCTCCTCCCGATGCGCTCCACAAGAGCATCATCACCATCATCGAGGAATTGGAGTAGTCGTACATAGACAACACTCATGCTTGCTGCAAGAAGTGCATCTTCTTCTGCCGCCTCCTAAAGTCCGCCCCTTCAAACTTGTCCAAATTTTAGCAAAGTTTGAAGCCATGTCATTCATTGCGGCGGTTGCCATTGATTATCACAAAATAGTTTACTTTGATTGTTGGGGTTATTAGGTCCCAAAGCGGTGAGATAATCAACTTCAGCAGAAATGCTCAAGCTGCTCATGAAACAAAACTAAGGTCGGCGATATGAGATACCACTTGGTGGTTCTGGATATCACTTGGGCGTGTAATCACTTTCCAAAGTAAACTATTCGACCACAATGCGGGTATCACGAATATCTACTTGGGATAAGACCAAATGCGGTTAGAGAATTAGGCACAATTCTTTAACCCTTGCGCTTATAAGTGTTATTTGTTTTACGTGTCGTCCGTGCATAAGCAGATCTCCTATTTATAGGAGATTACTCTTGAGCTATTCCAATGGAATTATGAGTGATAATCGGCCCATTAATAGCCTCGTAATTATCCCCATTATAATAGTTAGTGGTTACGTGACCAATTAAGCGTGGTCATAAAGAAGTTATAGCGCCATTTAGAGTACTTTCCATAGCGATCTTTCCACTAGCGATACTTTCACTTGCGGTGTAAGTCTGACCTATCGATGAAAACTCGCTTATCGATCTTTCAAGCACTATCGATTGGATACATCGCTTATCGATTGGAAACATGCTTATCGATGGAAACCCAAGCGATACTTTCCACAAGCGATCTTTCACTAGTACTACCAATACAAACCACTATAAGAGTCGAGGTGTTCGTGGACCTTATGGGTGTCTGCTCCGTCCTCCTAACCCATTACTGAGGTGTGAACTAATCCATGAAGTCAAGACTAAATTTTCCAACAGAAGGTCCAGGAGAAGAACTTAGACAAAGCTAAAACTTATCCTTTCATATAAAATATTCACATCCATAAATCTTTTGTTGTTGTTGTTACGGTGTAAGGAAATTATAATAAATATCTTTTTACAACTAAATTATTTATATATATAGTTATAGAGCGAAGAAATTGATTCTCATGTAACATGCAAACGAATTGATTCTCATGTTACATGAAAACAATATAAATACATATTTTCATGACAAAGAGAAGTATAATTAATTATCAAAATCTAAAGCAAATCGGTGATGACCTATATCTGAGCTTCTTTAATGATATAGATAGAAATGAGTTGAATATTGAAAATGACTTGGTATGTTAATATTGCTCAACTCATTAATTAAGCTATTCATAACTTGGTATGTGAGAGGTTGTAATAAGTTGAGATTAAGTTGAAATGTTTTAACTTTTTAGCAAGGGAGGGATGAGTCGAAAAACAGTTTGAAAATTTTGAGTCATTTATGCATTAGAGATCTTTTGTTGAGTTATTCCACAGTTAAAATTTTTGTATTCCAAACTTGAAAATAAAAGCCACGACAAATTCTTTATCTACAAAACAAAAAGCAACAACTAAATTTTATTAGCAACAACCCTAAATTTTAGTTTGTGTTTTCAAGATTTAATTTAGGAAAATGATATAGGTGGTTAGCTTGTATCTTAATAATGAGGTAATCAATACAAAATATAATGAGTGGATGATCTGATTTCTCTCTGATGTTAACGTTTGATTATGTCGTATGTTTGATCACTTTGTTAGGCGTGAAATTAGGCGTGTCTTTTAGGCGTCGCCAATCACTTCTTTAATCTTGGGCATCCATTATGGTGAGCTTATTAAAGGTTTATCTGATTCTTGCGTCTTATAATGTCGTTAATTCATAAAGCTTTTCATAATGAAACTATTTCTACTATGGAATAAAGCTTTTGAGGTTTGTAAATTGTTCAACATTAATTCATGTCGTTTCTTGGGCCATATAAAATCGCAGGCCTCCCATTCTGCTGTCATTAAATGGTTTCTCATTATCTTCTGAAAATTCTTGGGCCTCTTGAGTTTTAGGCCTATTATTAAACGTAGTGATGCTCTAATAGCTAAACATGTTAAATATAATTCATTCAGACTTGGTGTAATATCTTAGATCCAATGGAATGTCAGTATTTCTTTATAAGAATTAGATTGTAATAGTTGACAGTAAAACTAGAAAACAAATGTGCGTTGCTCGTTAAGAAAAGATAAAATAAAGCAATCACACTCACTAACACAATAATTAATGATAGAAATAAAGCAAAAATTGTGATAGATACAACACTAGAAAAAAAAAGGCATGAAAATGAAAGTCGGTCCCTCCAATAACATTGATTTATGCAGTATATGTGTGCATTATAAAAGAGTACGTCTTTTATAACTGTGGCGAGTTTGTATTGCATCTACTCAAACATAACCCATTTATTATTTGTGTCAATAAACACAACTTTAACCCAAACCTACATAACACGTGTAACTAATTTGTGACTTGTTTAACATGTTTAAGTAAATAGGTCAAATGATGAATAAAGTTAGTTGTTTGTCGATATAACTTGTTTAAATGCAAAAATGATACTGGAGTATCTAAAAATGATAAAAATATCATATACAAAACTATACGACAATTTCATTGGTATGTGAGTTATAATAGTAATTTACTCATATCAAATACATAATAATATTCATTTAATCCAAATCTAATATAAAACCCAAGTTATATATATATTATTTTTAGAGGTTTATATACTTAAACAATTTTACGGGTTGACCTGTTTAATACTTACCCAACTCAAAGACACCCTGTTTATTAAACAAGTTAGACGAATTGACCTATTTTTGACTCAAATGTGTTATTTTTAACTCAAGCGTGTTTGCTGTAAAAGTATAAAGCAAATGTGCATTGCTCCTTAAGAAAATATACCACAATAATTAATGATAGAAAAATAAAGCAAAGATTGTGATTGTGATTGTGATTGTGATTGTGATAGTGTATTAGAAAAAAAGAAAAAAGAAAAAAAAGGCATAAAAATGAAAGTTGGTCCCTCCAATAACATTGATTTATGCACTATATGTTTGCATTATAAAAAAGTACGTTTCAGATGTCAATCGAGTCATGTTCGGGCTGACTTATTTGAGTTCGCGAGCTAGCATGTTACTATATCGTCTATCAAAACATAACCCATTTATTATTTTTGTCAAGCTCAGCTACTGTGAGACGTGCATAACGTATATAACTAGTTTTAGACATATTTAACGTGTTTAAGCGAATAGGTCGGCGGTGAATAAGGTTGGTGGTTTGTCGATTTAATGATTAAATCAAAAATGATATCGATATTAAAAAATGACAAAATAACGTATAAATAATTATCGACAATTTCATTGATATATTTCGTAATTCACTCATATCAAATACATAATAACATACATTTAATCCAAATCTAATACAAAACTCAAGTTATATATTTTATTTTTAAAAACTTATCTATATCTTTATCTTTACTATATAAAATGTAAAAAAGGTCGAAGGTTAAAATGAAAACTTGAAAATTAAATGTTGAAAGAATATTGTTGAAACACTTTAAAAGGTAAAAATAAAAATTGAATGTTGAATGCGTCTATGCGTCTAGCTGTTGAATCAGACATTTCATGTCTATATGTCAATATTAAAACCACGGTATCAATATCATTCTTGAAAGTCAATTGTCATCTCTACAAACATATTATAAACATAGAAACAATGTTTATCTTTGCATGGAAAAGAATCTCTACGAACATAAAAACTATTGCGTTAATGTTGAGCTAATTGAGCTAATTAAGCTAATGAGTTAATGTTGCCTTTCGATTTCAAACACATTCCCTAATATTCAAGGCGGGAAAAATCAAAATGAGTTTTGCCTTTACGCGATGAGTAATGTGTGTTGTTAGTTAATATTTCATAATTAATGTAATGTTTTCTTTTTCAGTCTCCCTAAATATTTTAATATATCTTTTGATACATGTTAAGAATTTTTATTAGAGTTGAATTATCGGATGTTACAACCGTTTGCAATTACATTTTGATCTTTTCACGTTTTATTTTGAATGTTAAACAAAACTGTTGATACAAAAGTTGGGCGTTCCTTGTTTGGGGCTCGGCTCTCGTACCAATTGAGAATCGTTGCTTGAGACCTGCGCACTAAGAGGCGAAAACACCGTTAGGCTTACGTGGGATTGCCTCCCGATTATCCTCCGGCGTGAGAGTAAGTGTCGGTTTAGGGTTTAAGGGTGTTAGGGTTTAGTCGATCGTACCTTAAGCGAGGATGTGATTCCCTTTATATACACACGGAATCCTTGTTGGTTCAGTGTTCCTCAACTACCAGTATCCCGCCTAAGTCGGTTGAGGAATCCTTATCTCAAACATAGGAGATATCCAATATCTATTCAGTAAATAGCTTTGGGTTTGGGCCTGCGTGAGCCCAAACACTAATCGGCGCAGCCCAGTCCGTGCTGGGCTTGTTAGTAATGGACTTTAGTCGGTTCGTGACCGAATCTAGACTATCGTCATCATGTCCCCAGTCTAGTATGCGCGATGTTGATTGCGGATGCTAGACTAATAACCGTAGCCAAAGAAAACGTGCAAAGCGTAGGAGAAGCCAAATAATATCCGCGATACATTGTATGAAGGCGGTATTTGGAAAATGGGCGCCTCGGTGATTCGGGAAAGTTCTGCGAGGCGTCCCATCAAACCATCTCATCCACACAAGTAGTGCAAGTGGGGTCCACGTGTCACTCATCGGCGTGGATGAGGAAAATATAACCTATCTCTTCATTTCCTTGTGTTCCTCACCGTAAAAGCGTAAACCGCCATTTATTAAGAAAAGCGGTTCGCCATTGTCATTGAGAGAACCACCCATTCCCGAGGTATCGCGGCGTGCGTTTGTGAAAACAACACGATGGTCGACGGTTATCTAATTTCACCTCCGACCTTACAAGAGGCGATCGCTCGAATTCACCTCGGACTATTTTATACCCACGGATGTGCATCCGGTTGTTCGGATCTTGGCAGGCATCAATGCGGATTTCCCGATGGGAAAGTGGGGTATATCTGCGTATTTTTGAGTTTGCAAATCAACGTGTACCCTTTATCCCGATTTCTATGCGATGTATTAAATTATTATAATCGCATCTATCCGGTACCTTTATGTATCGGTGCGGCTAAAATTACCAATTTTGAGGTAAGCGTCGCTTCTTGGCGGTTAACCGACCATCAATCTCTTCCGCATTCTACCACACAACTTTGGTGCGCATGGGTGGGTGACTTTTGCTAAGCGTCTTTGGTAAACTTGATGTTATCTTGAAGCCGGATCGCTTAGAAATTGGAGGAGTCATTCTTACGGGTGGGCGACATATGCTTTCCAGTGGCGTTATGATTTTTATACCGGGGATGTTGCGAAGGATGAGTGCCCTTTCACAGGTCATATGTTCTTGAGGATGCGGGCGGATAAATGCCAACCGCATCCCCATTAATTCTATCACGAGGAATTTTTGGTGCATATGGGCATCGGTAGTAATTATTTTGGTATGCCGGATGAGGCGCCAATATTTTGGTAGCGGTCGGGGTGGGTGCTCGTTCTTCCGTACTCCCTTGTTCCATTAATGTAAGAGCTTATCTTTCCATTTTGAATTATGTAACATGTGTACTGTTGTTTTACATTGCTTGCAGAGACGGTTTGTTTGCGTTGTCCAATGGCGAAGCCCATTCGGTGAAAACGGGGCGAGGCCATAAAAAGGAAGATCAATATTGGATGCCACCGCAGGCGTACCTAGAGATGAATCTGGCGAGGCGGGAACCGGCTCGTCGGTGGCAATGGAAGCGGCGCCGTTGCAGGCGTGCCCGGTCCGGTACCATCCCGTTGTGCGACCACTCCTATAGTGGGACGCGGCGGAAGAAGAGGAAGAAGAAGGCGGGAATCGAGGTTAAAGCGCAAAGATCGCTTGGAGAGGATGGGCGAGCTCATCAAGGGCGCGGTAGTTTTCACCGTGGAGTCAACCTCGATGATGTGGCATCTCACCCACCATCGCGACACTTCCATCCTGCGTAAGTGTCATAAACTTGTCTTCTCGGTTTTTTTTTTTTTTTTTTTTTTTTTTATATATCATCGACTAGCGTGAACTTCGTATTATGCAGTAGGTTTGAACAATCCAGCGAGTCGCCGCCGCCGAATAGTCCGTGCATTTGCGCGCTCTGCGCGATCGAACCCGCTGACAAAGGGATGCGGATGTGTCGGGGGATGCATCGGTGGAGTGCGCTTATAGAAGAGTTGGTATGATGTCTGCGCGTCGGGCTTCGTTGGTAGAAGCTAAGGGCTGAATTTCTAGTGAGAAGCGGTCAAAGCGCCCGAAGATCGGGCTATTTCGTTCTTTGGAATCATAGTTGGTCGGTGCCAAAGCGACGATGAGAGCATGGGGTCATACGTAGCTCGGCGAAAGAAGATGGCCACGATGTGCCAAATAAATCAAGAGCGTCTGCAGGGCTGCGGTATAAATCTTCTTGTCCTTTGGGCAATGAAATATTTGGAGAAGGGCAAAGATCTGTTGACCGCCCGACTTGAAGAGTTTGGTGCTCTTGTGAAGTGTGCCGCTTGAAGTGCGAGGAGATGAAGCTACATGAGCTAAGTCGGAATATGATGAGGAATTATATCCTCGTCTTATATCTATGTCCTTGGCGCGGTGGCTCATTAGCCATGGCTGCGCCTTCTGCACTTAATACCACAGGTCACGAGTGGTCGATGCCTTGGGAGGTAGTTGATGCGCTGGAGCGAGGCAAAGAAGTGTGGAAGCGCATGAGGCTGCGCTTGTGAAGGTACCTATCGAAGAAGTACCTAATTATGATGCTAAGGCGTATGATAATCTTGTCGCTGCCATGAATGGAATGAAGAACATAGAGCTCCCCACAATTGCTAAAGTGGAGCGCGATCAGGATTACCCCATCAGTGTGATTATGGCAGGGTTGACTCTAGCCCGTCATCTTGGTGGAGAGGCCGTTGCACAACCAGACCAATGGCTTAAGCCTGAGGAATCCCAACTGCACGTGCCGGTATTTATGCACCCTAAGGATATCTTGAATCCTTTTGTGTTGGAAAGGGAGGTGCCTCTGAAGCAAGTTCTAGAAGCACATGCTACAAGACGTGCCATAAAGGAAAGGGTTAAGGGTAAGGCCATCCTGTGTGGCGTGGGCGCGGCACATCTCCCCCGATCTGATGGGATACCAGTTAGTGTCCCAACTGTGTCGCGCCAAGATTCCGATCTCCTGAAGAGGCTAGATGATGCGAAAGATGTAGCCAGCCGCGTGGGTAGCTCATCTCTGGAACGGCGTAATAGTTGGTAGTTTTGTGTATTGTAAAGTAATAATCTTTTGTAATAACTCGTAGTTATTTAATAGAAAATCTCCTTTTGCCAATTGCATTGTAACTTTGTACTGTACATATGTATCTGTTTGTCTTTGCGTAAAAGACGTATTCATTGTGGAAGAAACAAATGTGTATGCCAGTGCGAATAATATAGGAAATCCATAATCATGTATGAAGATCATAGTGTAGTTAAGAAATAATTTCTAAGTATTTTAACATAGTCGTGTATGTTATGATATGCAGCGTACTGTAAATATCACATTAAGGAATCAAGTGTCTTGGTTCCTAAATTGTTAAACGTGCACCATATGCGATGTGGCGCACCCGTCGTGGGATGCGCACAAAACTTATTCCAACGTCTCGAGAACAAGGTGTTTAACAAGGATACGTGATCCGGTGTTGATGGGTTTGCAACCCGCTTACTCAACAAGTTGTTTAGTAGGTTAACTTATCCTTTTACCATCGTGGGTGTATTAAAGTGCATGCACGCCATGTAGGCAAGAGATAAAAAATTGTAAGACATACGGTATATGGAAATAACAAAGTAAAAAGTGTCGCGGAGTTAGCTAGAAACCGCGAAGTTTTATTAATACTTGCCAGTTTTTATGAGAAACAAATAAGACATTAGACTAAGGAAATAAAAAGTACATACATAGATGTTTATTGTGTACTTTAGTAAAGTGCCTAAGCGCTTGTGCGCTGGGCCGTAGCCATTTCTATAGGTAGCACCTCTTGAGGTTGCAGATATTCCATGTGTGCGGCAGTTCACGGCCATTCAAGCCGCGTAGCTTGTACACGCCTGTGCCTAGTGCCTCAGTGACCTCATAGGGTCCTTCCCACTTTGGTCCAAGCTTGCCCGTGTCTTCTGCGTGGCTCGCATCATTGGCGCGGTAGACGAAGTCACCTGCTCTAAATGAAACACTGCGCACTTTAGCGTCATAGTATCCCTTCATCCTCGACTTTGATCTTGCCTCCCGTATAGCTACGCGTTCGCGCCTTTCTTCAAGCAAATCTAAGTCGACACGTCTCTCGTCATCATTGGTCGCCACATTGATTTCAGCGGTGCGGATGGTGGGCATCCCGATCTCGGTGGTATTCTGACTTACATCCGTAGACTAAAGAGAAGGGGTGTCCCTGTCTTTGGTTTTATGGAAGTGCGATGCGCCCGCGAGAACATCGCGAAAGTTCTTTACCCATCTACCTTTGTGTGTGTCCAAGCGTGCCTTGATTCCTTCGCTGACTTGATTAGCCCGTTCAACTAGGCCATTGGTTTGTGGGTGTTTAAGCGCAAAAGTCTTGTGTGATGTTTAACTTCTCGCACTGATCCTTAAAGGGTTATCACATAATTGTTTTCCGTTATCCAAGATGATTTCCCAGGTAGACCAAAGCGACATACAATGTTTTCCCATACAAAGCGCTTTATCTTGTTCGGTGATTGTTACTCACGCTTTGCTTTGATCCATTTGGTGAAGTAGTCTATGGCGACTATGAGGAATTTTAGTCCTCAGCTCTGACGAGAAAGGGACTGCGATGTCGATACCCACTTGTGGAATGGCCATGGTGCCGTGGTGGTGTCGACTCTTGTTGTGGTTGACGGGGAATGGGTGCGTGAACTTGGCGTCATTGTACTTTCTTATTAAATCTCGCGCATCACGGTGCATGGTGGGCCAATAGTATCGACCGTAAGCGCGTGCCACCACGGCAGTGGTCACGAATACATCTTTGCATGAACCTCGTGGATTTCCGCGGTACATAGGTTGCTTGTAGGGGGCCTACACAGCGAAGCCATGGTTGCAAGAAAGAGCGTCGATACAGTATGTTGTCTCGAAGTTCAAACCGTTGCGCTGTGCGCCGTATCCTTCGGGCATCTTTCTGTTCATGGGGTAATACTCCCTTGCTTATGAATTCCACTATTGGTGTCATCCACGTAGGTTCGTCTTCCTCTATTACCGTAGACACTTCCATTTCTGAGATGGATTTGTTCTTCAATGTTTCCACCAATACTTGTTTCGATAGATGGGCAAAGCTTGTGGATGCGATTTTGCTTAATGCATCCGCCTTGCGGTTCTCCCTTTTTGGGACTTGTTTGATGGTAAACCTGTCGAAGCCTTGGATTAGTGCCTTGGTCTTGTCGAGGTATTGGATCATATTTTCTCTTTTGCCACGTACTCGCCGTGACACGTGGTTGGCCGCTGTAGGGAATCCACATTGGCTTCTAAGTTACGTACACCCATTCGATTGCAATCGTGGTCCGGTGATTAGAGCTTCATACTCGGCCTCATTGTTTGTCGCTGTGAATTCAAAACGCAGTGCGTAAGTGAATTCCATTCCTTCTGGATTTGTGAGAATGAGGCCAGCCCCTGACCCGTCAACGCATGAGGATCCATCTGTAAACAAGATCCATGGATCTTGTAGTTCCTTCTTGCTTAGTGTGGGCGCATCGTCGGTGTCTGGCTTTTCGATGATGAAGTCTGCTAGGATTTGTCCTTTGATTGCGGTACGTGGTCTGTAAGAGATGTTGTGCTCGCCGAGCAACACACTCCATTTTTGCAGTCGTCCTGATGCATCAAGCTTGGAGATGATTTGTTTGATAGGCTGGTCTGTGATTACTGCTATCGGGTGCTCTTGGAAGTACCTGCGTAGCCGTTTAGCTGCAAACACCAATGCCAGAACTAATTTTTCCATGGCGCTGTAGTTCATCTCCATTTTCTTGAGCGCTTTGCTTACAAAATAGACAGGGGTTTGTCTTGAATCTGCATGCATTAGTAACTACCTTGTTGGGCTCCTCCATTGCGAGATAAATACATGATCGACTCTTCCCCAGTCGGGGTGCGACAAGTGTGGGGGGCGTCGCAGTGTTGCTTAAGTAGTCTGAAGGCTTCTTACGCCTCCGTAGTCACGAAAATCTCCTTTGATACACTTCTTGAGTGTTTTGAAAAGAGGCGAGACTTGTCTGTGACTTAGATAGGAACTGTTAAGACCGGCTAGCTTTCCATTGAGATTGGACCTCCTTGACGTGCGTGGTGAAGGAAGTTTGATAACGACCTTTGTCTTTTACGGACATGGTTTTATACCGTCGGGCTCTGATTAGTAGCGAGGAACATGCCTTGATGGCACCAGAAGGTACATTTTTGGGGTTTAGCTTCATATTGATCTCGTAGAGTTTTGAGCGTTTCCTCAATGTCGGCGCACTAACTCATCTTGATATGGCTCTTTATGACGGATCATCAACGTAGACCTCGAGGTTCGGCCCACTTTTTTTCGGCGGTATCTACTAACCCGGTAGGTGGTGCACCGCATTTTAGGCAAAGGGCATTTTGTGTAACGATGAACACCTTGACTTGTGTGAAAGGCCGTTTTCCTCATCCTCCTTGGCCATCTGGATTTGATGATATCCTTTGCTCTGCGTCGAGGAAACACTTCAATGGATAGCCGCATAGAGACTCTATTTTCCGTCTATCTACGGTAATGGATAGCGATCTTGTGGACATGCTTTGTTAAGATCGGTGAAGTTCGCGCATCCATGACTTCCATCGCTCTTTTTAACCATTCTTGGGTTAGAGAGCGATCGTGGTAATGAACTTCGCGTATAATTCCCGCATCTACCGGTTTGTGTATACGCGGAGATAAACTTGCGCGCGTTAAAGGGCTTGGCGCTTCTTACGGCGTATTGGTGAGTACCCTGCGGATTCTTAGTTTATGCTACGTGATTGAGCGTGGTACCCCATCATGTGTTTGGCTCCCATGCAAATATGTCTAAGTTCTTTTTGCAAAGCGCATTCTGGTGATTTGCCGTTGTTCGTGATGATCCTCGATGGATATTTCTGTTCGGGTATTACGGGTGAATCGCAACTCTCGGTTGGAACTACGGTTGCTTGTGTTGCGGGATCGGTGCCGTTTCACATGTAATCGTGTTACATTCTTTATGTGACACAGTGGTATTGTAGAGGGTTACAATACCACCTTCCACTGGGAATTTAAGCATCCCGTGTGCTGTTGATGGCACCGCGCGCATGGATGATATCCCAGGTCTCCCAATAATGCCATTGTATGGCGAGGGAGACTTGATCACCATAAATTCCATCTCGGCCGTCGCGGAGTGTTTTCATTTCGATCTTTGGCGGTGTCGTGTTGCCCATAGGCCATATCTTTTCACTTGTAAAACCGGATCAATGTTGTTCGGCCGGGCCTACCGACTGCGTATTTCGGTACGCGATCGCTTGAGCGATCTTTCGTGCATGATGTTTGCGGGCGCTCCACCATCGATGTACATGCGGTGGATATCGTGACCCCCCGCACTTATCTCTATTGTGAGTGGTTCCACCACTGCGTTGTCCGCAGTTAAGGTGGGGAAAGAGATTTCCTTTCATCGAGAAAACTCCTGGCTGACTTTTTGTCTAGTAACCCGCTGCCATGATTGTATCATGTAAATGGTGTCGGCCTTGTCTTTGGGTGTCTCTTTTTTGCTTCCACTCTTCTGTTTATCCTTTCCGTCTTTGATGTTTTTGACCAAATGGTCTAATCTGCCCTCTTTAACCATTTTGTCAATGAGGTGGCTTGATTGGACACATTCGTTAGTGGTGTGGCCCGTATGGTAGTCACTGATATCCACTTCCGGTGCGCGGTCCTCGTGTCGCATTGCGGCGGCTTTGGAAAGTCGCCCTTTTGTTGAGTATTTCTTTTGGCGTTTTTGTCGTGAGGGTGTACTTGTCGTTGTCGTGCCCGCTCCCTTGGTTGCGATAGTTTACATTACGGTTATTATTCGGTCCGTAGATTGTCTCCCGAGTTGTTCCCTGACCGGTGGTTTGAATAACCTCTTGCTATCCGCGCGGCTTCTCCTTGGACGAAGGACCGTGTGCGTTTCATAACTTCATCAAAGGATTGGGGAATCTTGTCATTCAACCTTTTGATAAGCTCTGGGTTGTTGATCCCATTCATGAACCCTGAGATTTTAAGCAGCTCGGGACATGCTTTGACTTGCATGCATTCATCCTTGAAGCGCTCCATAAAAGCGCTTGTTGATTCTCCTTGGCGCTGTTTGACTCTGGCTAGTTCGATGGGGTTTTTAGCACACTTTTTCCGTTGAGTAAAGTTAAGGCGGAACACCTTTCTCAATTCTTCAAAACCATTTATACTTCTGCGTGGAAGTTTGTTGAACCAGTTCCGCGCGTTCCCCACAAGTGTAGAGTTGAACATATGGCACCATCATGTGCGGCGGTTTTCAATTATGGCGGTGATTCAAAAATTTTAAGGTGATCATCGGGATCACTGTTAAAATCATAAGTTTTGACATTAGTAGGCATCGCGCTTCTTGTTTCTCGAGAAATCGGATCGTCTAGTGAGCGCGTCTACGCCCGGCGGTGCCATGGGAGGACATATCCTCTTCATCACGGTCACGGTGTTTTCTTACGGATTTTCGGTGTCGGTCTCACTATCCTCGTTGTCGAGGAATTACTAGAGGATAGCTCTCCTCCTCCGGCGCTTGCGGCGTCGTCCTCAATTTGTGCTTGAAGGACTTTCACTTGGGAGTATTGTCTCCCAGTCTATCTGAATCTTGCGGCTACCAGTGCATTATGGACATTGATGCGCCTTCATCATCCTCACTTTCTTCCGAATGATGTGGTCGAGTCTCATCACCCCAACTCTCCTCCGATTACAGCCGAACTTTGGGGTGTTTGTTATTCCTCCGCGCTTCTCCTGCAGCGTGCGGTGGGGACATCTCAAACTCCGGACCAAAGTTGAGCCGAGCATGTAAGCTCCGACCCGACCTTTTCTTTGCTTCCTCTTGCATGAGAGTAGCTAGGGCTTCGTAGTTCTGAGAGACAAAACTACTTGGCTCTAATTCCGGTACGACCCCCTCTAGAACAGGGATATTTGTTTCCACCAATATACCCTTGTTCTTATCGGGTGCGTCAGATGCTTTTGTGAGGTTAGCTTCTAGCACCGATTGTAGTGGAGTAAAAGGAGTGCGCAGTGGATCTCTGGCACTGGTTGTAGTAGTTGTTGCTTGGGTTGTCCCCGAGCGAGGTTCCACCAGAGGGAAGACCGAGTCTTGGCACGATTCACGATTTTTAGCAGCCTTTGGTTGTCCCGGAAGTACGCAGAGTCAATCACCGTCGTCTTCTTTCCAATAAGGTGCGATTGCGATCGCTTCGTCATTCTAGTTCTTGGTTCTTAGTGAATGGTCCCGGATGGCGCCACTTGTTGATACAAAGTTGGGCGTTCCTTGTTTGGGGCTCCGGCTCTCGTACCAATTGAGAATCGTTACTTGAGACCTGCGCACAGAAGAGAGAAAAACACCGTTAGGAACTACAGTGGGATTGTCTCCACGATTATCCTCGGCGTGAGTAAGTAATCGGTTTAGGGTTTAAGGAGTGTTAGGGTTTAGTCAATCGTACCTTAAGCGAGGGATGTGATTCCTTTATATACACGGAATCCTTGTTGGTTCCGTGTTCCTCAACTCGGCGTATCCCGCCTAAGTCGGTTGAGAATCCTTATCTCAAACATAGGAGATATCAATATCTATTAAGTAAATAGCTTTGGGTTTGGGCCTGCGTGAGCCCAAACACTAATCGGCGCAGCCCAGTCCGTGCTGGGCTTGTTAGTAATGGACTTTAGTCGGGTTCGTGACCCGAATCTAGACTATACGTCATCAAAAACATTTGCCATAATATCGCATATCGTTAATTATCTACCGCTAGAAATCGTTGCCGCCAAGCGCGGATACTCGCCTAGTTACATATAATGGGTGTATTAATTGAAAACTTAAAACTAATTAAAGAATCTTGAAAACTTAAAACTAATGCAAACTTGAAAGTTGACTAATTCTATTCTATGAGTTGAAAGTTATACTTTCCTAATCTTATTTTCATTTACATTTAGATTTTTTTACGTTGTATAAATAAATGTCATACGAAATGTCTAACCACAATATCACAATCATAACTATGTGCCGCTATAAAATTTCGTTGTTATGCATGTGTACTCGTCTAATATACTTAAACGGTTTTACAAGTTGACCTATTTAATACTTACTTAACCGAAACACAAACCGTTTATTAAATGGAATTAGACGAGTTGCCTTGTTTTTTACTCAAATCTTTTTATCCTTAACCCAAGCATGTTTGAAGTAAAACTAGAAAGCAAATGCGCATTGCTCGTTAAGAAAAGATACCACAATAATTAACTATAGAAAAATAAAGCAAAGATTCTGAAAATGAGAGTTAGGTCCCTCCAATAACATTGATTTATGCAATATATGTTTGCATTATAAAAAAGTACGCTTTTGATACATGATGATCTATCTACACGTGATACATGATGCATCAACGATTATTACCAAAAGCTTTCCCGATAAATTGGTTAAGACCACCCGTATTAAGGCCTCAAAGACTCGATTTTCCCCAAAGAGGACGCGTCCTTGTTACGGCCCCCGAAGCTAATTTCATCCAAGTGCTTATTTGAGATATATAGAACGACCTTTAAACCATAATATCTAACCTAATAAAAACCTTTAAATGAGCTTTCTCATCAATACCTTATCTACTTACGGAGTATTTCAAGAAAATGAGGTGCTTATTTTCAAGGTATGCTTGTAAGCATCCAATCATCGGATAATAAAACTGATAATAATTTAAGATCATACCAACAAATGAAGCTTAAATTGTTGAAGCATGTCTTCACTTCTGGAACCAACCCACATTGTTTAAAAAACTGCCGTTAGTTGGTGAAAATTTTTCTTGTTTTTCGTTTTTAAATTTCTTAGAGAAGAGTTTGATTTTTCTTCTCTAGAGTAGAGTTGACAATTTTGAAAACCCGTTTATATGAAATTATATTTTTTCTTTTTAAAAAAATAAAAAAATGTATGAAAACGTATAAAAACATATAAAAGTGCAAAAAAATGGATAAAACGCATTAAAATATACTAAAACGTATAGAACGTATAAAACGTAAAAAAACGCAAAAAACAGACGAAAAATGATGTAAATGGATGAAAACGGAAGAAAACAAAAAAAATGCATAAAACGGATGAAAACCTATGAAATAGACAAAAATGGATGAAAACAAACAAAAATGTACAAAACGGATGAAAACGGTTAAAACCGGAAGAAAACACCTAAAACCGTATAACACTGATGGAAACGTATAAAAATAAATGAAAAGGTATAAAAACAAATAAAAACTTATATAAACGTATAAAAGGAGACGGAAACGTATAAAAGCGGATAAACGTGTAAAGCGGACGAAAAGCATTATATAAATGGACGAAAGACGACGGACAAAAGCGTATAAAGCACAAACAACATACAAAGCGGATGAAAAGGTATAAAAATTATATTTACGTTAAAAAACGTATAAAAAAATGAAAACGTATAAAAGAGACGAAAAGAGATGGAAGCGTATAAAAAAAGATGAAAATGTATAAAAACATATATAATAAGACAAAAACGTATTAAACGGATGAAAATAGATGAAAACGTATAAAAACCGACTAAAATGTATAAAAACGTACAAAACAGACGAAAACGGTCGAAAACAAATGAAAACCCGTTTAGATGAAATTATATTTTTCTTTAAAAAAAATGAAAATATGTTTAGATGAAGCTCTTTTCAAACATTTTTCTTTTTATAATCATTTTTTCTTCATATTGGATCTTTGTACGTTATTTTACGTTTTTATCCGTTTTATACGTTTTAATACGGCTTTATACGTTTTCATCCGTTGTCATTCATTTTTATCTATTTTTATACGGTTCATCCGTTTTTATACTTTTTCATCCGTTTTTTTTACCTTATTTATACGTTTTTGACAGTTTTTATACGTTTCATCCATTTTCGTCCGTTTTCATATCTTTTGTCCGTTTTTATACGCTCGTAGATGTTTTTATACGTTTTCATCCGTTTTCGTCCGTTTTTATACGTTTTCGATTGTTTTCATTTGTTTTTATCCATTTTTATACGTTTTTATACTTTTTCATCTGTTCTCGTCCGGTTTCATCCGTTTTTATCTGTTTTAATGCTTTTGTATGTTTTCATCTATTAACATAAAATATTCCATGTTTAATTGCGGTCAAGATTGTTGATAATCCTAATGCGAATATACATCATGAGGCTTGAATTATCTTTAGAAGTTGACTTATCATTTCAACTATGTGGTCGATATTGTTCATGAAATTTTCCCACAACTAGTGCTCAAATTAACTTGAAGTTAACTTAATCGAACGATGTTAAATCACAACAAATAACTAAAACATACGAATTACATTCCAAAATGATAAACGTTTAAACATTAATTAACACATTAAAACAAAGGGCATACTTTTATTTGATTTGGAAAACGACATAAAGTTAAGTACAAATTTATACCCCGGTTCAAAATGCTAAATTGTTTTGGCTAAGTGAAATACTACTCCACACCAAGTTTTTCAGGTCATTTAAAAGCTCTGAAGTATTAAATTGTTGATATGTGTGGTCCTCGAGATGCCTTTCCATACCTAGTGTTGCTTCCAGTATCTTTGTCTTTAGAGCAAAGAGCTTGCAATTTGAGCACTTTGCCTTTTCAAGACTTGGTGCAGATCTATAAGGTCTTGGAGAAGAACCTGGAGGTGTTGAAGGTCCTGGAGAAGAACTTGGAGGTGTTGAAGGTCCAGGAAAAAAACATAGACAGAGCCAAAGCTTATCCTTTCATATAAAATATTCACATCAATAAATCTTTTGCTGTTGGTTGTTACGGTGTAAGGAAATTATAATAAATATCTTTTTACAACCAAATTATTTATATATATAGTTATAGAGCGAAGAAATTATATGGATATAGTTTGTGATCAGCATAATCATCGATGGTAAAGTTACTAATGGTAAAACAAATTGATTCTCATGTTACATGCAAACAATATAAATACATATTTTCAGGACAAAGAGAAGTATAATTAATTATCAAAATCTAAAGCAAATCGGTGATGACCTATATCTGATCTTCTTTAATGATAGAGTTAGAAATGAGTTGAATATTGAAAATGACTTGGTATGTTAATATTGCTCAACTCATTAATTAAGCTATTCTTAACTTGGTATGTGAGAGGTTGTAATAAGTTGAGATTAAGTTGAAATGTTTTTACTTTTTAGCAACGGAGGGATGAGTCGAAAAACAGTTTGAAAATTTTGAGTCATTTACGCATTAGAGACCTTTTATTGAGTTATTCCACAGTTAAATTTTTGTATTCCAAACTTGAAAATAAAAGCCACGACAAATTCTTTATCTACAAAACAAAAAGCAACAACTAAATTTTTATTAGGAACAACGCTAAATTTTAGTTTGTGTTTTCAAGATTTAATCTAATAGCTAAACATGTTAAATTATTCATTCAGACTTAGGTGTAATATCCTAGATCCAATTGAATGTCGGTATTTCTTTATAAGAGCACCTTTTATGGTGGCCAAGTTAAACCTTAACACCACGCCACGTTAACGTCGCATCGCCTTTTAACGTTTCACTTGCTTCAACAAAAACACCTCTTATCATAACATTCTCAAGTTAAACCGTAGCTCACCGATAATTCTGAAAATAACCCCTCATTTAGAGCGGAAATGAAAAAAAAAAAAAAAAAAAAAAAAAAAAGCGAAAACGCACTTTAACGTGCGTTATCCATAACGTGTTAAGGCTGGCACCACACGTGGTGTGGTTAACATCGCCTTAACGCCTAGATGTTAAGGTTTAACATGGGTTGCGTATTCTGGCACGCCTCTCTAAGAATTAGATTGTAATAGTTAACAATAAAACTAGAAAGCAAATGTGCGTTGCTCATTAAGAAAAGATAAAATAAGGCGAATCACACTCACTAACACAATAACTAATGAAAGAAAATAAAGCAAAAATTGTGATAGATACTACACTAGAAAAAAAAAGGCATGAAAATGAAAGTCGGTCCCTCCAATAACATTGATTTATGCAGTATATGTGTGCATTATAAAAGAGTACGTCTCTTATAACTATTTACTAGGTTATCAATTGAGTCGTGTTTGGGTTGACTTATTTGGGTTCACGAGCTAGCGAGTTAGTATTATATCTACTCAAACACAACCTATTTATTATTCGTGTCAAGAAACACAACTCTAACCCACACCTACATAACATGTGTAACAAGTTTGTGACTTGTTTAACATGTTTAAGTAAATAGGTCAAATGATGAAGAACGTTAGTTGTTTGTCGATATAACTAGTTTAAATGCAAAAATGATATCAGTATCTAAAAATAATAAAAATAACATATAAATAACTATACGCCATTTTCAATGATATGTAAGTTATAATCGTAATTTACTCGTATCAAATACATAATAATATACATTTATTCCAAATCTAATATAAAACCCAAGTTATATATTATATTTTACGAGTTGACCTATTTAATACTTACTCAATTCAAATACAAACCGTTTATTAAACAAGTTAGATAAGTTAACTTGTTTTTTATTCAAATATGTTCATCTTTAACCCAAGCATGTTTGCTGTAAAAGTATAAAGCAGATGTGCATTGCTCGTTAAGAAAATATACCACAATAATTAATGATAGAAAAATAAAGCAAAGATTGTGATTGTGATAGATATTCTATTCTATATTCTTCTTATATCTTAAAAGCGTCTGATTCTGTGTGTACAACAATTAAATCTGAAAGTTTAAAGTTAAGAAAACAGTCGCGAGGTTTAATATCGTTCTGAAAGTAAGTCTAAACATTAAATCAAAGTTTCACAACTTGGCAAAAGCAGTCACTGAGGTTTAAGTGGCGTTACAAAGTAAGTCTGTAGCATTAATTACTATCTATAGCAACAGCAAAATTAGTCCACTAAGGTTTAAGTGTCGTTTACAAGTAAGTCTTTTGAAGCCAATCCCATTGAATCGCGCGGGTTTCCACACTTCGTATATACTTAAAAGCGTGACACTTTTGTATGCAAAGCAAGCGCATTAATTGCAAACTTTCCCAACTTGGCAAAAATAGTCCACGAGGTTCAGTGGTGACGCAAAATAAGTCTGCATCATTAATTGCAATCTATAGCAATCGCAAAAATAGTCCCTAAGGTTTAAGCCGCGTTGCAAGTTAAGTCTGTAGAATTAGTTGTTAACTATAGCAACTGGCAAAATTAGTCCACTAAGGTTTAAGTGTCGCTCTGAAGTAAGTCCTTTGAAGCCGATCCATTGCGTCAGCGGGTTTCCACACTCGTTTATAACTATATGGTTTATTGTTAAATCAATTATGTCAAGTTATAAACACGATTAGCTCAACTAATTTGATACAATTTTTAACTATTAAATTGTAAGGAAGAAACACACTGGTGGATACACAAAGTTATAGAAGTAAAAAATGATTTGATTTACATAAATAGATCACTTTATTTATAGTATGTTTCATTATCATTATAACACGTATGTAAGAATAACATTTACATGGGATTATAATGCAACGACTAGTAACAAGTATTTATTGTCTTTCTTTTTAAAATTTAAGTTAAGATATTCGAAAACAAAATATTATTTTTACAAGCTGCGTTTATACGCGAGTTTATAACTAATACTTTTGTTAGAGCATAAAACAGGGGTGATAGTTATTGTCTTTCTCTATGTTTGACTTGCGATCTAAAGTCCGTTGTGTTGTCCATTGAACCTTTCACATTAATCTTTGTAACATGACCTACAAGAAGGTCGAATATGTCGACATGTGTTTTGGTAAGTTTAGCACACATTCCCAAAAGGTCTGCCAAATATGACATCCTTACGAATTGTTTTATAACTAATTAAATCGATTTTGATCATCCCACGTAGGTAATAAATAGGAAGGTGATGGTCTCATGCAACATAGGTTTGGTTAAAATTGTTCGAATCATCAAGGAACAAGTGTTTTTGCTTATAACATTTTAAGTTCTTAAACTAAAATTCTTGTGGCATGTTGCTTTATCAAATCTCTACACACTGCATAGTTATATATAAAAAAAAACTGTTGCATTACCTCGTTAGCTTACAATGAATTAACTCACAAGTGACCAGGCTTTCTTGTTGTGTTTTTATTAGCTTTTGATCGAAAGGTAAAATGTTTTGGCTAGCTTATGTTTCGATATTGACTATCATGATCTTAGTAGAAAAACATGGCAATAAAAAACAAACAAATAACAACGATTCACATGTCAAGTTGATGACTTTTGTTTCGTTTTTGGTTTAAACATTTATATTTAATCTTGGCAACAACGATCGTGGTTTGACTTATGAGTATGTTAATCTTCACATACTCTATAGCCTTGGTTTTGATCAACAAGTCCTGATATTTATATGGCCACTATGTTCGGAGTTTACACATGCTTGTCTCAGTAGCGATTTAAATTCACGAACACTTGATAATTAAAGGAATCACTTACTCTCAAACAAATAAAACATAACCACTAGAAACGTAACAATGAGATTATGGTTTGAAACTAACTTCAATATGCTATCTAATGGTATTAGTAAAACATTAAAATCCAACAATTGTCAAAACTTAAAGAAAAAGTGAGTCAGTTCGCCATTGTTAGGCAAACCTAAGGCTAGACGGCAAGGGACAAAAGTCACTCACCTTTTCTCCTTGTCACTCGCGAGCTGCCATGCACACTTAGAAGAGTCACGCGCGAGTCTCTTGTTTCTAGGCAATTTAAGGTGAACCACTCACCTACTTGATAAACGTGCTACACTTATTTGACCGTTTGTTTCTAGCCAAAGGATGAAGCATCATCAATTTCGATCGGTATTGTGTTATAGGCTTACCATACCTATGTTTTCTGAAGGTAGTCCTTGTCCAAGCTGCATCGTATGGACCAATGGGAAGACCATGTAGTTCACTTGTTCGGTGAAGTGGGGGTGAAATCGGACATAACACAGTGCGTGATATTCTTGTCGACATATGTTCCAAGGTTGGGATTATGGTGAAAAGGAGGCTGATGGGGTTTCTTTAGAGGATAGGAAAGAGCTACGTCCGTGAGACTTCTATTATTTTGGATCAAGAGTAAGGAGGCGTGTTTGGATGTGGTGAGATATCTCCTTTTGCGGTATTGATGCAAATTGTGGGCTCAAGAGTATCCTTACATAATGATGTGGAGAAGAAAAGAAATATGTATCCGAATGTGAAGAAAATGGTTCTGAGTTCATTCCTTTTTGCTTTTTCTACATTTGGGGGAGCTTTGACGGAGAGCTTTGGATCACTTTCATCGTATTAAGGCATTGTTTGTTAGTACTTCGAATAATGTCGAGTGGTCTTTTATTTTTCGTAGGTAAGTTTTATATCGAGAAAGGGTGGGGCCAATTAGTTACATTAGAAAAAGTAAGAAAATAAAAAAAAAATCATAATAAAAAAAATCATAAAAAAGCATGAAAATGAAAATTGGTCCCTCCAAAAACAATGATTTATGCACTATATGTTTGCATTATAAAAGAGTGCGCTTTGAGTTCGCGAGCTGGCGAGTTATTATAAAGTCTATCCAAACATAATCCATTTATTATTCGTGTCATTAAATTGTGATTTGTCTAATATAAAACCCAAGTTATATATTTTATTTTTAGAGACTTATATACTTAAATGATTTTACGAGTTAACTTGTTTAATACTTACTCAACTCAAATACAACCCGTTTATTAAACAAGTTAGACGAGTTAATCTTTTTTTACTCAAATCTGTTCATCTTTAACCCAAACATGTTTGCTGTAAAAGTATAAAGCAAATATGCATTGCTCGTTAAGAAAATATAACACAATAATTAGTGATAGAAAAATAAAGCAAAGATTGTGATTGTGATAGACACTACATTAGAAAAAATAAAAAAATAAAATAAAATAGAATAATAAAAAAAAACATGAAAATGAAAGTTGGTCCCTCAAATAACATTGATTTATGTACTATATGTTTGCATTATAAAAGAGTACGCTCTAGCGTGTCAATCGAGTCGTATTTAGATTCATTTATTTGAGTTCGCGAGCTGGCGAGTTATTATAACGTCTATCCAAACACAATCTATTTATTATTCGTGTCAAGAAACTCAACCCTAACCCAAACCTGCATAACATATATAACTAGTTTTTGACATGTTTAACATTTTTAATTAAATAGGTCAAACGGTGAATAAGGTCGGTGATTTATCAATTTAACTAGTTCAAATGCAAAAATGATATTATTATTTAAAAAATGACAAAAATAACATATAAATAATTATACGGCAATTTCAATGATATCACTCGTAATTCACTCGTCCGTTTTTATATGTTTTCGTTTGTTTTCATCCGTTTTCATTTGTTTTTATCCATTTTTATACATTTTTATACTTTTTCATCTGTTCTCGTCCGATTTCATCCGTTTTTATCTCTTTTTATGCTTTTGTACGTTTTCATCTGTTAACATAAAATATTCCATTTTTAATTGCGGTCGATACTGTTGATAATCCTAATGCGAATATACATCATGAGGCTTGAATTATCTTTAGGAGTTGACTTATCATTACAACTACGTGGTCGATATTGTTCATGAAATTTTCCCACAACTAGTGCTCAAATTAACTTGAGGTTAACTAAATCGAACGATGTTAAATCACAACAAATAACTAAAACATACGAATTACATTCCAAAATGATAAACGTTTAAACATTAATTAACACATTAAAATAAAGGGCATACGTTTATTTGATTTGGAAAACGACATAAAGTTAAGTTCAAATTTATACCCCGGTTCAAAATGCTAAATTGTTTTGGCTAAGTGAAATACTACTCCACACCAAGTTTTTTCAGGTCATTTAAAAGCTCCTGAAGTATTCCAGCTGACTGATATGTGTGGTCCTCGAGATGCCTTTCCATATCTAGTGTTGCTTCCAGTATCTTTGTCTTTAGAGCAAAGAGCTTGCAATTTGAGCACTTTGCCTTTTCAAGACTTGGTGCAGATCTATAAGGTCTTGGAGAAGAACCTGGAGGTGTTGAAGGTCTTGGAGAAGAACTTGGAGGTGTTGAAGGTCCAGGAGAAGAACATAGACAGAGCCAAAGCTTATCCTTTCATATAAAATATTCACATCAATAAATCTTTTGTTGTTGGTTGTTACGGTTTAAGGAAAATATAATAAATATCTTTTTACAACCAAGTTATTTATATATATAGTTATAGAGCGAAGAAATTATATGGGTATAGTTTGTGATCAGCATAATCATCGATGGTAAAGTTACTAATGGTAAATCAAATTGATTCTCATGTTACATGCAAACGAATTGATTCTCACGTTACATGTAAAAAATATAAATACATATTTTCATGACAAAGAGAAGTATAATTAATTATCAAAATCTAAAGCAAATTGGTGATGACCTAATATCTGAGCTTCTTTAATGATAGAGTTAGAAACGAGTTATGTTAATATTGCTCAACTCATTATTTAAGCTATTCATAACTTGCTATGTGAGAGGTTGTAATAAGTTGAGATTAAGTTGAAATGTTTTTACTTTTTAGCAACGGAGGGATGAGCCGAAAAACAGTTTGAAATTTTTGAGTCATTTATGCATTAGAGATCTTTTATTGAGTTATTCCACAGTTAAATTTTTGTATTCCAAACTTGAAAATAAAAGCCACGACAAATTCTTTATCTAAAAAACAAAAAGCAACAACTAAATTTTATTAGCAACAACGCTAAATTTTAGTTTGTGTTTTCAAGATTTAATCTAATAGCTAAACATGTTAAATTATTCATCCAGACTTGGTGTAATATCCTAGATCCATTGGAATGTCAGTATTTCTTTATAAGAATTAGATTGTAATAGTTAACAGTAAAACTAGAAAGCACATGTGTACAAATTATAACAACACCAAAATTGAATCAAACCAACCACCCCTTGATTCAAAACAGTCAGTATCAGATTATAAGACTAGAAAGAAATGACTAGGATTGTCACCAGGTGTGAGCAATCAATCATAATACTATCTAGACTAGATCAAGATGATAGATCAGCCTAACTATACAATAATAATGAGAAGAATATCAAAGAGGCTATGAGAGCCTTTGGAGAAGACGACTTGTGAGTCTGAGAACTCTCAGCACCCGAGGAGAGTTTATATAGGCAGCAACAATGCACTTGTCCAACTTTAGTCCCTGCACAAACATAAAGAGACAGTCACAGATAAACTAAAAATGTTAGTGTTAGTATAGTTACGTGAATGGCGGAACTAGTCCACGAACATATAAAGGAAGGTTTGACCAACTTATTCAACACCCTCCTCGAACCTTCAACCTTAAACATGTCCATCATACCAAGCTTATCACAAAGCCACTGTGTTGCTTAATATCCAAGGCTTTAGTCGGGATATCGACAATTTCTTTGAGAAGTGTGAATCTTTCGATTCTAATAACCCGCGAGACTTTTTCTAACAAAGTGAACATCAATTTCAAAATGCTTAGTTTTCTCATGGAAGCGGATTACCGACAATCTGCGGCAGCGAACTATTGTCATAATGCAAAACCACGGATAACAAGTTTTTAACACCCATGTCGCCAAACACATTAGCAAGCGAATAATTTTACAAGTAGAGAAGCCATGCTTTATACTCGACTCGGAGGATGACCTAGACAAGGTAGATTGTTTTTTACTTTTCCAAGTCACCAAAGAATCACCCAAAAACACACAATAACCAGAAACAGATTTTCTAGTAACTGGACATCTAGCCCAATCAGAATCAGCATAAGCTTTAAGCTTAAGATTCCCATTTATATTAATCTCAATGCCATTACTAGGAGATCTTTTTAAGTATCTCAAAACTCTAAGAGCAGCATTCAAGTGAGATTGTAAGGGAGCATGCATAAATTGACTTAAACAGTGAACAGAGTAAGCAATGTCAGGTCTTGTATTAGTTAGATAGATTAATTTCCCAACAAGCTTCTGATAATTACCTATATTAGATAAAGCTTTATCATCATCAGATTCAATATGATTTAGAGTGGTGTTCTCAGGCAAAGGAGAATCAACACGTTTAGCAGCAAGTAAGCCATATTCATGCAAAAGTTCAAGACAATACTTCCTTTGACTGAGACACACACCATTATCATTTTCTAAAACTTAAATTCCAAGAAAGTATTTCATCTTTCCTAGATCTTTGATTTGAAATTTAGTTTTAAGAACACTTAAACTTCTCAATTTCACTAACATCATTGCCGAATGATAATGTCATCAACATACACAAGCATAATCAAACACGCATTTCGGACCTATTAGTGAATAGAGAGTAATCAAATTTAGACGCAAAACCATTTTCACTAAGAGTTAAAGTAACTTTAGCATTCCATTGTCTAGGAGCCTGTTTAAGGCCATATAGAGACTTATTAAGCTTCACAATTTTAGACTTATGATCATCAAAGCCAGGAGGAAGAGTCATATAAACATCCTCAGTTAGATCACCATATAGAAATGCATTATTAACATCTAATTGAAAAATACTCTAATTATTACAAACAACAATATTAATCATAAATCTCACAGTGGACATTTTAACAACAGGACTGAAAGTTTCTCTATAATCAAATCCCTCCCTCTGGCTAAAGAATCTGGCAACAACCCTTGCCTTATATTTATCAATTTCACCTGAGGATTTATACTTGACTTTCCATAACCACTTACTACTAACAGTTTTTTGTCTATTTTTATCAATTTTTGCATTTTATGTACGTTTTTGTACATTCTTGTATGTTTAATATGTTTTTTTTACGTTTTTGACAGATAAAAACGTATAAAATGTATAAAAACGGATACAACGTATCAAAACATACAAAAACGTATATAACTGTCACACCTCAAAAATGGCTCAACGGAATAGCATTTACGGGATATGGCTTCATAGTAAAGAACATAAGGTGTCTAATAGAGAAGTATTGAATGTAATACATTAAAGATAATAGTCATGAAACTCCCACAACCGGGATAAGTACTAAGTCTGATAATACAAACATAAGTCTTCAATGCCAAACTACATCATAAGAAAATAACCTAATACAACTCCACGGATACAACCTGGGAGGGTCTTTATTTAAGTCTTGCTAAGCCAGACCAATACTCAACCTCCTAGTGGAACTTCAATCTTAACACCTGAAATGGTTACTAGAAAATGTCATCATAAAGTTGGTGAGCTCATAGGCTTAAGAGTTAAACCACAAAGCTGTGAATAATATAATGTAGGACATTAGTGAAAATGATGACAATATACATGCACTTAGTCACAAAACAAAACAGTATCATGTCAACTGAGCCTATAGTGTCCATATATCCAAAACCATGTGGGGAGCTATCCCGATAGATCTATCATCAAGTGGGCCCTCCGCAGAGAGTTAAAAGTTACGCAGTCATGTACTCACAAGCAAAACATTATTACAGCATATAATCGCATCATATCCCAAATATGTCCAAAATCATGTAAAACCATTAATCACAGCATGAAAATAGTTTAAAATATCATTTGAGTGCCATTTCCCCCAAGGAAAACATGTTAAAAGTGTGGCTACGAGAACTCACCTTGAGTAAATGATAAGATACGGTAGTGATGGTATGCAAAACGAGGTAATTCTAACCGCAACCTAATTAAATAATAAGGCGTTTTAGATTGTGCACATGCTTATGAATGAGATGCATATGTGTTTTACATGATTTTATCACCAATACATGTTTGCGTTTATTAGGAAAATTAGACGTTTATGTTAAAATTCAACACTTGAAATTATTTTTCAAACTTTTTAAAAATGACTAAGTGCCCAACTTTAACATCCTGTAACAAATGCGTCCCTTTGTATTTTTAACCCAATAAAATTGGAGTGTAAAGTAGGTCAGGGTTGTTTGATTTCCATCAGCACTTGCTGGTGGATGTCACGCGTGTCGGGTCAGTTTTTAAAGGGGCGTAACTTCTTCATTATAGGTCTGTTTTACTTGGTTCAAATTGTTATGTTTAACTAGTCGCATGGTCTACCATTTCCAATACTTTAACAGCCCGCTAATCAAGTCTAGAGTGCTTGTAAAATGGCTCAAAAAGGGTCACTTGGCCTAGTTTTCACATGAAATCATAACTTTTCCGAATTAATTACAAATACAAGTTCCCTTCCGATCGACCTAGGTTTCAGATATGTCACTATATTATCATTATATTAAAGTGTGGAAATGAGAGTTTTAACAACAATTCACTTTAGGTGTCAAAAACTAAATTGATGGGACAACATCAAGTAGTTCGCCATATATTTAAAAAACATAGTTTTTAAACATGTTACTCCTCCGAAAGTCCTAAGTCCTAGATTTTTTAACATGTTATACTAATGTCTTTATATATTAGTGTAGTGTCGAGAGTTTTAGAAATTTTATATTTTTAGGTGCCGAAAAAGAATGGGACCATTAACAGGTTATATACATTTTTGGGTTTGAAAATCACGTTTTTTGAAACCGCGAGCATATATTGGTGATACAAGTTCAAGCATGTATGATATATATATATATATATATATATATATATATATATATATATATATATATATATATATATATATATATATATATATATATATATATATATATATATATATATATATATATATATATATATATATATATATATATATATGAAATAGGTTTAAGATGCTTACAAAGTGAAGGATGAGATGAAGTGAAGTAAGAACCAAAGAACACCAACTAACCAAAACCCAAAATCTAAAACCAACCCTTGCTTCCTATATCCTTAACAATTACTCCTTAACCCAAACGAGTTCCTAAATAAGCTATGAAATAAGAAAAAGTCAGGACTTTTTTCTTTCTTATAGCCGAATATAATGAGAGAAAACAAGAGATTTTTGTGCTAGTATTTGGTGATAAATCAAAAAGAGAGATTTACCTAAGGGACACTGTACTGCATTATACCTCTCGAGAGGACAAACTTTACAATTTACATCTAAGGGTGGTTGGTGTGATTTAATTTGCGTGTACAAAATCTCGGCACGTGTAGCTCACTATAATGAATGAAAATAAAATAAAATAAAAAACAAATCCTAATAGTTTGTTCGCGAATTAGTTTTAGTGGACAACAATTTTTTCGAGACAAAGAGCTACAAAACAAAAATGTAGGAATAGGTATCATCTTTAATTAACTTTGGTCACGAGTTTTTGGATGTGACCAAGTTTTGATTTTTGCTTTACTTTTGGTCGCGAGTTTTAGGATGTGACCAAACTTATTTTTTTTATTATTATTTTTTATTTTTTTTCTAATGTTATCTTAAAATTTTTTTTCCTAGTGTTATCTTATTATTACCAATTTTTTTTATCATAACTTATAACATATTTTTGCAATCTTTATAAACATTTTAGTATATGTATAGCTTGTATAAAATTTTGTTGTTTAGGTGATTTGCGCTCTTTTCGATGAGAGTTTCGCAACGAAGTAATGCTTATCCAAAATGAAGTTAATAAGAATGAGATATCATGTCTTAAAGTGAGTCACCTGAGTGAGAAATTGATTTGAAAAATGATAAATTGCAATCTTTGTACATGTTTTAGTATATGTATACGTTGAAAAGATAATTGTTTGTTAGCGCGATTTGTTCTTCTTGATGAGGTCTTCACAAAGAGCTAAATAATGGCTAAAATGAAGTTAATATGAATGAGGATGCCACTGTTTGAAAGTGAGCTAATTGAATCACGAATTGAGTTTTAAAAAGTTAAAATAAATGAATGCGAAATTTTTTCATTGAAAATAAAAATTATGATTCATTACATTAATTAAACCATATACTACAAATTAACTAGAACTTAGAAAAAATACATTAAAAAGGTACTAATACATTAAAAACCTAAGAAATTACGTAACTAGTTTCATCACGAGTGTTTTTGTCATCTAGATGTCATGAGGCGTCTTGTTAAGAATCGTATTGTTCAAACATTTGAGGCGGGTATTGATGATCATTTTGTTCATGAATTGGTTGCGATGGGTATGGGTTTTGATGCTAGATTTGAGATTGACTTTGGTTTTGATCATAAGTTTGAGATGGGTATGGGTTTTGATTATAAGTTTGAGATGGGCATGGATTTTGATGATACGTTTGAGATAGGTATGGGTTTTGATGATACATTTGAGATTGGTATGGGTTGTAACTCTGAAAACTATGATCATATGGTTGAGACGGGTTGAACGAAGGTGGAGTTTCATGATGTTCATACAGTGAAAATTGTTTGTTCTTTGTTTTACGTTTGTTTGATGGTGGATCGGGGACAAATGATTTTTGCATTGGTAACCTTTATGGCCCGCTTCACCGCACCTACCACAATTTATAATTCTTGGTTCCTCATACGAGATGGTATCGATCGGTATTTTTGGTCGACTAGGTTGAGAGTTGTCCATTCGTGGTGGAATAATGGGGTGTATATGGTGCAGAAACACCCATTCGTGAAACTCTCCAACAAAATGAACCGACTACTGCGTATGTGGCTTGGTATTTTGGTTTTTAAACCGGTCTTCTGAATTGTACACAATCTGTTAGACCTAAAAAGTAGTGACAACAAGAACATGACCACAAGGTATCGAGTCGCCATTTGCAACATTCACATGACGGTTCGTTAAGTTGACTTCACGGTTATATCGGCCATCATAAACACAGTACCGATATTGATTAATGCCATTAACATTCCATGTGTCACTTTTTATTTTTCTTTACGCCACGCTTATCTACCGCCTGACGTGATTTTATGCTTTATATTCTCTACATTAATACATAAACATAAATTAATTAGTTTATAGTAAACAAAACAAGCTAAAAAATATTTTTTGTCTTAAAAGAAAAATATCTGCAGCTTCGCGACGGTTATAATACCACTTTTGCACCATTGATCAATATGACTCATTAAACTCTTGTGATTGGCGACTACATTTTTCTAGTACAAGCATTATGATTCGACAACGTTAGATGTACAATAATTGTAATGAATCGTGGGCAATGTGCTCGGACCATCTTTCGATGCCGACTTCAATTAGCTTGTTATGCGCCTCAGTGTGAATAAGGTCGGAGGTGTCGCATCTTCCTTGCAAATTCATCACGTGTATCGTTTGCATATGCTCGATTATAACGCTTTTTTTTTTTCTTTTCAAAGAAAGGTTCATCATTAGATGACGACAACATATACCATGGAACGCTAACGGGTATTGATTGCTCACTGCTAAGGCTATAGCAGGATGCCTATCAGATTTAATAACCAAATCCAGGCTATCACCTATGCATTCTTTAAGTACGGACAACCACCATGACCAACACTCACCAGTCTCCCCTCTGCATATACCGTAAGCAATAGGTACAATTTGGTTGTTTCCATCCATGCCTATAGCCAAAACATTTGTACCTTTGTATAGACCCTTTAAATGTGCCCCGTCGATTATAAGTAAAGGGCGAAGATGATTCACGAACGTACGAATCTGAATAACATAAAATTATTGTAAACATCTTATAATAAACGTACTATAACAAAATACATTTAATTATTCAAAAAGATAAGCATGACTTCTTGAGACACCAATGGCAGCGAATAACATCTCGAAAACTCCTTCTTCGTTTGTCTTGATACGTGTGATTGAGTCCACAGTTTTCTTTCTAGATTGTAACAATAATACGGTAACATTTCAAACGATTCTAACGGTGAACCCCTTAGCATCTGTAACCCATATTCCTTTCCTCTCCATGCTTGTTGGTAAGATATATTTATTTTATACTGTGTCATGACATCTTTTTGTATATCTTTCCCTTTTAAATCACGTCTAGCATCTTGCAACTTATCTTTGAGTATTTAACCAGTTACTTTTTTGTTTGCATTTCGATGGTTAGGATATGTTTGAGTTTTAGGACACGTATGAATATCTTGCATCCCTGAAACTTCAAACACATCTGTACCTTTCCAACGGTTAGATGTAATGCTCCAGGCACATTTGTCAAAATGAATGCATTTGAAATCATACCTATTCGGATTCGACTTCTTTATTAAAAGCGGAAACATTCTTGGTGATTTCAACCTAATGGCTAAGTCTAACGATCTTTGTTGTCAAACAATCTTCCGACATGAACATCCGAGTTTGGATTATATTGCTTTGAAATCGTAGGTTTGACACGTAAAGTGGTGTTTCTAGAACGTCGGGCATAAATGACAAAATTCTTCCATTTATGGTGAAATGGTTGGGTTTTCATCAACACTAACAAAACCATCATTTTTCATCTTCGCATCATCATCGAGGCGAGCATAAATGATGATCCGGGTTTGGTGAAATTGGCCTCATTTTATACCCAGACTCATTTTTTTGATAATCATTAGATTCAAAATTAAGAAATTGGCCATCATTGAAAATAGACGTATTATTTTTGTTATTATTGAAATTAGATTTCTTGTCTTGAAAATTAGATGACCCGATGTGTTGATTAGGTGTTTGTTCAAAAAAATTATAAAACATTGGGTTTTCTTGTGTTGACCTAAAATAGGTAGTTTCTACCATTTGTTTAGGTTGACCAACATACAAATGAGGTATTCCATCAGTAGAACTACAAGCGCAATCAACAAAAAATGTTACCTCATAGTCGTCTGTAATATCTATCCCACTGTCAAATGAAGGGAGCTTAACCGACAAATTAACCGAAACATTGGGATCTAACTTGAATTTCTTCACCATCAATCCAACTAACACTGAGTACGTCATATTATTATACATAGTGACACCTTGTTTTTCATCACCAAAATGTAATATACATTTGAATTTCTGAACATCTGAAGTCATGGTTATGTTAGATAAACGTAACAATGTGGTATATTTGATAGAGTTTAGAATGTTGTTATTCGAATTAATGCCTATGTTATATATAGCGTCAAATAATGTCAGATTACTTGATCAATTAAATGTCATATAATAGTCAAATCAATGTCTCTATAAAGTAATTGAATTCTCACAATCATGTCATATGTTGCGTATAATATTACTTGATCACTTAAATGTCATAGAATTGTCAAATTGTCACAATCATGTCATATGTCGCGTATAATATTACCTGATCAATTAAATGTCATAGAATTGTCAATTCAGTGTCTGTATAAAGTAACTGAATTGTCACAATCATGTCATAGGTCGCGTATAATATTACTTGATCAATTATCATAGAATTGTCAAATCAGTGTCTATATAAAGTAACTGAATTGTCACAATCATGTCATAGGTCGCGTATATTTTTACGTGATCAATTGAATGTCATGGAGTTGTCAAATCAATGTCTCTATAAAGTTATTAAATTGTCACAATCATGTCATAGGCCGCGTATATTATTACGTGATCAATTGTATAAAGTGGACTTGCTCTTCCTCTATTTAAGTAACACATTGTTAAGTTCAATTTTTTCACACATATCCACAATAATCACATTGCTAATATCTTTAAAATGTCTCAACATAACAAAACCGGATACACCAATCGATACGAACTCACAATTTGTACTACCCAAACCAAAAGAGACAACATCGACCCCAACATAATGTTGGGGTTCTTCAACGTCTTCAAACAATCCATGGAGGATAATACCGGTCTATTGGTATTCTTCAAGCGGCGATTCTCCGCAAAAATGCAGACATTAGGGAAGGTGGCCCTGAATATTGACCAGCAAATTGTTGAAGTCACTAAAACCATGATGTTGACAAGCAAAGACCGGTTCTTTCGGAAGTGGCGGTAAAGTCCCGGTTTGAATAGCCTGCATTAAATTTTTAAACAAAATTATATACAACTATTATTTTATCTTTATATATAACCTTATTTAATTTAACGTGACCAATTTACCGTATAAATATATTTGATCTTGGAATCTTGTGCATGTAGTTGTTTATTCTGCTCATCATACTTGCTTTTCATCTAAGTTTAACATCCAACCAAAACACGTGTTCTTAAATAATTCTAACCTAGGGGTGCCTTTAAATTTTTCTCTAATTTCAGGAAGTAAAGTTAACTTACTTCTACATGTAAGTTTTGCAGAAAAATCCTAAAAAGAAAATAAAAAATAATAATAATAACTACACATATATATAACAAATAGATATGAAAATAATTATAGAGCAAAAAAAAAAAAAAAAAAAAAAAATCATACCGCATCATTTACCATATTCAAGAAATAGAATAACTCAACAACTATAGTCAACAACGCTATTAATCAAATGTTATTACCACACGAACAACAAAATTATCATTCACAACAACAACTTCTTCGCAACCATTTATATGTTTATATGATAAACTGCTTTGTATGTTTGTATTTGTGAGTTGTGATATGAGATAAACTGATCAGAATATCATCTTATATAATCAAATTGCTATGATCTATCAATCAATAGATTTTCCGGTGGATTTTGCTTATTACCGATGCTATGATATGTCAATCAATAAATTTGTTTTTTCCTTTGTCCACCCATAAAATTTCGTGACCAAGTTAGTACAATTTTGTTTGGTAGTTGTTGGTCCTATAAAAACCTTTGTCCACCCATAAAATTTCGTGACCAACATTATGTAGTTATTAAATTTTTGTTTTGTAGTTGTTTGTCCCATAAAAACCTTTGTCCACCCAAAAAATTTCGTGACCAACATTTTGTAGTTATTAGATTTTTGTTTTGTATTTCTTGGTCTCAATAAAATACCGCCACCACACACACACACACACACACACACACACACACACACACATATATATATATATATATATATATATATATATATATATATATATATATATATATATATATATATATATATATATATATATATATATATATATATATATATATATATATATATATATATATATATATATATAGCGCGCTGCAAGGCAGTAGATTCCTAGCGACAAATAATTAACAATATGTGATATTTTTGTAAGTGTTTAGTATAACATTCAAAATAGAACGTGAAAAGATCAAAATGTAATTGCAAACGGTTGTAACACGTGATAATTCAATTTGAGCAAAAATTCTTAACATGTATAAAAAAACAAATAAAAATATTTAGTGAAACTGAAAATAAAATATTATATCAATTAGGAATTTTGATAAATTAGAAAACACAAAAAACTGGCCTGAATTTTTCAACTTATTGTTGTTGCTATACAGTAATTTGACATCCAAGAGCATATTAAAATAATTGAGTATTGCATAAATGAGGTTATAGCTAACAATAGTGATTTTATAATGTTCACATGTGGCTTGTTTAAAGCTACAAAACTCTCATCCTTTTGCAATGCACAATGTTTTTTGTCCATGATAACTTTTTGTATGTGTCATTTCTTTAGAAGAAAGATCTAGCAAGAATAAATGAAAGATGAAAGATGCATGTTAGGGAAACATCGATAATAACTTAATTTACACTTGTTTATACTTTGTTGCAAGACACATGGACAAAAATAAGCTGAACTTGACAGCTAAATTGGTACTTCATAAGTATCACCAAAATCCGAATAGAAGCAAAAACTTGAGATATTTCAAGCACATGACACATAATCCAAACTTGAGTACAAATATAGTAGCTTTCTAATTGTAAACGTAATGAGACCAAGATAAGAGGATCTGTATGAGTTATATGTTGCAATGACTTTGAAAATACAGTATATGATAGCCAATATAATCATCAAATAAACACAAATTAATACACTAAAAGAACTATCAAGTCAAAATTATCACTTTTATATAGTAACTACAAGATATGAAAAGGCTCCTAATGAGATTTCATTTAAAATATAGTATTTATAAGTAAAATAGAAGCTGTTCTACATGTTCCGTCTCAAGTATAGGATTTTTGGTCGCAGCTAATACTTGTAAACAACCAAAAGGTCAATGAAAAACATAAACAAATCCACGAACAAAAAGGTGATTAAAGGATGAAAGACTCTTAACATATTTTGTGCAACTGACATAAACTGGAACAAGGAAATAAATTAGAATTGAGAGTAAATGTTTCTCTAATAAATGCACATAGTAGTAGTACATATTGATGATAAATCGAAACTCATAAATAAACTTTCAAAGGCGGCGTTTGACATAGTTTTTAATATAAGCTGTTTTAGATATAAAGTGAGGAACATTTTAATTTGTAGTGCTATAGAATTATGTAAATTTATTGAAAGAACATAATTCATATATACAGATCAACTTACCTCCAAATTAGGAGACAAGTTTAGCCCATTAGCTTTCAGACTACGAATTCAGTGATTCCTAAGATCCAACCTCTGATATCATTCGAAAAAGGAAATAAATTAGTCAAAAAAAATTGCATTTGGATGCAAAGATGCTTCTCGTCTCTATATAATCAAAATACTAAAAAATATACTAAGTACAAAAAAAAACTTAATTTAGATGGACAAGGTGATTATAAGAAGAAAATTTGTAACCTCATGATCGTGATGTATATACGAAACCACCAACTAATTAATCAAGACAACATACACAACAAGCACAAAAAATATCAACTATAAAAGCCCTTTACAATTCATGATAAAAAAAAAAGGGAGATGATTTATACACTTCAACAATGATTGGGACACTCCAATTTATTGTGTTTGAACATTTATACCCTCACAGTTATCTTTACACTTTCACCTATGTAAGGGTATAAATGTCCAAACATAATTAATTGGAGTGTCCTAATCATTTTATGGAGTGTGCAAATCAATAATTAAAAAAAAAAACACGAATGTACCGTTGTAATGATTATGTGCATGATTGAATGAACTATTTGTTTTCTAGATTCAAAATAGAATCCGGATGAATCGTACATGGAACTATTGTGTTTTTTTGTGATGATGGTGATGGCGAGTTAGGGTTGGTTAGTGAGATTGGGGTAGGTAAGGGTACTAATATAACCCGTTTGCATTTTAGACTAACCGTGTATTTCCATAAATAAAAAATAAATTTTCAGGATTCAATTAACTTGCAATAGTTTCCATCTTTGATAAACACGAGTACATGTGCATAGCAAAAGGATTCTATAGCGGCATACAGTTATAAACATTTTGGTTAAATGTTTTGTGTAACCAAAATATCACTACAACTATCTGCCGCTATAAAATCGCATTGCTATGCACGGGTACTCGTCTAGTAACTTAAAATACATTTCAAAGATTGATGTGCAAACAATATATACGCTGCTAATCAAATTAGGCGATGTTAATTTAATTTGTTACTTGTGTTTATACACTATCTATTTTAATAACAAATTTGAAAGTCATTAATTATTATTAATTGTATATAACTACTCGTTTACTATAGTAGTAACTAAAATATAATAGGGCAACATATTGGCGTACTTTAAGGAATCGGAAAACAAGTTTTTATTGAAGTGTAGTATAGAAGATTAAATAGTTGGCATATATAATTCGTGTAGTATGGTTGTCTTTGAAGTGTACTATAGAAGATTGAATAGTTGCTATATATAGTTTAATTAAAGGTAATTTAGTTAAAACATTAAGCATTAATTTAATTAAGATATTCAACAATTGACTTTCAAGTTTCAAGTTTCAAGTTTTCACTTTCACTTGTGACCATTTTTCCATTTTATATAGTTAAGATTAAGATATATATATATATATATATATATATATATATATATATATATATATATATATATATATATATATATCATTTGTTTTAGCGTTGACACGTATGAGTATTTTGTACGAAACTTAAATCGCGACCAACCGGTCCCCATATGTAAATTATAAAAGTTTGTCCTGCAGAGATGTCACAAGGGATTACTGATGTCCTCATAAGTAATTTTCGCAATCAAAAACTTACAACAAAGATTCTTTTTATAAGGAAAACAAGGCATGGTCTAATTGATATAATAAGACTCTAAAAGCTATCAATAATATATGTATATAAAAAAAAAAAAAAAAAAGATGTTGGGAATGGATATATAGGTGTTGGTCATGGATTATTGTCAAAGGAATAAAAACGGCACACTACAACTACGCTTGAAAAAAAGAAGAAGCAAAGGTGGTACTGGTTTGGTGATTTCAGCCGACAAAGAGAAACAAAAAAAAGGGACTAAAATGCTTTGTTGGTGGCTATTAGGGGACTGGCAACGGGGTTCGGCATGCCTTAGGCATGAACAATGCCGATCGGGGTATGCATTGCCACTAAATTCGGCATGGTTCGGTTTCGGGCTTCGGTGTGGTAAATCGGTATTGTTCACCGATTTGGCTGGCCAAAATGTAAACGTTGGGCATTTAAAAAGAGCCGTTGCATACTAAAAAGAAATAAAAAATAGATGAGGTATGGGTTAGGCATGGTTGCCACTAAAAATGTATTGTTAGGTATGAGATTGGTATGAGATGAGATGAAAGGATATTATTGGTGGGTGATTAGGTATGAAAATTTGAAATTGGCATTGTTGCGACCCCTTAGATTTGAACCAAGGTGTGGTTTCTTAAATTTAATAATAAGCTAGTGTTAGGCTAGAGATAAAATAATGAAAAGGGGTTGCTTGCTTGAGATAATTTTCAGCCGAAAAAAAAAGAGAGTGTGTTTGATAGCCACTTAATAAGCCTTAGCCTGAATCGGTCAGTAGCCTTAGTTGTTTGATAACATTTTTTAGTGCTCTTAATTGTTTCATTCGGTGGTGAATGAGTCAGCATTAGAAACATGCAAAATGATCCAACCTTCCATATATGCCTTCTTTGAAAGTACCATTTGAATCATTATTTATTGTTTATTTCGCTTGCCAACTTCTATATGTCTATACTACTTATAATGGAGTAATGACCCTTTCTCTTAAATTTTTTTAAAATGTCATTAATGTGTTTATTAAGCATTACAAATTTTAATGCATAATGTACACAATAAATAAGCTTTACTAATTTATCTTCCACAACATTTTAATGATTCATTTATTATTTCTTTTGAATTAGTTTAGTTTTAATGCAAAATGCATATAAATGAATATGATTTTAAAATGCATGCAAAAACTCTAAAGTTCCAAAACTATTATTATATCGTAAGAGTGTTTGAGAACCAATTTATATAAATTTTGAATTATTTTAAATTAAATTAACCACAAAAGTAAAAAGCGGTTTTTAAAAGTCGGGACAATTTTTTAAGACAAATGATGCAAAGATGTAAATTCACAGTGATAATTTATTTGATTTTATCATAATACATATCTATACTACTTATAATGGAGAACGATACTCTCTCATAAATTTTTAAAATGTAATTAATGTGTTTTTAAGCATTACAAATTTTAATGCATAATGTACACAATAAATAGCTTTTACTAATTTATCTTCCACAACATTTTAATGCTTCATTTATTATTTCTTTTTAATTAGTTTAGTTTTAATGCAAAATGCACATATAAATGAATATGATTTTAAAATGCATGCAAAACTACAAAGTTTCAAAACTATCATTATATCGTAAGAGTGTTTGAGAACCAATTTATATAAATTTTGAATTATTTTAAATTAAATTAACCACAAAAGTAAAAAGCGGTTTTTTTTTAAAGTCGGGACAATTTTTTAAGACAAATGATGCAAAGATGTAAATTACAAGTGATAATTTATTTGATTTTATACATAGTACACATATCTATACTACTTATAATGGAGGGATGACTCATTTCCTAAATTTTTTAAGATGTCGTTAATGTGTTTTTAAGCATTACAAATTTTAATGCATAATGTACACAATAAATAACTTTTACTAATATATCTTCCACAACATTTTAATGCTTCATTTATTATTCTTTTTAAATTAGTTTAGTTTTAATGCAAAAATGCACATATAAATGAATATGATTTTAAAATGTATGCAAAACTAAAAAGTTCTAAAACTATTATTATATCGTAAGAGTGTTTCGAGAACCAATCTAAATAAATTTTGAGTTATTTTAAATTAAATTAACCATAAAAGTAAAAAACGGTTTTTTGTGAAAGTCGAGACAATTTTTTTAAGACAAATGATGCAAATGTGAAAAGTGCTAAGTGCTAATTCAATGATTAATATATTAGTATATTAATTATTATACTTTTCATGGATAACTACATATGATTCTTAAACATGTAAGTTTTTACATTATAAGCGTTCTTTTATTTATATCTTCATCTATGTGGGACGAAGTGTTATAAACAATATTAATAATTCAAACATTTTTTCATAAATATATACTTTACAAGATGTATACATTATAAGTACTCTTTTATTTATATTTTTTTTATCTATATGGGACAAATGTAATAAACAATATTAATGATACAAACATGTTCAAAAATATATATGTATATATATATTTCATAAAAAAAATGTTTCTACGTCTTTGTATCACGGACCACTATCACTAATTTGACCATAACCCCATAACATTATTGACTACCGCAACGTAAAAATCACGCCACTTTCAATTGTTTTTATATGAATTAATTTGATATTATCCATCACTTTTTAAAGTTCTCAAACTCATTATGTTTCATTATTGGTAAAGTTATTGTAAGAAAAACATAAAATTGAAAACATTTTTGCCGAAAATTTTATTACTTGATACTTTGCCATCATGACGGATGCCTCTATAATATTCTAAAGAGTTGAAATATGCGACATGAAACTTTTGGCATCCGCAAATTTATCGTCACATAAAACGTTTTAGATTATAAAGCATGGGTTATTGAAAATTTTATTTCAGCAGATCCATGCCCGCATCGCGCGGTAACTTGCTAGTCTATTATCATATTATTTTTATTATCCTTTCTATATTCCATGCCAAATATTACTTTTGCAAGTTCATTTATGACCCCGAATTGTATATTGTAACAATATTGTAGATTATGGCATTACTAAGCGGAAAATTACATGTAAAATATTAAAATTAAAATAATTATATAACAATTGAAAGATAATGATTTTTAAATAAAACAAAATGACAATTTATATCGTTTAGAATATCTATTTAAAGCAGTTGTCAAACACATATTTTCAATCGGTTACTTTCATTCGGAGACTTTAAATCATTCGAGCTTTTAAATCATTCATTTCTAAATCTAAATTTTAACAAACATTAAGTCAAATATTGAAAAATAAAGCATGGTTACTTGAATAAAATAAGTTCTAGCTTTACTATTCCAAAGGGAGGGGGCGGCACTAGGGTGCAAGGTAGAAGAAACATTGTAAGTTTTATGTATTATGTATTTTGTACGTGTATTGGGTATTTAAAATAGGTATTGGATAGTACTTGTATAATTAAAGTTAATTATGTATGTTTAAGTGGTTGTAATAAAAGAATTATAGAAAGTGTAAGAAAATAATTTTGGTACTTTTGTAGTAGTTTAGGAAGTGTGAGAATGTGTTAAAACAATTGTTGGGAGTATTGGGTACATTGTGCGTCCATGCATAGAATCGTTTAAAAGCGTTTATTAAATTAATTAATCGTACAAAAGTAAAATGCAATTATCCTATCAATTAAATTATGGATTGAAGAAGTGGCAATGTACTAAAAAAATTTATCGAGACTAAATCTTAGTCGAGGTCATAGTGCACAAGAGGGTGTTTCTTGTTTATGCGATTCAATTAAATAATTATACGTAATGGTGATAGTGTAAACTTCCAAAATAAAATAAATTTTGAGTTTGAGGTTGAGTAAGGACCTGGAAAAAAATGCGGGTTGTTATAGTCTACCCCAATTAATAGAATTTTGTCCTCAAAATTTAGTTTGTACTATTGTCAAACAGGTGTGGATACTTAAGTCTCATTCCCAAGTAAACTCAGGTCCACGCTTGGAGTCCCAACGGACCTTAACTAATGGTATCTTGCTAAGCTTCAACTTCTTGATCTCACGCTCTAAAATTTCAACCGGTTTCTCTACAAATTATAACATAGGATCTATCGGATCTCTTCCAATAGTACGTGTAAGGCCTTATCGCAAGACACTTCTTGAGGTTTAATACGTGAAATGTATCATGAATGCCACTCAGTTATTGAGGTAGTCGTAGTCGGTAAGCTACCGGTCCGATTCTCTCATTGATTTCAAAAGGTCCTACATATCCGGGTGCTAACTTGCCCTTCTTTACAAATCGTACAACACCTTTCCAATGTGAAACCTTGAGCAACACCTGATCACCAACACTGAATTCTAGGGGTCTTCGTCTGTTGTCGACATAGCTCTTCTGACGGTCACGTGCAACCTTGAGCCTATCCTTGATTTGGATGATCTTCTTAGTCGGCTTTTGCCCTAGAAATAGTGAGCGACACTTCCAGCCCGTAAAGTGATTTGAATGGCGCCATGTTTATGCTAGCATGGTAATTGTTGTTATAGGAGAACTTCGACCAATGGAAGGTGGTATCGATTCCTCAAAATCGATGGCACATGCCCTAAGCATATCTTCTAGAGTTTGTATAGTACGCTCAATCTGACCATCGGTGTGTGGGTGATAAGCTGCACTCATATCTAAGTGTGTTCCTAGTGACTTCGTAATGTGATAAGGATTTAAAACATACGTTTTTAAGGGGTCATTTAAGCCCTAAATAGGCAGATTTTATATCCGTTACTACTTAAAATCGTTCTTTTTCACTTTTAGGTCTTTTGGAAGCAAAATCTTTGGAATGAAGCATATTTGGACGAAAAGGGCCGAAACAGGAAGAAAATGGCAAAGTCAAGATCAAGGCCTTCAAACACACGATGGCGTCCCAACAAAGACGCCGTCCCTTTATACCGAGACTTGATCAAAGTGCGCACGGCTCGTGAAATTTACGGTGCTAAAGCATGGCGGCATCACGCCTTATTTCGGAAGCGCCTCTACGGTTTCCACATCGACGCCCTAGATCCAAGATACGCACTACGTCGCAATGAAAAGCGGCGTCGCACATATAACATGGCGTCCCAACGATGAATTAGCCCGAGCACGAAACCCTAATGGCGGCGACTGCGCGTCACTAGCAAAAGTGGCCGTCGCGATTGTAAATCTTTATATAGAATTGATTTTTACGTATTGTAAGAGGTAAAATTTTGGAGAGCAAACCTAACTCGGTTGTAGTCCGACTTGGGCGGTATTGTAGTGTCCCGTACCTATTTTACACATCAAGATAAGTTTGTTTATCCAATTTATGATTATGTCTACCCCATGTTCAATTGATTGTGTGTATGCTTGCTTGTTTAACATGTATATCTAAATTACTCTTGTGTTTGCTTAGATCTATGAAACCTAGTTATTGATTATTGTTAGATTGTCTTTTGTCTTGATTGGTAGACGCTAGATTAAGGAAGCTGGCTTCTTCTTTCATGTTGTTAGCTTGAGCGTTCTAAATAGTAAAAATCCATACGAGTGCACCCTAGGCCATCGTTTTGTTTATTACGTGAGTTGTAGCTTTATGATAATAGTGTATTCGGGAGATGCTATTGCACTTGCCGATCCTGGGTATTCTAAGGAGAGTTACAATTCATAGAACTAGGAATTAGGCACCCCTACGACTAATCGGAATACAACGCACCATTAAGATAAGGGCGTGACAATTAAACCTACCAATAAAAGATAACTAGGGAGTAATAGTATCTAAGTGAACACATCTTTAATTATCATACGAGCAAACACTCAATTAGCATAATCTATCCTAGGTTAATTAGTTAAATTAGATAATTAGTAATAGTAGTGAAATCGGTAGAAGTAACAACCCCCCAATCATACACCCCGAGATTTTACATTTGATTTCTAAAAAATATAAAAAAGACTAATAAAGAATCATCCTCAACCCCACCTTCTCGTCATAAAATTCTTTCTAGCATTCCTATTCCGGAGAGCGATATCAATCCCGAGGCTTACCCGTAATACACTACAACGATTAGGTTCATCGCTTGCTGGGGTTGAAAAGCTTGCTTTCGTATAAAGGAGGTTTTCCGGCCCGAACCTGCCATCAAGTTTTGGAGCCGCTACTGGGGAATATAATAGCTAGTTATACTTCTATCTCGTTTAGGTGCACTCGCTTGATTCCTATCAAGTGAGCATTTTTTATATTTTTCATTAGCTTTCTTGTAGTCTATACCCCTTCTTCGTGTCTTTGTTCGTAGCTCCATCACTTTTCATCATGGAAGGTGATAACCCACCCAAAAACGATCCACCAAACCATCAACCACTTCCACCCAATCAACCACCACAGACCTACCAAGAGGCCGTACTCTTGGTGAATACTCTAGACCGATCCATCCAGGCTATATGAACACCATTGAGCTCCCACTTCAAGCTCAAACTACGGCCCTGTGATCTGACACCATCCGGTTGGTGCAAAACGGATGTGCATTCCATGGACTTCATTCTGAAGATCCTAATCAGCATCTCAAGGATTTCCTAAAAATCGGTGACTTTATCGACCTTGATGCTACCACACAGGAGACCGCGCGCTTGCGTCTCTTCCAATTCTCTCTACGGGACCAAGCTAGTAATTGGCTTGAGCGACTTCCCGTCAGATCCATCTCAAGTTGGGATGATCTCACCACTCGTTTCCTCGCCCAATTTTTCCCACCGGGGAGAACTACCAAGCTAAGGAATGACATCTTGATGTTTCAACAACGTCAAGGCGAAACTCTCTACGAGGCATGGACTCGATTCAAGGACTTGCTCCATAAAGTCCCTCATCACGGCATCGATCTTTGGCTTCAAGTCCAAATCTTTTACGATCATGTCAATCTCTCAAGTAGGCAAACCATCGACCAAGCGGCTGGTGGCAAACTTAGTGAACTTACCGCGGAAGGGTCATGGGGTACAATAGAGGACCTTGCCTTCTATGACAACGAATGTTGGAATGACCCTCGTGAGTTGCCCAAAACCGTCAAGGCAATCTCCTTGCCTCCCATTGACTCATAACCTGCCAATCATAGGATGCTCGAACTTGAAGATCAAGTCAAATTCCTAATGAGCTACAAAACTCCTATGTCTTCACGCCAGTGAACAAAGTCTCTTCTTGTGTGAGTTATGTAGTGGTCCCCATGCCACTCATAATTGCACGAGACTCCCAGAACAAGCTTCCTTGGACTACGCATCCTCGCGTACCAATTGAATGGGAGGAAGATTCCCCACAACACCCAGACCTAGGACTTACAAAAAGCCCGAGAGGCATGGAAAGGAAAACCCGACTATAATTGGAGTCAAACCAAAGAATTCACCTCTAACGACTCCCCATGGCCACAACAACACAACCCTAGTCAACATCAATGATGTTCTATTTCATCCTGCTTTTAATATTTATAAGACTGAGATAAACTTAGAATAAACACATACTAACGGGCAGAGAACCCGATCAGATGAAGTAAAGCCTTAGGTAAATCCGAGTGTCGTCCCAAGAGAGGCTGTGACCTTGAAAGAACTAAGATGATTAGAAATGATATGATAAGATAGATTTAATTATTTCAAACACACGAGACATAAGAATTTAGGATAAAGAGATAGAAAAATGAAGCTTAACCAAGATTACAAATAAAAACTAATTCTCGATATAAAGGTTCAATATAGTGGTTAATTATCGCTGAGACTCCTTTGTTCAATTCATCATGGCCTATGGTTCTTAGATTCCTCACCAAGATGAACAGGTCACCCAAGATCATTCGGTAACCTAATAGCAGTCATTAAGGGCCAAATCTACTAGATCTAGTCTATGGAAACCGGGCCGTTAGGTACTTAGATTTCCCCTAGCTTCCTAAATACCTCCACTTGATAGGTGATCATTTGATCAGTTTGCACATGAAGAGTGGTTGTACTATGGCCAATTCCTTCCATACTTTGCAACCTATTAGGCTGAGGTTAGTTGGTCAATTCTCCCAGCCCTTTAGATACAAACAAGCTTATAATATTACCGAAACTAACGATCTATGATAAGACTAAGCAGATGTCTATAAAGAAATAAAGAGAATATCAATAACATAAATGCAAACTTGAATTAATAACATGAATCCATAATATAAACCTAGAAAATATAAAAGGAACCCAAACTAGAATACAACGAAATCGTGAGCGAGAACTTTGTTCTTCACATTCCTAAACCATGATTCTTCTTTTGTGTTTGATCTCCCAAACCCTATAAAGGTTTGGGAAAGGAGAGATACCTAAAGCGATGAAAACTCCGTCTATATATAGCTCGAATACTAGTTACGGTAACACTTATTAACTAGTTATGCCGTCACTCTTCATGTCTGGTACTTATCCATGGTTACGTAACTTTGAGCCGAGGATTCTGTGTTGTCTTTGTAAAGCGATGTTTATATGTGGTTACGGGCGTAACCCGGTGAGGTTACGCCTTAGTCTTTGTAAAGTTGATGCTTCATGATCAGTAGTCTTGTTACGGCGTAACTCCATCATATTATTCGCCATATTCTTCATAAACTTGGTTACTGTAACTTCATCACTTGCTTACGCCGTGGTGTTCCGAAAATGTGATAGAAAATCATCTTTGAGCTTAGAAATGTCCAAATACCGCTTCTTTGCATGAAATAGTTCCTGAAATGAAATAATAAGGAATAACGATGTTTCTAATAGTATTTTAATCATAATGTGATAATAAAGGGGGAAATTAACACTTCGAATATCATGATTTTTTGATGCTATCAAATACCCCCCACTTGAACTCTACTTGCCCTCAAGTATACTTTTTAGTATTGTAAAAGTTACATCCCTAGAATAGACCAAGGAACGTGCAGTTAAGAGGTCTATGCTAGAATAATTATAAGAGCCGAACACCTCACGAAATGGGAACGAAAAAAAACTCACGCTCATCCTAATCTAAGTGTTAATTTCGGGGTGATCACTCAATTGCACGGACATAGCAAGTATTCTATCATAAGCTTGGAAATTACACACATCTCCACCACTAGAGCTAAGGTCAAGATAATCTTAAAAGGCAATATTGGGTTAATAGTGATTCAAAGGCTTAGGTGGTAGTGTCGTTACTAACGTGTTAAGGCGAAGTGGACAAAATCAATGATACATGACCAAATCCATGGCCAAGACATCAAGGATTGCTCGCTGCATCACCTAGACACGCTTCACGACAAAAAGAGTTAGGTAAGGCATGGTATATTTTAATAGGTGTAAAGAAAAAGAGAACAAATAGTCTTAGCTTAAAACCAAGTCGCCATCGCCCCACCGTTTAATCAAGGTTCAACTTCAAAATACGGAATCAGGATCATTATGCATCAAGGGAAATGCACCATTTGAATATATTTCCTTTTTCGAGAACTGATGGTTTCTTGACGAACTTCCAATCTTCGAATGTGATCGAGGTGCTTTTGTCGATGCTAATATCATATAATCACATATCATAGTGTTACAGTAACTTTTATCAACCAGGATTAATTTGCACATTTATCATAGTGCCTTTTTTTTAACATACAATGATAACTTATCCCCCCACTTGAGATGAACATAAGGAGAATATTGGGGGATCTTCAATGATCTTCAATAGGATGTCTTGATTTAGCGCGCATTTTGAAACTTTCACTCAAACCTTGAACTAGGGCGAACAATGACTTAAAGATCGTAGATAAGACTACGGTAGGCTAAGGTGTAAAGGTGTAATGAAAATAAGGGTTAGAAATGAAAGGATAGGCTCAAATTGGTGTAACTAGGGGTATCTTGCACTAAGGTGAGTGCAACAAAAGGGTTATCACGGAGGTCGAAAAGTCGATGCGACTAATCGATATACTCACACAAGTGAACACATATGGGCTATTTGGGTTTAATCCTAAAACATTTGCCTCTTGAATTGCCTTTTCCAAATGAACCAAGATAACTTGATACACTACTAGTTTATGGTCTCAGTGATGTAAAAGCCAAGTTCTAAAGTCTACAATACTATCGGCACACTCAATTTTTGGTAGATTTAGGTAAAATAGGGGAAGCAGAAGGCTAAATCTCACCAATGACTTTAAGGTTTATAGTGTGCTCAACTATATGCAATTCTAGATTGGTTAAAAACATGACAAAAAATTTCAAAAGAGCTCAAAATTTTTAAAACCAACTAGAAAATTAGGGCATGTAGGCTAAGTAAACATACACTTCATTTCTATTCCTATCCCCCACTGAAGTGTACAAAGTCCTATTTGTACGAAAATAAAAGGAAAACAACTCGAGGATATTGATAACCTCACTCTCGAGGAGTACCTTTCTATGAATCGGGATGAGCAAGGGGGGGGGACTTGTTAGGCCAACTATTGATGATGACACGCAGTTCGAAATAAAGCCACAATTCATGAGGGAGCTTCGTGCGAATCCCTTTTCCGGAACCATTAACGATGATGCTTACGAGCACATGAATAATGTGGAGTACATTGTCGACCTCTTTAAATTCTCGAGAGTCTCTAACGATGCCGTCATGCTCGTGTGTTCCTATTACTCTCACCGCTTGTTGCTAAAAGATGGGTGGACCGATTGCCCGCGGGACGGTTAATACATGGGCTCTCCTCAAAAGGTATTTCATTCAAAAGTATTGTCCTCCTTCAGGACAGACAAAACAACTCGAGTATATCCATAATTTCAAAGAAGAAGGTGATGAGGCGTTGTACCGGGCTTGGGAAAGATACAACGATCTCCTTTACAAATGCCTACTCATGACCTTAATAGCGAAAAGGTAAATGTCTTCTATAAGGGTATAAACATCTCCACGAGGCGGATGCTTTCGATTCGCAAGGGCCAATCCATGGGATGACTCCTATACGAGCTTTGGATGCTATTCAAAGATAGTGATCACTCTCATAAATCGCATAACGGGAAGCAATAGAAGCATAAGTAGAAACATGGGACGGAATTGCGGCCATAAATTATAAACTTGAGAGTCTTTAGGGACATGAAAAATCACGAAGGAAAATGTGCATTCTATACAAGTTGGTTGCAATACTTGAAATGGCACTCACCTTGCCAAAGAATGTCCGCTTAAAGAAGAAGTCAAGAGAGTTGATGAAGCAAAATATGGGAATAGTGGGACATTTCACGATATAATGGTAATGGAGCTAAATACTGTGAAGGACACCCATGATATTATACAAGGATTGACAAAAAAACCTCCTAAGCCCAGTCTTGATGAGTTGGTTCATAAGCACATCGAAGAATCTGCTAGAAAAAATGACAGGTTCAAGGAATGGATAATCAAAGTGAAAGAAGACAGGGATATGAACTTAAGAAACCAGGTTGCCGTGATCAAAAACTTAGAAACTCAAATTAGGCAACTTGCTAAAAATCTCGGGACTGGGAAAGATGAAGCTATTACATGCAAAGTCGTTTTTGCACAAGATAAGCAGGAAGAAGAGCAGCATGCTCCGACCATCACAAATGACCTTTGTGGGATCAGTTACCTGAGAGAAGATGGCAGATATGAAAATGATGAAAGTTTGCCTTGCCAACTTCCTGAAAAGGAGCTTTATGAAGGAAGTTTTCTATTACCTTGCACCGTCGGTAACCTTTAGATTCCCGCTTTAGCTGATTTAGGGGGGGTTAATCTTATTTGCACTTCATTGTTTGATATTTTAAAACTAACCAATCTAAAAGAAACAACAATGATGATTGAAATGGCTGATTCTTCTAAGGCTGTTCCTTGGGGGGTAGTTGATAACGTTTTACTAAAAATTGGTAAATTTAATTTTCCCACCGATTTTGTGGTTATTACATGGGCGAATGAGAGCATTATAACTTAATAGTTGGCAGACCCTTTTTAGAAACTTGTCACGCTTATATAAAAGTTTTTAAAAAACAAATTTCTTTAGGAATAGGGGGAACGAACTACATTTGATATGAATGAACAATTGACCCCTCATTCAGAATTTTCAAAAAGAGTAACTTTGTTAGTAATGTCAATATACCCTTATGCAATGCGATCGGGTCTAACAATTATGAAAAAGACGTTGATAGTTGTAAAGTGGAGTGGGGAAGCTATTCGGATCAAGGATGTCGGAAAAGCCCGAATCTTAACAAGCATTACCGCATTCCTATATTTGCCGAGCAAGATGGATCTGTGCAAGCATGGCCCACGTGTAACCCATTTCTTAACTATTGCAATGGGGGTGAGAATGAAAAAGTAGAAAATATTGAATGGATAGGCCCCCATGAGATTGAAAGACATGATATAAAGTTTAGAAATCTATATTTCCAAGATTGGTAAAGAATTAGATTTGGGGACACCAATGTCAATGCATGTCGGATCAAAAGGCTCAAGCTCGATTACGATAAATATCATTTTCAGCATTAGGAGTTCGTTGATAAAGGGTCAACCAAGAATGATATCTCCCGTAACAATAATTCTCATATTAGAAATTAAGATAAGTTTAAACATTTTTATAAGTATTACATTTTTACGTTACCCGATTTTAAGTTTCATGACTTAAGGGCTTAACATTAGTAATTACCGGGACCAAACTACACCTCATAAACCAAAAACTAGGTACAAAATACACACACTGCCACCTCTCTTTTGAGGTGGCATGTACATGCAAGCCACAAGGGCATGTGTCCTTCATTTGGGCACCTAGCCTTACACACACCCACTTTTGTCCCCCACTTGATGATATAACTTCACTAACTCATCACTTTTACATGCAAAATCAATCAAAACCATCTCCTTCACTCTCCATTTTCGTTCAACCCCCCTCCTCTATCACCATCATCTACTTTGATTCACACAACAAGTTACATTAGAAAGATGAAGACCTAGGTGAGCTCTACATAGTCCAAGTGTTGTTTTAGTGATTTCATGGTTTGAGGCTTAGATAAAGGGGATTTTTTGGTGATTAACAAGGGTTAGAATCAAGTGGTTTGAAGATTCAAGACAAGGATTAGAGATTAGAAGGGTTAAGGGTTAAATAGTTCTTATTGTACTAGTAACTTGTCATCCTAATCCTTGTAAGATTTGATATAAGTAGTATATGTAATATGGCTTAATTGATGTTGTACATGAGGTTGTGACCATAAAAACAAGCTAAAACAAGTCCTAGGTAAGTTCTACGAACATGAATTCTGAAACAGTCCTAAAGTTTAATTAAACTGATCATCTTAGTAAACCTTGAGGTTAATTCAGTAAGATAGAATTTTAGAACTATGTCTTACGGTCGTTTCGCTGGGTGGCGCACCTCATAACTCATTCGATGAGTAAATGAGAGCCAAAATGGCAAAACATGTCAAAATCTGCACACCAGATTTCATTTGGGAAAACCCCATGATTCTGCTCATTTTTGGAAGTTGACTCAGTTTTATGAAATGTAGCTAAGACCTAAACTTGAAGTTTGGTGAAAGCCGTATTAAAAGATGTAGAACTCAACTTATGGTCGCTTTTGGCGGGACTGAATGTAGTCAAACTCAAAGAATGAAATATAAGTATATACTTGTAATTAGACTATTGATATAAATAAACTTTGGACCTTAGACTTAATTAAGGTTAAGAAGCTGTTAGACAATATAAAAATATGAACTTGAGCTTTTGAATCACTTAAAAGGACTTGTGGTTAAAAATTATGCCTAGTTTAGTTTTCCTAGATGAAAATATAGTGTTGGAACAAAAGCTGTCGACACGATTTTAAATCACGATTTTGACCTTTTACGGTCCGAATCAGCAAAAGTGTAAACCACAAAAGTTTTTCAGAATGACTTTTTCTACAAAAATCCGGTAGCACATAAGCAGAAAGTGAACGAAAAAACATAAAAACGGCAAAAACTAAGCTGACCTGTTGTTGACTAGAAAACAACCTTAGTGAGAACTTTAGGTGATATATTGATCATTTGAGGCTAATATAAAGCCAAGATTGAGTCAAGATTGTTGTCTAACTTAGACACATCCTTAATATGGTCTTGATTATTATTGCTTAACCATAACTTAGTCAAGACGGCTAGTATAAGTCTAATGACCGAAACTTGTTTTTAAAACTTGTTCACTAGACTTTGACAAACTAAGTAAATGACCATATGACATGTTAAACTACTTACGACCTCTTGATTTTAATAGCCAAACAACATTCAAGGAATACTTTAACTTAAGGATTCACGTTACAACATCATAAGCCAACAAACTACATATACTTGTACACTTATATCGTATAATATACTAAAACACGAATACTATGCTTTCTTAGGTAATCGTTAAAGATCGTGATCTTGTCATACTCACCGATGATAAACATTATATCGATACACTCCAGCTGCGATCACTACGCGAGTTCATAGCCCCATTTTCTATCATTCAATTATTTTACAAACCCTTGGGGAGATACATGCTTTATTTTAAACCCGAACACATTGCTTTCAAACTATATGCTTATCGATTGTTTTATTGTCACTAAGTTACCGCATTTGCCAAACTTAAGTCCCTAATCATGAACCATTAATCACTAGAGAGAGTGGGCGCGAATATCGTGAATAGATCTATTGGGATTGACGAATCCCGTTTGTGTTGACCGGGTAGGCAAACAAACGCATTATATTTGAGTAACATTAGGTAAGCGGCAATTTTACCTATTAGGGTTGGTACCAGCGGTTTCACCAATTAATTTTGGAGCACGTTAACGCCTTGGTTGCATGAGCTTAGTGAAATAATAAGCTGCTTTTGTTTTCAAACCATTAGTGTGAGTTTATAGCTCACACTACAAACATTATGTGTTCAACTTTTAACAATAAACCTATGGATTCACTCAACCTTGTGTTGATAGTTTTAAGCATGTATATTATGTCCATATTGTACGAGGATGGCACGAGACACGGATACTCAAGAAGGCTATAAATTTTATTATCATTGAAAACCAATTTAATGTATTTTGTAAACCTTGAAACTCTGGGACCTCATTTTGTAAATTCTAATATTTATATAAATCGAATGATAAATCTTTTAAAATGACTCCATTATAGTTCGTTTTTATTGTTATGTTATTATGCCATGAAGTAACACCTAGTTTGAATTCATTGCGTATCACGAAATCGGGTGTTACAGATTGGTATCGAGCCTTAATTATATAGAAAGCAGTCTAAATTGAGACTTAAACTATAACTACTTTTACAAACAAAAATATTTCTGACCTTCCGTTCTCCGTTCCTTCCATCCTCCAAACGATTATGTGACTTTTAAGCATTTTAAGCTACACAAACATACTAGTATATTGATATATACACTCGACATAATTTCAATCATAAACAATGTACTAAACATATCTGCGTATGCCTATTCTAAGGCATTACGGCACAATCATATTTTCCCAATCTCCCAATCATGCATCTACTGTGCATTTTAGGATTACGAAACTTTATCCAAGACATTATGGCGGTTACAATGGTCTTTCCTACTTCAGACATTGTAATTTATCTGGTGGTCTCTATTACATTCTCGAGAATCTTTAAATCCTACGATGGTCTCTCTTATATCCTCGGTCACTGTGGTGAAACAATGGTCTCATTTACTTTCCGGACATTGTAAATTGCACAATGGCCTAATCTACTTCCCAGACATTGTGAATTGCACAATGGTCTCTATTATTTCCTAAGACATTGTGAGTTACACAATGGTCTCAACTATTTCTCAGCAATGGTCTCAACTACTTCTCAGACATTGTGAGTTGCACAATGGTCTCAACTACTTCTCAGACATTTTGAGTTACACAATGGTCTAATTTACTTCACAAACATTGTAAATTATACAAAAGTCTCTAGAAATTATCTTATAAACCTTACATAATTTTTTTACATGAAACCCGTAACAATCTATCAATTTCCCTAATGGAAATACAAGAAATGAAATTTCTAACGGACAAACTGATTCATCATCTACAAAAGCTGAAGTTCAGCAACTTTCTCTACATTCATCAAAGTCCTATTTTGAAACCTTCATTGTTAAAAGTTCGTGCTCCTGGCCAAGTATGAACTATTTTAGAATTACTTAAGACTTCCTTTCCACACGTATCTACCCATACTATCTTCTATGCAATGAAATGTGAAAACATAGGTTACAAGTCTTATATGGCCGGGACTTGCAACTGAATGGTTTGATATCGCCTTTGCTTTGTGGATAGTTTCTCAAAAACTATGGACATATCACGAGTATAGCTAATTTAGATATTTGGAAAATTTATCGAACCTCGGCTAAATATAGTCTAGTCACCTATATTTAACCTAGGGACGGTGGAACATAGTCGACTAACTATGTTCGACTTAAATTTTCAAACACCGAGAATAGTTATACAAGGGTTATATTCGAGTTAATTTCCTACTTAAACTCGATAAGCCACCAAAATTCATTAAAAGATCTAGAGACACGATAGTGTCTTACCACTCAGCGAGATCTTGACACTTATTTATACTACCTAATTTCATTCCTGAAAGTTTTCATTTATGAAATAATCTTAACTACTATCTTGTGATAGTCATTAAATCTTCTCGTCATTTCTTAGAAGTACTAGCTTGATTAGGTTTCAAGGATATCATTCCGCTTTAATCCTTTAAAATTCACTTATGATTTTTAAGCAAACTTGACATCTCTACCTAAGAATAATGATAAACATACACTACACTCTCCTAATCATCTAATCGTCAACATATCACATCATTATCTTAACCCCATTATAAGTCAATATATAAAACTTCACAGTATCACGTTTCCTTCAAACACTAGTTGACATAAACACTATAAGATATGACCTTCATCTCGAAACCACCTAAGACATGATCGCTTTGGAAATGGTTTGGATAACCACTTACCGCTAGCAAGACCTTCCTACAACGACAATTATCACATCATTATAAACCATTTCACATCAACAATACCTTACACCTTTGATTAACAATGATTACCCTAACAACAACAAAACTATTCCATTTGAGACATCATATAGATGATGCGAGTTTCTTGACCGTGTTTTACATTTATAGTATCTCGCTCACCTATGGCCTACCTAATGCACTAACAGGCGGTGTGCCGGTCGCATGTAGTGAGGGAATGGTAAGACCGAGGTCGTCCCAATAACGGTTGATTCCTAACTATCTAATTAATTAAATTATTCAAATAAATAAGTTTTAATGAAAGGATTGATAATATTTAAAGTGTCACGTGATCAATTTGGTTCTCACGGTAAACAAGCTAATGGGAAAGATAGTGATGCAATTCTTAAGCCGAGTTCATCCACAGTGGCATAAGTCGATAGAATCCTTTGGTCAATTCGCCTACCATATGGTTCTTAGAATCCTCACCAAGATGATCGGTCACCCGGAATCAATAGCGATCATTAAGTGCGGTGTTTACTATCGCATTACATGGGTTCTAAATGTCACTAGATTCTGCTTGAGGTGGGGTCAAAGTCGAGGGCGACATTTGGTCAATTCGCCTAACCTATCGACAAAAGATGCCACAATGGAAGTCGGTGTCCCTCATAAGTCCAGTTGTTCCCGGTCCCTAAGCGAATCATTAAGTTACGCTACATGCTAGACTTATAATAGTGAGTGCCCGGCATTAGCAACTTAAAACTCACCCCTAATTCTTAAGTTCATCCAAACGGTAGGTGATCGGTTGGTCAAATCGCACAAGTAGAAAGGGTTGTCGGTTGGTCATATTTTACCCTTCCGGTCTCGACCATCTCACTTAGGGTTGGTTGGTCATATCTCCTACGCAACTAACCTCTACCGCCATTCAAAACTACGAAACAAGGGTAGCTACCAATAAACTACGCATGCATACACTAAAACAATTAATAACGCAAAGCATTAATAATAAAAGAATCAAACTACGCCTAGACCTAATTTCCACATCTCCATAATAATACGGTGGAATGACAAATATAATTACCATATTAAACAATAAATAAACAAAACATAACATCAAATAATTAATTGACTAATAATAAATTAATAATCAATTAAATAGAACACAATAAGAATTAATTCGCCAACAATTATATTAAGAATCAAGATTAAAATAAACAATGATGAAACCAAAATAATATTATGTGTCGAAAATCATTACATATCGTGCAAGGATAAAGCTATTGATCCCCTAGTTGAGTACCGAGGCAAAACCTCAACTGTTCGGCCCTTTTTCTTTCTTGCTTCTGCCGCTACAGTGGTTGTACCACAAAAATATGCCCTTTTCTTTCTAGTCAAATGAGTATTTATAATAATATATTTAGGGCACTATGCAACTTGGGCCTGGGCTTTTAATAATTACGGCGTAACTAAATTAATAAGTTACACCGTAACTCTTTGTAGCTTCATATAAAATAGCCGCATTAAATTAATTACGGCGTAATTAAATTATAATTACGCCGTAGCCTTCAAACTTTGCGCCAAGTAATTAATTACGGCGTAACTAAACATCGGGTTCTGCCGTAAGCCTTCGTCATCTCATACTTATCGCTCCGAAATAATCTATACTGGCGTAACTAAATTGCATGTTACTGCGTAACCTTCTAAAATAATTACGATGTAACTATAAGAATAGGTTACCGTATCCTTCAAAGCATCATACTTACCAGAACTTATTAAGAAGTTACGGCGTAACCTTCACAAATAATTCATAGGCCCTCGTAAATCTATCTTCATAACATATATTTGACCTTATATCACATCTTTTTCGCTCCAACGCCTCATTTATCTTGAAATGCAATTATGAAGCGAATATGAACAATTAAGTACCATATTAATACAAATGAGGTCATAAACACGGAATTTGATATATAAAGATCGGGCTAATTTGATGTTATCAAATATCCCCCACTGAATCCTACTTGTCCTCAGTAGACCCTTTAAATAATTCTTAAAAGATATCTCCCGAGATTAATTGGTAGTTATGAGTCTAAAAATCACTTAAGCTAGAAAATTCAAAACCGAGCACCTCCACAAAAGGGAATTGAAATCACACTCTCTTCTCATAATTCACGTGTTTAATTGGGTGATCACCAACCGCTCGGTCATGGCGAGTATTCTATCATAGGCTTGGCAAAGATACTAATCTCCACCACTAGAGTCTATAGATGCATTTATTCTAAAAGGCAATGGGTTGACACAACATAGGCTTATGGGTTTATTATGTCATTACTAACGAGCTACGGCGAAGGGGACAAAACCAATGATACATGACCAAATCCATGGCCAAGACACCAATGATTGCTCGCTTCCTCACCTAAACTCGATTCATGACTAAAGGTAGGATAAGACATGGGAAAACATTTAATGTGTGTAAATAAAAAGACACGAAACAAATAGATTCCTAAGTCTATAGTCGCCCCACCACTAGTCGCATTCAATCCCATAGCAAAAATCGAGGGTCAAGAGTCAAGGGGTCTTCAATACACGAGTCAATGCATATAAAATGTAGCGTAGTGCCTCATAATCTCCATAAACAAGGCAAATAAGATGCATTAACTCGGCCTTCATTATCAATGAAAAAAAAGTATGTGCTACAAAAATTTTTAAAATTTGGGTCAATTTAGCACATATTTATATAAAAATCAACCATTTCTATCTCCCATCCCCCCACTTGAAATGTACAACGTCCTCATTGTACGAATATTGATTAAAATTTGAAAGGCGAGATAGAAATGTTCGGGTTTCTAATTTTATCCGTAAGACAAAGCGGATTTGTAAAAATTGCGCCTAATTGAATAAAGCGAGAATACCTTAACACAATACGACACAAAAGCTTATTTATATTACTGCGACTATAAACAAACTAATAAACTCTTGCTTGCATTCTCATTTTTTTACTCTTTTCTTTTTGTTTTTTTTCGCTCTTTTCACTTTTTTTTTACTTTTTTTTCTTTTCTTTTTTCCGCTTTTTTACTATTTTTATTACTAATTTTTGATGCAAGACAAGGAATACATAAAAATAAAAAATAAAAACAATACGAACAAATAAAGCATCCCCCCACTTGAGATCAACTATCATCTAAACCCGATTTTCTTCCACAACCCTTTATTCAAAACCCGTGACTTTCACTAGTGGAACCAAAATTAACCAACAGCGCCCGGACCATGGACATAAGGAAACTATAGGGTAGGCTAGGCGATAGGTGTAACGAAATAATACATATTGGGTTAACAAAATGAAAGGAATGGCTCAAAAGGGTGTACTAGGGGTATCTTGCACTTTGGATGAGTGCAACAAAAAGGGTTTAACAAGGGGATTGACTAATCGATGTGAAAAGTCAATATACACAAACATATATGAGCTATTTTGGTTTAATTCTAAAATTGCCTTATATCCTAGCTGCACCGATCACACCAAGTTACCTCAGTGTAATGCTCATGATAATGGTCTCGAAAAGATATGCAAAGCCAAGTTCTAAAGTCTACTACAGCCACCGGCACACTCATTTTTATGGTATTATGTATAAGGGGAAAACGGTATGGCTTATCCTCACACAATGAAAATATAGTGTAGGTGTGCTCAGTCTAGATTAATCCAGTTAAGTAATGAAAAACATGTCAAAATTTTATTAATGAAACACTTTTCATCAAAAACTAGAAAATAAGGGCAAGTAAAATCAAATGGGTGTCTATGTTCAATCCCTTCCCCACTTGGGTCATAATAAAGCATATAAATGAAAAATAAGAAGGTTTAGAGATGGAGCGAAAAACTCCCTGGATTTGCTCGGCATGATCAAAATGCATGTTCAAAAGCATGCTCAAATGTGCCTCCTAGAGCAACATCCAACTTCACATCAACTCTCCATCATCATCGGTACTCAACTAGTCGGATAAAAAATTGTTTCCTTGCGTACCAAATATCTTTTCATAATTCATCAACTGTATTCTTTGCAAGAAAAAGCGAACAGGATATTACGCGTAACTAGATCGGCCTAGTTACATCGTAGTTATGTAGAAGTGGGCAGATGGCCTTATCGATAGCCGATTCTGGCGTAAATGGATCGGCCCATTACGCCGTAATTTCATTATGATGTTGTTGTGCCCTAGGTGTCAACTTTTTCCTACGTGATCAAGAGGAGTTAATGGAACTCCTGTCATTTATCCTTGGTCTTGAAACCTGTAAACAAGATAAACAAAACATGTCAAATCAACTACAAAACCTAAAAACCACAAAAATATCCAAAAAGGTCTATGAAATAAAAACAAAGAAAGCTAAATCTAGGATAGGGATGGGTAGTCTCCCGACGAGCACTTTTCTTTAACTCCCTTGAGTCTTTAAGTTAGACTCCTGCAACAGGCATCAATCAGACGTCTCCAATCATGTCCATTGCTCAACTAATCTCGGCTTATGATTTTGTCGAGATTCCCTCCACTTGTTCTTCTTGCTCAACCTGCACACTATCACAACCTCGTGCATTAAATGTGTAAAAATAATAAACACGAGCAACAAGTGAGATATAACACATCATTCATCTTTTAAGATGTATCAGACTTAGTTACGGCGTAAGTCCTATTAATAACTACGCCGTAACTTCAGTCTGAAAGCAACTTGATATAATATAAGAATAGATTACGCCGTAACCATGGTCAAGGTTACGCCGTAATCTCAAGACAGAAGACATAATTGCAGAATAATATTAATCAAACAGCCAAAAATACGAAGACGGTTCCCCGGCAGCGGCGCCAAAAACTTGATGCATGTTTTACTGACCAGGTTTTATATTTATAGTAAATCGTCTATCTATGGCCTACCTAATGCACTAACGGGCAGTGTACCCGGTCGCATGTAGTGAGGGAATGGTAAGACCGAGGTCGTCCCAATAACGGTTGATTCCAAACTGTCTAATTAATTAAATTAGTCAAATAAATAAGTTTTAATGAAAGGATTGATAATATTTAAAGTGTCACATGATAAATTGCGCTGGTTCTCTGGTAAACAAGCTAATGGGAAAGATAGTGATGCAATTCTTAAACCGAGTTCATCCACAAGTGGCATAATTCGAAATGACTACTTTGGTCAATTCGCCTACCCTATGGTTCTTAGAATCCTCACCAAGATGAACAGGTCACCCGGGATCATTCGGCAATCTAATAGCGTCATTAAGTCTTGGCTACTATCTATCGCATACATGGGTTCTAAATGTCACTAGATTCTGTTTCGGTGGGGTCAAAGTGAGAGAGGGCTGACATTTGGTCAATTCGCCTAACCTATCAAGAAAGATGCCACCACTTGGAGAAGTCGGTGTCCCTCATAAGTCCGATTGTTCCTGCTCCCTAAGCCGAGTCATTAAGTTCCGCTACATGCTAGACTTATAATAGTGAATGCCGGCCACAAGAACTTAACACTCACCCCTAATTATTAAGTTCATCCAAATGGTAGGTGATCGGTTGGTCAATTCGCACAAGTAGAAAGGATTGTCGGTTGGTCATATCTTACCCTTCCACTCTCGATCTACTCACTTAGGGTCATTGGTCATATCTCTAAGCAACTAGCCTCTACCGCCATTCAAAACTACCGAAACAAGGGTAGCCACCAATAAACTACGCATGCATACACTAGAAACAATTAATAACGCAAAACATTAATAATAAAAGAATCAAAACTAGGCAAGACCTAATTTTCACATCTCCATAATACCCTTGTGGAATGACAAATATAATTACCATATAAAACAATAAATAAACAAAGAAATAACATCAAATAATTGATTGACTAATAATAAATTAATAATCAATTAAATAAAACACAATAAGAATTAATTCGCAAACAATTATATTGAGAATCAAGATTAGAATAAACAATAATGAAACCAAAATAATATTATGAGTCAGAAAATCATTACATATCGTGCTAAGGATAAAGCTATCGATCCTCTAGTTGAGTACGCGCCAAAACCCCGGAGGGTTTGCTCTTAGAAAAAACCACAACTGTTTGCCGCTACAGTGGTTGTACCACAAAAAGATGCCCTTTTCTTTCTTGTCAAATGAGTATTTATAATAATATATTTAGGTCACTATGCAACTTGGGCCCGGGCTTCTAATAATTACGGCGTAACTAAATAATAAGTTACGCCATAACTCTTGGTAGCTTCATATAAAATATCCGCATTAAATTAATTACGGCGTAATTAAATTATAATTACGCCGTAGCCTTCGAAACTTTGCGCCTAAATAATTAATTACGGCGTAACTAAACATCGTGTTACGCCGTAAGCCTTCGTCATCTCATACTTATATGCTCCGAAATAATCTCTACGTCGTAACTAAATTGCATGTTACGCCGTAACCTTCACAAAATAATTACGACGTAACTATAAGAATAGGTTACCGTATCCTTCAAAGCATCATACTTACGTCGTAACCTTATTAAGCGATTCGGCGTAACCTTCATAAATAATTCATATGCCCTCGTAAATGAATCTTCAGAACATATATTTGACCTTATATCACATCTTTTTCGCTCCAACGCCTCATTTATCATGAAATGCAATTATGAACAAATTAAGTACAATATTAATACAAATGAGGCAATAAACACGGGAATTTGATATATAAAAGATCAGGCTAATTTGATGTTATCAATAGACGAAAGTGTCAGTCAACCATTTGCTGGACTAAGATGTTCAGAGATCACCCCCGAAACAACTAAGGAAACCATACAAATACAAATTAGGCTGCATGCAGCACACTATCGCCTAAAATAAAAAATTTCATAGATGTAAAGCGTTAAAATTTAACAAAAACTCCATATTAGAAATTAATATTTTGTTGAAAGCCTCGATACAATAACATATGATTCGTTTTGAGAATCGGAAAAAGCCAAACTAGAGGTATATTGGACTCTATAAGATTTTAACAAAACCCTTTAGATTATCAACTTAAGCCACTACCAAAAACATATAATGGTACATAACACATTCTAGGACCGAAATTTGAGAACGCAAAGATTAGAATTGAGCATATACACATTTTCCTAGACACTTCAACATCGGATAACACACACTGAATTCGGGACGAATTCCTTAAGGTAGAGACTGTAGCAACTCGTAATTTTTCATAAGGTAAAATGACTATTTTACCCTTTGACTTTTAAAGTTGACCTTTGACTTTGACTTTTGACTTTTGACTTTTCTTTGTAACGTAAAGCAAATCGATAACCGTAGTAATCGGTAATTTTCCTTGTGACCAACACAAGACTACGATAAGTCTATATGTTCAAAATACTTTATTTTCACCAATAATCATAATTTATATGAACTATTATTACTTAATCATTTTTAAGTAGATATTTTACTCTTTACATAATACGCGTGCTGGAACCTACGTTATTAGGTTTTAACAACATAAATGCACTCTATGAGACTTATCACGCATTTAATATACCTATTTAGAATATATATTATAAGTTTAAACATTTTATAAGTATTATATTTTTACGTTACCCGAATTTAAGTTTCAAGACTTAAGGGCTTAACATTAGTAATTACCGGGACCAAACTACACCTCATAAATCAAAAACTAGGTACAAAATACACACACTACCACATCTCTTTTGAGGTGGCATGTACATGCAAGCCACAAGGACATGTGTCCTACATTTGGGCACCTAGCCTTACACACCCCCACTTGATGATATAACTTAACTAACTCATCACTTTTACATGCAAAATCAATCAAAACCCTCTCCTTCACTCTCCATTTTCGTTCAACCCCCTCCTCCATCACCATCATCTACTTTGATTCACACAACAAGTTACATTAGAAAGATGAAGACCTAGGTGAGCTCTACATAGTCAAGTGTTGTTTTAGTGATTCTATGGTTAGATTTGAAGTTATTCAAGGTGTTAGAGCTGAGATAAAGGGATTCTTTGGTAATTAACAATGGTTAGAATCAAGTGGTTTGAAGATTCAAGACAAGGATTAGAGATTAGAAGGGTTAAGGGTTGAATAGTTCTTGTTGTACTAGTAACTTGTCATCCTAATCCTTGTAAGATTTGAGTTTATTTTCTTGTCATTCAATATGATTGTAATCATCTCTATAATTATTTGATGTAATTTGATATAAGTAGTATATGTAATATAGGTTAATTGATGTTGTACATAAGGTTGTGACCATAAAAACAAGCTAAAACAAGTCCTAGGTAAGTTCTATGAACATGAATTCGAAAGCAGGTCCCATAGTTTGATTAAACGATCATCTCGGTAAACCTTGAGGTTATTTCAGAAGATAGGCTTTTAGAACTATGTCTTACGGTCGTTTACTGGGTGGCGACCTCATAACTCATCCCGATGAGTAAATGAGATCCAAAATGGCAAAACATGTCAAAATCGCACACCGATTTCATTTGGGAAAAGCCCATGGTTACGCTCATTTACGGAAGTTGACTCCGTTTTATAAAATGTAGGTAAGACCTAAACTTGAAGTTTGGCTAAGACCGCGTGTCAAAACAAGTTGTAGAACTCAACTTATGGTTGTTTTGGCGGGATGAATGTGTAGCCAAACTTTCGGAATGAAATATAAGTATATACTTGTAATTAGACTATTGATATAAATAAACTTTGGACCTTAGACTTAATTAAGCTTAAGAAGCTGTTAGAGAATATAAAAATATGAACCTAAGATTTTGAATCACTTAAAAAGGACTTGTGGTAAAAAAATTATGCCTAGTTAAGTTTTACTAGATGAAAATATAGTGTTGGAACAAAAGCTTGCTATCGATTTTAAATCACGATTTTGACCCTTTTACGGTCCGAATCGACAAAAGTGTAAAACACGAAAGTTTCTCGAATGACTTTTCTACAAAACTCGGGGCACATAAGTAGAAAGTGAGCGACAAAACCTAAAAAGACAAAAACTAAATTTGACATTGTTGTTGACTAGAAAACAACCTTAGTGAGAATTTTAAGTGATATATTGATCATTTGAGGCTAATATAATGCCAAGATTGAGTCAAAATTGTTGTCTTGAAGTTGTCTAACTTAGACACATCCTTAATATGGTCTTGATTATTATTGTTAACCATAACTTAGCAAGACGGCTAGTATAAATCTAATGACCGAAACTTGTTTTTAAAACTTGTTCACTAGACTTTGACAAACTAAGTAAATGACCATATGACATGTTAAACTAATTCACGACCTCTTGATTTTAATAGCCAAACACATTCAAGGAATACTTTAACTTAAGGATTCATGTACAACATCACAAGCCAACAAACTACCTATACTTGTACACTTATATCGTACAATATACTAAAACACGAATACTATGCTTTCTTAGGTAATCGTTAAATATCGTGATCTTGTCATACTCTACCATTGATAAACATTGTATTGTTACACTTATTCTTGATCACTACTATGAGTTCATAGCCCCATTTTCTATCATTCAATTGTTTTATAAACTCTTGGGGGAGATACATGCTTTATTTTAAACCGAACACATTGCTTTCAAACTATATGCTTATCTGATTGTTTTATTGTCACTAAGTTACCGCATTTGCCAAACTTAAGTCCCTAATCATGAACCATTAATCACTAGAGAGAGTGGGCGCGAATATCGTGAATAGATCTATTGGGATTGACGAATCCCGTTTGTGTTGACCGGGCATGCAAACAAACGCACTATATTTGAGTAACGTTAGGCAAAACGGAAATTTTACCTATTAGGGCTGGTACTAACAGTTTCACCAATTAATTTTGGAGCACGTTAACGCCTTGGTTGCATGAGCTTAGTGAAATAATAACTGTTTTGTTTTCAAACCATCAGTGTGAGTCTATAGGTCACACTACAAACATTATGTGTTCAACTTTTAACAATAAACCTATGGATTCACTCAACCTTTGTGTTGTGATTTTAAGCATGTAATTCAGTCCATATTATACGATCGGCATGAGGAGCACGGATACTCAAGAAGGCTATAAATTTTATTATCATTCGAAAACCAATTTAATGTATTTTGTAAACCTTGGAACCACGGGACCTCATTTTTGTAAACTCGATATTTATATAAATCGAATGATAAATCTTTAAAATGACTCCATTAGAGTTCGTTTTCTATTGTTATATTTGTCATACCATGAAGTAACACCAGTTTGAATTCAGCTGCGTATCACGAAATCGGGGTGTTACATTATGGTGGTTGAAGGCAACGAAGACGGAAAGACGTGTTTATCATTCAACGAGTGGCTTGTGCATAAGTTTGGTACTTCCAGCATCGGCAATACTGTAAGGAAAAAAGTTTTTGCCGAATGGATGATTGATTGGCACCAGAAAATAAGAGAAACTGGGAATGACAGGAACATGACTGAAACTTTATTGAGCACCACTTCTGGTGGTGGTTGACATAAAGCCCCATGGCTTTGAGTCTAACTTAAAGACCCGGTAATAAAGAAAAGTGCTCTTTTGGGAGACAACTCTAATTATCCCTGATGGATCTAAACACACACCTTGTGTTAGTGATATTTTGAGTTATATTAATAAGCACGCGGAATATACTTAGTAATACTTAGAAGATGGTTTATATGATGTAATGTAAGTGAGAATAGTTTAACACAAAGCTCCAATATTATTAAGAAATAATACGAGTGATCTCTTATCACTAGGGTTACACCTTGAAGCTAATATGAATGATACATATACTAAGCAATGACCCAGGATCTCCTTTTATAGCACAAGGAATCCTTTACAAGATAAGTATAAACCTAACAATATAGAATATACACAAGATCTTTTCTATACTTATCAATACACGGATACATAACAATTATCCTAATAGCGATGGTAATATAGTCTTGGCGGTGGTAATGAGTTTCCCGCTAGTGTAATCCTTATCGATGTCTTCCGACTTATCGGTGGTAAGCTGTTATTCCCAACAATCCTCCCTAAACTTATTACTTCTCTGCAAATCAATAAGTTTCTTCAATCTTCATCTTACGTAAGGATTTGGGGAATTCTTTCAAACACTTCTCTTCTTCTTAACTCTGAATAGCTCTTGAACATTGATCTTGAAGCCTAAGTAACAATGCTCGACCTTCTCATTGTCTTCATGAACTCTTATTGTTGTACATAGCATCACGGTGAGAGTTCCATTTCTGATGGGTATTCTTTCTCGGCAAACATGAATGCATCCACTCCATCGATGTAGAAACATGATGAACTTCACATGAATCATAATAAAACCATTTAGTACGTGGCAATAACATGAGAATTTCTAGAAATCATCATTAGTATCTCGGTTCATAGAGCCTTCTTAGATTAACCCATAACTTCATTTCCTTCCTATCTTTGAGATCTTGACATCAAGCGTTTCTTGAACTAATCTCCACAAAGTATTCATATCATCTCTGTCACATGCTTTGATGAGTTCTTCAAATTGAATGAATGATGAAGTTTCACCACCTAGCCTTGTAATTTTCCATGTTGGAGCAAAATTGCTAGCGATGTATACTTCCAATCAATGATATGATGTCTAACTTGCGGTGGTTCGGGATAAAGTCTTCTTCTTCTATCACAATCATTTCGATCGATTGTTCTTGTTGAATTTCTCGATTGGAACTTCTTGTTCTTGAGAAACTTTGTCTTCTTAAATGTCCGAGATTCACTATCTTTGGCCTTTGTCTTCAAATTAGGACACCTTCTTGCTTCTTCTTGAGTCCATTGGAATAAAATCTTTATCTTGTCTTTGAACTCTGTAGTAGATACTTTCAACTTTATCATCGAGGCATTCCTTTGAATTGATGTCTTTTCCACCACCAACTGGCAACAATAATCTTTCATCATTGAAATCACACGTGCCTTTGTTGGTTGTCTTGGTTTCTTTGACCCTTCTTGGTGAAACAATAGCATCTTGAAGTGCTTGATTATTCTTCATTTGAATGAAGTCCTTTAGCGAGAAGTTCTTTGTTCTTCATTTAAAGACTTATCGACCACTAGGTCAATTGCTTTCTTCTTGATCTTGGATCATTTGCAATCAAGAAATCAATTTCTTCTTGAAGAGGTACATAGTTGAACTCTGGAGTCTTCTCTCGAGAATCTTGTAGGTGGAGCATTGGAAAGTGGATCTTCCATTCTATCCGACCTTTTAGCCTCCATAAAGCTTGCAATATCTAATTCTTCAAGCTTTTCTTTTCAAACAACTTCAACATCATAAATCTTTCTTGCAACTTGACATCATGAGCAATCGAACTTGTTCTTTCTTTGAAACCTTTCTTCTTGTTTGCTCCTTGCTTTGCATATGACTTTACCTTTGTCTTTCTTACATTTATCAATTTCTTCACTTGCAGTGGCAACATCATGTCCAGCGATGATAACATTTGTCTCTGCGGTGGCAATTGGATCAAGCGGTAAAATCGTGATTGCGATGCGAAAATATCTTGCTCTAGTTGCTCCTCTTGAGTATCGACTTCTCTGCACCTTTACTAGAAACACCTTTATTTTCAAAATCAATTCTCCTCCCACAGTTTGACATCTGTTTTCCTCCCTGTTTGGGAGAATTTCCCAAATCTTTATTAAGATCGGTGAATCACCATCATCGGTGAGGATGGAGATTATATCACTATCTTTGACTTTCCTTGTACATTTCATCCTCTGCAACTCTTCCTTTAAGGTTTGAATCTCCTCATCAAGTGTGTAATGTCCTTGGCATGTTGCTTCTTTACTTGTGCGGTCTTGTTCTAGAGATTCAACACGCTTGACTAATTTGGTACATATCCATCAATTCCATATGTTGCCCTTTGCCTCAACACTTCCAACTGTGTGACTGTTGGGAGAGATGAATCATAGGGCATTGGCTCGATTCCTCCCTAGTTGGACTAGGTTGAGCACTGGAACCACCACTTCTTGTTCCTAAACCAAAAGGAGCGAGGACATCTTTGTGTTGTAATGAGAGGAGTTGGTGTTTGTGCCTCCTCTCATAGGTGTGAAAGCAGGTGGAGTATAATTAATGTTTGGAACAGTGATTATGGGTGAGTTTTGTACCTGTGAAATCTTTGCAAGCATTTGAGAAAAAAGAGGTGTAATAGTCCTATTGCCATATTTGTTCATGTTTTGAAAAACTTTAGGGTTAAGGCAACGGACTTTATAAACTCTTGTATGGGGTTGCAGTTGAAATTCATTTAACACTGCTTGCACAAACCTTGGATACATCAAAAATTTTGTTGAACTCTTTACATTGCCTTGCATACTTGTAAAAATATATTTTGACCAATTAAAAGTCCTATCAGTGGCTAGACAAACCAAAGGGTAAGCCATAGTTGAGCTGAAGCTGTTCATAAGAAGTTTTCTTAGGACTTAGGCAATGCAAAGAGTATGTATCAAAAATCTCCAATGAGATGAAACCACTCTTTTTGAAAGTAGCCTTTTTGTCGGTGGTATCATACCCCATGGATGAAAGATGTGTATGAATTTACGGCATAGGTAATGTGATGATACCATGGAGATCATCAATTGGAGAATTCTCCTCAAGGATGCCTCGATAACATCAATAGTTACCCCATCCACGATGGCTCTAAGAGCATCCATTGTTTCATGTATCTCTATTTTCAATTGTTATTGGTGACGTAAGTCCAAACTGTTTGATTTGAGAGATATAGATTGTGGGATTAAGTAAAGCATACCTTATATGGGTAGTGTTAAGAAAGTCCACAATCTGATGAAAAACATGGCCACTCTTCTCGTTTGACTTTTCCAAGTAGGCCACTTGGTTGCGCTCATCTGCAAAAGTGATAGGTGCCATAGAATCTTTTGATGAAAAATTTATTGTGTCAGTATGAATTGTATAAAGAACTCGCCAATTGAGAGAAAATATATAAACAGTTAGGGTTTTAGAGTTTTGCACAAGAAAGATTATCTAAGGAAAAGATTTATCTTAAGAAGATAAATTATAAGTAGGAAAGTAGATAACCTTATAAAAATTTACCCTATTTATATATGGAAAGAAATTAACTCTCAACGGCTAGTAAAAATTTTGTTATAGATACAACAGTTACTGTCAGTGGAAACTGTGAACTAGCAGTGGGAATTTTTCACAAAGATTTTCAAAGAGAAGTGGTAAAGAAAAACATATGAAAATTAGACTGCTCTCATTATAGTTTTTAGCAAACTACCAACTATCAACGGATTTGATATGTCTTTACCATGAGATGTTTGCTATGGACTAGCCAACTCTTAATCATAAAGAATATGGTGAGTTGATAACCATATAGGTTTTGGTAAACTATCAACCATAAACGGATTTGTTAAGTCTTTACCAGTAGCCGTTTGCTCTGGACTAGTTGATTATTATGTGGATTAGACATGGTGAATCAATAACCATTTGTTGTGTATCTCGTTATATACCTTTTAAGATCAACTCCCGGCCAAGATTGGTTATGTACGCAAGTGTTAGTATAACTCAAAGAATATGCATAACTATCTTGCTTTAACCAAGATTACTTTAACCAAGCCACTATTTAAAATATCTTCCCAAAGTCAACCCGATAATATCTATATTTACTCTTCAACCTACCAAAATAGGAAAAGATAAATATATTCATTAATGAACCCTTGGGATTGACTTTACCTATATAAAGGGGCTCGGCACATCATAATCTTTATCAAGAACACATTCAAACTCACAAAACCCTAAACATCATCATGAGCAATCCTTCCAACATCATTGACATCTCCTCAGTTACGAGGAAGAGATTGTGATCGCCTGCAGTCATCTTGAGAGACCTCGGGGTGGGTGGATACTTTCCACCATGGGTGCAAGAACTTCTTTCAAGAAGCAAACTAAGGAGGCGCCAAGCGTGCACTGTTGCCAAACTGCACCTCTCTGAGTTCTACTCGGATCATCGGATGATGATGAGAATGATGATGAGACCTATTCTGAGCCAAAGAGTTACCAAGCGCTCTAACAAAGCATTGGGAACGACTCTCTCAACATGAAGCAAATTTCCATACCAAAGAAGCCTACAATGCTACAAGGCCTCCTCCAAGTTCTTGGTCTTGCTTGTCAAAGAATCGATCAACCTTTGAAAGCGAAAGGAAGAGAGCACGGAAGAACAAGCATGACTATCGAGGCGGCAAGAAGCCAATGGAGTAGTTGATGTAGGATATGGTGATGTAGGTTGTGTTAGACTTTAATCTTTTGTGTTTAGATTGTGGTTATAAGCACTCTCACTTTGAATGTAATGAATCTTCTTCATGAATGAAATTTCTACTTTTACTTTTCCACTATAAGAGCAACTTTTACCACTTTGCTTGCATTATGGTTTCCAACGTTATACTTAATCTACGCATAAAATTAATGGACAACCAACAATACAAGCACTAAACAACAACAACTCTAGTGTATGCAAATAATCCTTTAAACTGCATATCACAAACATAAACCACACTGCTGAAAGCATTGTTAAGGTTAGCATTGGTTGGGAAATAACTAGAAGTTGACTAAAAAGAATTTACGCTAGCGATGGTTAGAACAAAACTAAACCACCAGGTCAACGAGTCGACTCCAAGTCATTAATTCGCCACCAAAGTCAAAGACTACATTTACTTCTCAACAACTTATACCTTCCATTCATTAACTAAGCGATTCCGACAATCTTGTATTTAAGAACCAATAACTCACAAGCTACTCATATCACACACACTCCAAAAACATTTCTCTCTACAAAAATCACCATGAGTAATTCAAACCCCATCAATGTCTCTTCTGACAGCTCATTCTCAGATAGTGTCTGGGATGAGAGTACTTGGAATTATGTCCTGAACAATCCAGGTAAGAAGAAGAAAGAGGTGTTTGAAGCAATTTCATCAAGAAAAATAACTCATGCGGATGCTTATTCAAACCCTATTGTCGCTGGTCCTTCTTGACTCGACCAATGCCACAAGAGATCTCATCATCGAAGATAGCTCGGACTCCATGTCAAGCTACATTTCCCATATGCAAGCACGGATGATGATACTACTTCAAGGGTCTTGGATGTGCCTCCCTGCTAGAATCCTTCCATCGGAGAATTGCGGACACCACCTTTTCCACCATTGTGTGACAAGACCACCACAAGAGGGACCTTCATCATCCTCACCTTTGTTGGAGGAAGAGTGATTGGGCTAGCATGCCTAAGGTGTACAACGTGATTGATGGCGAAGGGCACCTAAAGTGATGCCATAGTAGGCCTTCCCAAAGAAGCCATAGGTGGTAGATGGTGGTTAGGTTGGGGTAGGGTTGGGTAGGATGTGAAGCTTTTGTGATTAGTTGGTAGTTTTATGATGTGTTCGGTTTTCCATTCATGTAATGATCTTTGGTTATATGAACCTAATGGATGTAACCTTTGCACTCGAGTCTGCATTTGTTTAATATAACTAACAATCCATGTCTTTTGATTAAAATTCCTTGCATCATATTGGTTGTGTTTAACTTTTTACTCCAAAGTCGACAAACCGTCCATCATAACTTTCAAAATCGAGAGATAGGACTTGTTGCCAGTCATGTGCCTTGAACATCCACTATCTGTGTAGCCTTGATCTGATCTTTTTGTCTTTGGATGTTCCTGCACATAAAAGAAAGGAGTTAGTTTCTTTTGGGGACCCAAGCCATGATTGACTTGGATCTGCCTCGTGTATCAATATAGTTAAATCTATCAAAGGTCATTGATACACCATTGGGATTGGTTGTAGAGGTAGTTCTTTTAGGTTTCCATTCCCAACGTGCTGAGGCCTTCACAGCATTTCCCATTCCCCCTTTTTCTTGTTTACAACCCTTGCAGTGAGAACCTTTGATTGAGCAGTGGTAACTGTTGGTTTAGATTTTGGCACCCACTGTTGGTTATAGTTAACCATTTTGTTTTGAACAGACTTTTTCTCTGTTTGTGCATATTTTGCAAAAGTTGTTTTGGTTTTTGCACTTGTAACAGGTGATTTAGGGTGAGCAGTGTTAATAATTTTAGCAGTGGCAAAACTTTTAAGGCCACTTCTTAGTTGAACTGCTCTTGGGGTCATTTGTTGTGTGCATTAGGGTGTACATTATTTTGAAACTTGTTAGACTCCACCTTTTATTCCATGGACTTCCTTCTCCCAAAATGATAGTCACAAATAGCATGTAAATGATAAAAGCTACCACAAATATAACATGCTTTGTTGTACATCACAAAATCACTACCTAGTTGTTGAGATTTGACATGATTCCAACTCCTCTGGTTACCCCTAGGAGTTGATGACTTGTTCTATACATCTCAAAGATACCTTACAGTTGGTCTAGGTTTGTTAACTTGTTTCCTAGATTCCTCTATAATAGTATTGACAACTTTTGGGATAGAAGCCTCTACACTCTTTTGAACACACTCATCTACAACTGATGAGTCACTAGAACTTTCAAAAACATCAGTTTCATGCTTAACCTCATCCCCACTTTTCATAAATTTGGGAGGACCATATTCAAGGTTAGGTTCCTGAAAATCTTCTAGGCCTGTATGAGCTAAATCTATGCCATGAGGTGATGGAACACCCCTTAGTGGTGGAGGAGCAGTGTTGTATCCCATACCAAACTTAACTTTACTAGTGATTTGAGCATTCCAAATTTTATCAATTGACTTAGACTGATAATAGCATGTGTCAACAATAAATTGACATTCTCATTTATGTTTTAAGTTTTCAAACTCTTCTTTTAATGCCTTATTCATTGTTGTCTTATGATCTATCTCTTCTAAGAATAATCATATCATCATTATATTTTGACTCATTTGCTCTATAATGCTCTAGTTGTTTTTCTAATCTGACTATGCCTCTCCTAAGGTTTGACACGGTATAATTAGCGACATACAACTCGTTCTTTGGTTGTCGAATAATTCATTAAGCCTTTCACATTCTCTAGATGCCCTACATGTTTTAGAACAACTTTCAAAGTTTTGTACCTCGAGTCGAGAAAGCCATGAGAGCATGTTATGTACACACAAGAGCGACATCGAAGGTTGTTCCTCTTGTCCATCATCCATGAAACTCAATCATAGCTCACACCATCAATAGCCAACACCGCCTTTGGTTCTTCCACAATTGGTTCTTTCTTTTGCTTGTACCAAGTAGACCTTTTGTCCGGTTTCTTGGTCTTCGCATTCTCTAGGAAAATTCCCAACTTGTGACGGTTGAAACACTCTACTTTCTTCTTATCGAACCTGCGGTTTCACCACCATTGATGTGAATTGGTTTGCTGATCTTCTTGTAGAATTTCCTAGCCCTCATGCTAAGAAGAGCTATCGCCATTTTATGTCCATCTCTCCAAGTCATATTCATCAATTTGCTCTATGTCTTCATGAGTTAATATAGAGCCATTAACTTGAGTGGAGATAAAAGCATAAAGGTAGGATCTCCAATACCGACAACCTTCTTCTTTGAACTGCGGTGGTAACACTAACATTGCCGATGGAAGCGATGAGAACCAAGAAGATGGCAAAATCTTCATCATTGTCCTCTTTAGAATCACTTTGTCAACAGAGGTTGACAACAATGCCAAGTGCTAGAACTTGTACCAAGCTTCCCCGCCTTCTTCAATCTTTGTTCAATGAGTTTGAAGTTGTTATAAAGATCATTGAGCTTCATATTTTCAATATCCGGTTTATTTTCCCGCATCTGTAACATTTGTATGAAACTCGGAAGGCAAACTTCTTAGAAACTTCAAATTGAGGTCTTCCTTTTCTACCTCAATGCCAAACACGATCGGTTGTGTGACAATTTTACGGAGTTTTGTGAAGATGTTGTCAAGTGAGTCATTGCTTGAAGCAGAGAAGTTTTCATAACTTTGCTTCAACAATGTCTTTTGTGTCTTTTTGTAGCATCATTGCCACCAAACACGAAAGCGGATCTCTCGCAAAAGTTCTTTTTTGTCTTGTACTTGTTGAAAGCAATGATCCGGTCTCTAGGAAGAGTCATTAGTAACAAACTTCTGGCCTTTAGGTCATTTTTTCTTAGCCCTTTCATCATTAGTCTCAGGCACATAAACTGTTACAACATCTGTGTCACCAACTTTCTCAGTCTTCGTTACAGGCTCAAAAGAATCACCATTTAAGATGATCTCCCATAGAGCATAGTCTTGTATGAGAAAGTATTGCTCAATCATTATCCTCCACATCTCAAACTCATTAAGTTTGAGCTTAGGAAGCCTTGGAGCAGATTTGGGCTGGTTGTTTTCCATCTCCATTGATTTTAGTGAGTAGGTTAAGCTTATTCCTTGGATCTTCTAAATCAAAATATCAGAACCTTCTCTCTGATACCACTTGATGGATCTAAACACACACCTTGTGTTAGTGATATTTTGAGTTATATAAATAAGCACGCGGAATATACTTAGTAATACTTAGAAGATGGTTTATATGATGTAATGTAAGTGAGAAAAGTTTAACACAAAGCTCCAATATTATTAAGAAATAATACGAGTGATCTCTTATCACTAGGGTTACACCTTGAAGCTAATATGAATGATACATATTGTTAGGAATTAGAAATTCCCGGTATTAAAGAGTCGGTCACCTCAAGTATATGTAATCGTTAGAAAGCTCGTAGTCGTAGTATTTTAAGTTATGTAGTATTTAGTTAAGTAACACCGTGGAGGACGGACGGGTCTTTACCCACTGTATGCCTGATCCATAGCCCAAAGTGTGGCGATTTGTGTAAGACTATAAATACTCTCTACCTCCCAAGGTAGAGAGTTGGAGCTCATAATAATATCTTTCACTTTCTCTCACTAAGTTCCTAAACCTCTAACTTTCTCTCTAGAATTCCATCTTATCGCCACCTTGTGTTATGGTTTGATGTGTATGTGAAAAGTAATATCTTACAATTGGTATCAAGAGCCATGGTTAGATCATATCTTGCACATCTTTGGATTTATAGTGGTTTTAGGTGGTTTTGAGTTTGAAAAAGTTTAGTGGTTTTGCATCATTTGGTTGATTTCTTGTGTTAAAGTTTGAATTTTGTTGGTACTTTTATGTTTAGAATCATCAAAAGTGTTTAGGTTTTCATTTGGTAGCTTGAATCATCTTGGTTGGGTTGTTTTGGATTGAAAAGTGAAGGTTATTTGGTTTTTCAAGCTAGCGACTTAGCTCTCGGACTTGTTTTCTTGGTAGCGACTTACTTCATAGTTTTGTAGCGACTTCTGGTTATAAAAGCTAGCGAGTTAGAGCTAGCGAGTTAAAGTACAAGTAGTGGAATCTCCACTACGGTTAGCGACTTGTGGTAGCGACTTAGTCCATAGCGAGTTGCTCTTTAGCGACTTGCATATCTAGCGACTTGTGTGGCAATTCTTGCACAAATTTGGCTAGCGACTTAGTGCAGAGCGAGTTACTACTTAGCGACTTGCTTTTACATTGGCGACTTGGGACTCTAGCGACTTAGGCGTGTAGCGAGTTAAGGGTTAGCGACTTAGTGCACTAATTTCTAGCGACTTAGTGCATTATTTGGTAGCGAGTTAGCACTTTATCATCTAGCAACTTGAGTGATTGTTTACGGTTTCTCTTGATTTAGTAAAATCCGTGAAAGAATCTATTTCCGGTTTAATCATAGAGTTATAAAATCCGTATAATACATTAACATGTCTACTAACATTCCACTGTTCCCATCGTCATCTCCTTTGTTGTCGAGGATGTTCAAGCGGTGGCTCGGATACTAAATCCACCAATGCTTGATGAAGCCGACTACGATTCTTGGGCTCAGAATCAGATTGTATTGCCTTGGAAAGGAAAATGGTGTAAACATTCTCAAATCCATTGATGAAGGACCATATCGGGTTGAAACGACTAGAGACATACTTGATACTAATGAAGATGGTACTCTGTCTACGGAATGGACGGACCTAAGATGTACAATGAGCTTGATAATGAGGAGAAAAAGAGATTCGATGCGGATATCGGGGCTTCAAACATTGTTCTTCAAGGTCTTCCTAAAGACATCTACAAGGCGATCAATCATAACAACGATGCAAAATTTGTTTGGGATAACGTTAAGATGCTTCTCTCGGGTTGAATTAACTATGGAAGGCAGGGAATCCCAACTCTATGATGAATTTGAGCACTTCAAGATGAAACCGGATGAGAGTGTCTATGAGTACTATGTGAGATTTCATAAGTTAGTGAATGACATGAGGAACATCAAGATGACTATGCCTAACATTGATTGAACTCAAAATTTGTGAACAACATGAATCCCGAATGGCACAAGTTTGTTACATTGTGAAGCTCACTAAAGGTTGAAGAACACAAACTATGAGCAACTCTATGCCTTCCTCCTTGAGAATGAAAGACATGCCATGTTTGAAAAATTGATTCTCAATCGGTTCAAAACTAACCCGGAGAGACAAGCTCGTCTAATGATTCAAGCGCCTTCTACTCAAACATCGGAATCAAAACCAAAGCTTCACAAGTCACACCTTGGGTAATGGTAATCACAAACTCATTCACGATCCTATGTACAAACAAGGCGATCTTGATGCTCACATGGGTAGCTTCATTAATCAACTTGCAATTCTCATTAGTCAAAACATGAATACTCTCCCACAAACCAACAACAACCTCGAGCGCATCTAACCCACATAATCAAGCCCTTTGTTAAAGATGGAAGGATCGTGGTGCAACCGATTCGGAAAGACAGTATGAGCGAGGGACGAGGTGGAGTGGGAGAGGTTATGTTGGAAACGAGAATCGAGGAAGGAATGGTAACCAGGTCAAGCTAAGCCAATCAAATGCTTTAAGCTGTGGTGGTGAGGACACTTTGCAAGGGCGCACATCTCAAAGCGTCCACAAAATGCCGAATACTTGAGAGATAAGATGTTCTTGGCTCAAGCTCGGGACAATGGTGCTACTTTGAATGAAGAGGCTAGCATTTCTTCTTGAAGGCAATGCCAAGACCTATGATGCGAGATGTAGATGAGCAACCCATTCGGAGATAGGTCACAATCATCAAAATGCCTTTCAAGTCGGTGGTTGCGATGCTTACGACTACGATGTGGATGATGGACCCTCGCACACACAATATTTATGGCTAGCATCTCTCCCATGGTGTCTCCCAGGTCACTTCTTCACCACCGGTGGGCCATCCATGACAAGCTTATCTCGGAGGTATTAAAACTATACGATGATGCCAATGTGCAGCGGATGCATGACAAAGTACAATCAATGAAACTATTGAATCAAATATTGAAAACATGGGTAACATCAACATTGTCCCATATGATCAATATATGAAACAAAGTGAAAGTGAAGTTGTACCTAGTGATGCATCTCTGCGATTAACAATGACTATGTCTTTGATGAATTCACTTGCATGTGCTCGATGAATCCATAATTTCGAACTAAATGCCTATAAAGAGCGTGTTGCTATCTATGAACAGCGTGCTAAGTTTGAGTTGACCACCGTGAGCGGAAATGGATGACCAAATCGTACAACTATTAGAAAAAGTAGGTTTAGAAGAAGTATTAAAACAAGAGTTAAATGCCTTACAAGAAAAGCTTTCTAAAGCGCTAAGCAAAAACAAGAACTTAGGAAAATGTTAAAGTGCTTAAGCAAGAATTCTATGCTAAGGAGTCAAAACTTTTGAATGATTTTTCTAATCTAAAGACTTTGAAAACAAGCTTGAAAATAAGTTATGCGTACAAGGGAATACCATTCGAGACGGCTCACATGATCACTAAGCATAGAGTCTTAAGCGATAAGCATAGCATTCCCTTGTTGAGGAACCAAATCCGAGTAATTAAAAGGCTAGAAATGCTCATAAGGTACTTTATGATGGTAATGAAATTCTTAAGCCTGGCGGAAACCTAGTTGCGTTGAATGCACTTTGAGGAAGATAAGAAATCGAGATGAAGTCACTAGGAAAGAATGAACAAAAACTTGATGACCCGAAATGCAAAGAGAAAAACATAAATATCACTCCTCATGATTATAAGAAGGAAAAGCTGGATTTCCTTAAACAAGTTTAAGCCTCGAGACTTTGTTGACTCCCGAACAAGTCTTACGGAAAAAGGAAATAGATAAGCGAAAGCGAAAATATTGTAGAAACAAACCCTCCCTTCGGAAAATGCCTAGAAACAGCTGTGTATCCTCCTAATACACCTATGCATCTTGTACCTAGAACAATTGCCACTAAAAGCAAGACACTAATTAGCCAATACGTTATATTCCAACTATTTGTTGATTTTGAGAAAACTTGCAAGAAAAGGATCACTCCCATGGTATAGCGAAGGTGAAAGAGGTTTTGAACAAATGAAAGAATGTTATTTAGCGAGGTCATGCCTTTCTTTAAACTTCTAAAAGATCACTTTGAGAGTCTTAAAAAGGGGTAGAAGGCGATATTAAGGGTATGGAAAAGGAATTTGATGCAATGGTTCTTTGAAGTTAGTAATTATGAGCGTACACTAAAATATAATGAGATTGAGAGAAAGAACACGCATACATTGAATGAGAATCTTATTCTTGAATGTGTTGCTCAAGATGTGTTTTCAACGCTTCAAATTACTCTATTAATGCTTCCAAATTTCATGAATTATCTGTGTACTGAAAGTCTCCACGATCGTGTCATTGAGCTTGAAAAACTAATTCTAAACTAAGCGAGAAAATTGAAGCTGGATGATCACGACACTTTGGTTAAACATTTTCTAAACTAGAAGTTGAGTATTTTAATTTACAACTAAAATATCAACATCTCAAAGAAAATGTCAAAACTTCAAATATCAAGACATCTTGGATGCTCGAGTTTGATGCGATTTTCAAATTAACAAAGCGTGATGAGCGATTCAAGCTCGGTGCAACACGATCGAAAGTTGAAAGCCGGATCTCTCGGTTAAAGGGTCAAGCGAACAATATGACAGGCTCCCAAATGCCTCCTCCTTTAGATTCTCGAGAATTCTCAAGCGTTTCATCTTCAAAACCTAGTAAATGCTTTACAAAAGGAAAGCGAAAGTTTTCTTGAAGAAAATGAAAAGGTTAAGCGTCATTTCAATGAGTTGTTTGAATCAATTAAAGTCACTCGTAACAAAACAACGAACAAATAACTTCATTGCAAAAGGAAATTGAGAATCGAAGAGTCGGGTAAAAGGAAAATGCCAATGATCAATGAGGAGAATGTTGTATCTAAGGTTCGCTCTAGTAATAAACATGCTTTATCGTGACATATGTCCCCCTCATCTAAGAAACAACAAACTTGCCATTCAAACATACTTCTCATCCCTTAAGGATTGCCTAGAATGTCTGCGTGAGATTGTTGAAGAGGATAAGCTAGAGAAACCTCATGATAATGCAATTGGACATGCGTGCTTATATGCCAAACGATGTCAAGAAATCTTAGAATGCTTGATCACAATATGCCCTAAGTCATTAGGTGAGAGAGTTAATCCTTTGATTCCATGCTCAATGCCTAAAGCTAAGTATGATACGCATTCGATTCCAAATGTTTTGAAAGTGAGCAGTTGTGTCTTGTAAGCATTTCGATTCGGATCATCAATGCTAAGAAAGAGAACTCAAGTGTGCCTTCTAGGAGCACAAATCACGGTACCTCTAGTTTTAAGAAAATGAACCTTAGTGCACTGCATGTAGTTCGGATCGATACATCTAAGCGGTGATGCAAAGAGTAGCTAAGCCAACTAATGTTCCCATTCCTCTACAGAGTAATCGGTGACATTAAGCGGAGCGGTCAAAGTCTCAAGACAATACAAGGAATGATAGGACCTCTCAAGCTAAGAATGTGCCTTTGGAAGAAAATGAAGAACAATCTAGGAACCTTAAGTTTGAATCGAATAAAGCGAATCGTGTTGATTCTAGTATTAGCTATAAGCGTCTTGTAATTAATTCAATTCGATACTATTTGCAAAACTTGTCGATGTTTGCTTGAATTCATTTCTAATCATGGATGTGATGTCAATGTTTTGCCTAATGATGTTAATTGTCCGATTAATATTGTTAATGCTAAAATTCATGCTAAAAAGACTAAAAGGAAAATACGAAAGAAAGCTAGAAAACAATGGAAACCCACGGGAAGAACATTATTGAGAATAGGTTTTATTGGATACTGTTGGTCATAAGACCAATCGAGATAATGCCCACTAGAAAATGGATGCCTCTTGGTAGAACTATTCCCTTAAGAAGTGGTCACACTTGTAAATAGGGCTATCTGAGACACTAGTATTGCATCTATTCACAATGATTCAATTACTTTTTATCGATATGAATGCTTCGATGTGGGTGGTCCAAATGTTGCTACTAACCAAATGGAACCCATTCTTGCATGGGGATCCCAATTATCCGATTATCCATTCTTGTCTATGTTCAGCTGCGGATCGTTCAAATCGTTACGTGGTACACGGACTCATTTGTTCCAAGCATATATTTGGAGACCGGTCACGGCTCATGAACCGTGAGCAAATTCATCGGGACCATTAGATTTGGTAATGATCATTTCGGTGCTATTATGGGTTATGGAGATTATGTTGTTGGTGATAGTGTCATCTCTAGAGTGTATTATGTGGAAGGTTTAGGTCATAATCATTCTCTGTTGGTCAATTACGTGATTCGGATCTAGAAGTAGCCTTGAGAAAACATACACCTTTGTTAGAGATCTTAATGGAAAGGGCTGTTGAAAGGAACTCGTGGCTCAAACCTTTACACTATCTCTATCGATGACATGATGAGAGCATCACCAATGCTTGTTATCAAAGGCTTCAAAAACAAAGTCATGGTTATGGCATCGTCGTCTCAATCACTTGAACTTGGCACCATCAGCGATCTTTCCGAAAGGACTTAGTTGTAGGTTTACCTAGACTAAAGTATGAAAAGGATCATCTTTGTTCGACTTGCCAATTGGGAAAAAGCAAAAGTATGCCCATAAACCCAAACCTTCTAACTCTGTCACGAAGTTCTTCATATGATTCATATGGATTTATGTGGACCAATGAGGTGCGAGAATATCTTTGGGAAGAAATATGTGTTAGTTGTGGTTGATGATTATTCTAGATTCACACGGTCAAGTTCTTAAGGACAAAGGATGAAACTCTCGATATCATCATCAAACTCATCAAGCATTGCGAGTTAGACTAAACAAAAGCGTCGAATTATCGAGCAGACAATGGGCCGGGTTTGTCAACAAACAACTTAGTGAATTCTATGAAAGCGTTGGAATCGACCATCAAAGAAGTGTTCCACGAACCCCTCAGCAGAGCGGTGTAGTTGAAAGGCGAAATCGTACTCTTGTTGAATTGCTAGAACAATCTTGATTTACTCAAAGGTTCCAATGTTTCTACGGGTGAAGCAATTGCCTTTGCATGTTACACACAAAATCGTTCCACGATTCACACCATTCATGGAAAAACTCCATATGAACTTGTCCACAACAGAAACCCAATCTATCTTTCCTTCGTGTGTTTGGTGCCTTGTGCTATCCAACTAATGAGGTCAAGACTTGGGCAAACTTAGAGCTAAAGGCGACATTGGAGTATTTGTAGGATATGCACCAAACAAAAGGGATACGAATCTACAACAAAAGAACCCGAAATATCATGGAAACAATTCACGTTCGTTTGATGGTGACCGGTCAAATGGCTCTGGACACTCCACTCGGGACCCGCACTTCATAATGATCCTATTGGTTCATCCCTTGTTCCAAACTCCTCTCAAGAAACACCATATGTACCTCCATCCGAAGATGATGTAAAGAAATTGTTTGATCCAATGTTTGATGAGCTGTATGAGTCCACTACTAATGAAGTCTTGATCCCTACAACGAGAGGATGCTCGATTCCGGTGAATGAAGTCAATCCATCGGTTTCAATATCGTAAGTCAAGAAGCACTGCTTCACGATCCTTGATCTCATCAACAAATCATCATTCTTCAAATGTACATCATGGAAATGTTTCGCATCAATGATGAAGTTAATCCCTGCGACTCACGAAGATGCTCCATTTGAAAACATATTTGCTACTCACGAATCATCAATGAGAACCATCTTCTTGGAGACATCGACTCACTACCTCGGTTCCTCAACAAATGCCACATGAACACCTCGAGAAAATGGACTCACGATCATCCATTAGACAACATCATTGGTAATCCTCTCGTCTGTATCAACCCGGAAGCAACTCGCAACCGATGCCTTATGGTGCTTCTTCAACTCCGTACTATCTAAGATCGAACCAAAAGGCGTTAAAGCGCCATGAATGAAGATAGGTGGTTCAATGCTATGCAAGATGAAATTCATGAGTTTGATCGTCTTGATGTATGGGAGTTAGTACTGCTCGGGCGTGCTATGATTATAGCTCTAAAATGGATCTTCAAAGTAAAACTTGATGAGCATGGTGATGTGTTGAAAAACAAGGCTCGATTGGTTGCTAAAGGATATCGTCAAGAGGAGGTATAGACTTTGAAGAATCATTTGCTCCGGTTGCTCGAATCGAGGCAATCGAGAATCTTTTGGCTAATCTTGCAAGTAAGAACATGGTGGTATATCGGATGGATGTAAAGGCGGCATTTACGAGCGGAGATCTTAAAGAAGTCGTCTCGTCGACCAACTGAAGGATTTGTGAATCAAGAGCATCCTACTCACGTTTATCGTTTGAAGAAGGCTCTTTACGGTTTAAAGCAAGCTCAAGGGCATGGTATGATACACTCTCAAAGTTTCTTCTTTCAACCGGATTGACAAAGGAGCGATTGATCCTACATTGTTCACCGGAAGTCGGGCAAACATTTAACTCATGTTCAAATTTATGTTGATGATATTATTTTTGCCTCGTGACCCAATGGAATGTGATCGTTTTCAAATGAAATGAGTTCAAAGTTTCAAATGTCAATGATGGGACAAATGTCATTTTCTTGGGATTACAAATTTCACAAAGTCCGGAGGCATCTTCATAAATCAATCTAAATATGCAATGAGATTTTAAAGAAATTTGGATTTAATTCATGTGACCTGTTGACACCCCATGATTGACCGAACCAAACTAGATGAGGACCTCTCGGGGATCATGATTGACCAAACGAAATATCAGTATGATTGGATCCACGATGTATCTCACGCTAGTAGACGGACATTTTGTTCTCTGTGTGCATGTGTGCTAGATACCGAGGCTAAGCCTACTAAAAAGCACCTTGAAGCGATTAAGCGGGTCTTCGGTATCTCAAGGTACCATCAATATGGGACTATGGTACCGAAGGACACCGGTATGTCACTAACGACCTATGAGATCTTGATCATGCGAGGTGTCAAGATACACGTCGAAGCACGTCGGAGGTGCTCGATTTTGGGTGATAAGCTTGTGGTGGTCTTCAAAGAAGCAAATGAGTACTTCTATTTCCTCTCTGAGGTTGAATACATAGCCATGTCATCTTGTTGTGCTCAAATCTTATGGATGAGATCTCAATTATCGACTATGGCTTTGAATTCAACAAAATCCCTCTGTCTTGTGATAATAAAGTGCTATTGCTCTCTCATGCAACAACGTTCAACACTCAAGAGCAAAGCATATCGACATTCGACATCATTTCATCGGGGAACAAGTTGAAAAAGGTGTGGTGGAACTATATTTTGTGAGGTCCGAATATCAATTAGCGGACATTTTCACCAAAGCTCTTCAAGAGAGCGTTTGAGTTTATTCTTCCACGTCTTGGTGCGAAAAGCCTTCAACGAAACTCTCAAGCGTCTTGGGAGGAAGGCGAGGAGTAAAGGTCTATCTTCATCTATCTCTTGTAAATATTTATTCGAAAAACAAAATACAAAATTATAAAACCTCAAAATCAAATAGAAAATATAAAACTTTCAAAATCCATGAAAAATTTGAAAAACTCGAAAAATCTTCAAAAAATATTGTCATTTTGTCATGTTTTTCTCGATTCGATAATATCTACGGTCTTTGTCTTTGTCATTCAAAGAATGACACGGGTCTTTAGATATTGTTGAATTAAAAAAAAAAAAAAAAAAAAAAAAAAAAAAATTGGGAGAAAGAGAATTGATGGTTTATTGTCATCTTGAGGCAATAACCGGTTTTAAAGAAAGAACGAGCCATGTTTTATCATGTTTTCAAAATTCCATGCTCGATTCTATAAACATTTATCTCTTGAAAACTAAATGCTTTGAAAAAAATAACTCGATCTCTATTTTTGAAAATCATCAGGACTTATTTGTCAAAATCTCTATCTCTCCATCAACAACCTATGTCATTGATTGAGGGGGAGAATGATTTCAATTAAATTAAAAAGTTATTTGGCATTAAATTGTTTTCAAAAGATATACATGCATGTTTTAATAAATGGAGTTTAAAGTCTTAAAATCTGATACATATCAGTTAAAACACTTTCACAATCAAGTCACAATTCTCCTTAAAAGCTTTCAAAATCAATTTAAATCTATACGAGATCACAAATCTCATGATTTGATAATTGTGATCGGGGGAGAATGTGTGATTTAAATTGGACCTAAAGCGATAATTAGGTAAATGGTTATAAAAGAATGTACATGCGTCCTTCTCACATGTGACAAACGATTTCAATTTTTCAATGCACATGTTGAGGGGAGCATCTATCTTAAACCTTTGATTTGAAAGCGTGATCATTCATCCTAATGTGCGGGTCCCTCTAGTATGTGCAAAACTCTTTTCAAACCTCGAGGCACATATTGAGGGGAGAAAATTCATGGAAACCTCATCCTTCCGGAAATGCTATTCCACTTGATCCGTTGAGGAAGTGATGTTGATATCTTTAGAAAATGGTAATCAAAGAAGTTAATTCTTTCTCTTGCCTCCGTGTGCAAAATATTTTCACATACTTGATGCACATGATGAGGGAGTTCTCGTTCTAAAATATCAAAACAATTCGGTACAAAATGCTTTGATAATATATCACAAGTATCGAATTGATTTTCAAATGGTTTTCAATTGGATCCAATGGCGACGAACAATACCAAATAGACCGACCAACTTTACTTCATATATGCGGTGATATAAGGATGATAAGGTTAGGTATGTGTTCCCATGATCCGCTTGAGCCGGAGGGATCTACCGAGGACAATCCACTAGTTAGTGTAGAAGTCCTTAGGTATGATGATAAAAGGAGAAAAAATGAGATATGGGAAGAGTGCGGACTAAGACCGAGCTAATCTTGGAATAAACCCAACAAGGTTCTAGCTATGAAGTCTCGGTAAGCCTTGAAGGGTTGAAGAATTAAAAGAATTGAATGAGAAAAGGGTGAAAACAAATAGCCTCCATTAATTCAACCTTAGCGAAAACGGGTTCACTTCATATACTCACGATGGTAACATCGGTATTGAAGACAAGGCGTCATGGACCCGATGGCGCCTTGCACTTCAACTTTCCAAACCACTCAAGTTCCTCTTAAAGGACTTGTTTCATTCTCACGGGAACCGAAATTATCTATCGACTTTCTCTTAGAGATTGTTGATATTGAAAAAGGAGACCTCTCCCTAGTCTCCGTTCACGGGATCCAAATATGCACAAATTGAGTCTAGAGCCACGAGATCATCAATAAATCTCATTAGGACACTTTCAATGAAGACTCTGTTTCACACAATGTGGAAAGAGATTATATCATGAGTCCCTCGCATTATCCTTGTGGTATTGCGGAACATCCGAGTGATGTGTTTACATATTCACAATGAAGATGGAAAGCCTTCGGAGCCAACATCAAACAAGCTCTGGTAGGTGGCATGTGAGATCTATTATATGGATCAACCATGTGACAAGCGAGAAGAAACAATGGGCGATTCAATTTCTTGAATCAATCACGGTTCGAGTTAGGGATTGACGGATACCTTTGAAAAACCGGTCTTTGTGCTTATAAACTCTTTTCTTTAGCACATCATTGTGTACTCATTTTCAAACCAAAAGGTATTTTTATGATTGATAATTGATTTTCAATAAAACCTTCGTTGTATTGCAAAACAATTTCTATTGAGCAAATACGATTGTTTTCAAATCTCTTTTCATCAATCGGTGGACTTAAAATTATTGGTTCACTCACTCCGTGTTGTCTTCTTTGAGATGTTCGGTTTGAGAACAGCTAGAACATTGCGAAACCCTCAAGGAAATTCTTTGAATTATACGATCACAGGCGGTACATGTCTTGATCAGCGGGGCAAGTGGGCGTGTACCTCAATTCAACGAAAGTGATCAAAGACACTTTCGTGCGATTTATTGCTAAGCTGTTGTATGCGTGTCGCCCGACGTTTGCGGTGATCGAATGAAGCGGTCAATCCATAGCCGCATGCTCACTTAACACATTCATCTCAAAAGAAATCATGATTAGTGCATCAATGACTCGATATTTTCACTCCATGCTTACGCTCTCACTGCGCCAATATCATGATTCAACAAATGCTTCCGCTACTACGATGAGAAGATATCATGATCCGAATGTGAGCATGTCGGTCCCAAAGTCACAACACCACAATGGAAGTCTCGAGATTGTTGATTCTTGATGATCTCAAATGATGGCTCAAAATTATCATCACGTGGATCGGTAAAGACCTCCACTTGGAATAACCAAACATGCATTGTGAAGAATCAATGACTACGAGCTCAAGTACAAAGGACTACATCAAGAATGCAAGAACTATGTTTAATGTATTATCTATTTGTATTCAATGTAATTTTGGTACATGATTGAGGTGACCTCCTTAGGGAGATTGTTAGGAATTAGAAATTCCGGTATTAAAAGTCGGTCACCTCAAGTATATGTAATCGTTAAGCTCGTAGTCGTAGTATTTTAAGTTATGTAGTATTTAGTTAAGTAACACCGTGGAGGACGGACGGGTCTTTACCCACTGTATGCACGATCCACACCCAAAGTGTGGCGATTTGTGTAAGACTATAAATACTCTCTACCTCCCAAGGTAGAGAGTTGGAGCTCATAATAATATCTTTCACTTTCTCTCACTAAGTTCCCTAAACCTCTAACTTTCTCTCTAGAATTCCATCTTATACGCCACCTTGTGTTATGGTTTGATGTGTATGTGAAAAGTAATATCTTACACATATACTAAGCAATGACCTAGGATCTCCTTTTATAGCACAAGGAGTCCTTTACAAGATAAGTATAAACCTAACAATATAGAATATACACAAGATCTTTTCTATACTTATCAATACAAGGATACATAACAATTATCCTAATAGCAGTGGTAATATAGTACTGGCAGTGGTAATGATTTTCCACTGCTAGTGTAATCCTTATCAGTGTCTTCCACAGCTTATCAGTGGTAACTGTTATTCCCAACAATCCCTTTCATTTTTGTTTCTTTCATTTTTATTTGTTGCGTATTGTGCTTTTAATATTTTTGCTGGAATTGGAGACAAATTCACGGCGATGAAAACGGGGACCTATTATGTCCTATTATAAAGTTACGGCGTATTTACTTAAACTTGAAATCTTGTAAGCAACTGTTTTACTACTAAAACTATGAATTCACTCAGCTGTTGTGTTGACTTTTTAGCATGTATTTTCAAGATAAAAAGGCAATCGCTAAACTCTATAGGTGCTTGGGCATTGGCATGGCATGGTCATAGACGACTCTGATATATGCATTGGGACCACATTTTGTAAATGGGCCATTTTCTGCAACAATTCAACTTTTGTAAACTTTGTTTTACTACCATAAATGAAATCTTTTAAAGAAAATCTCTTATTTTATACTTTTTGATGTGATCCAACTGAGTAGCACCCCAGAAACCTTTTCTTCTACTGCAAACCATTTATGGGGGTGTTACACCAAATGTAACAGCAATCTAATTTAACTGATTAGAATGCGTTGTATTGGGTTGTTGTTTCTGATTCACAACTTCTTTACTTTCTTTTTGTTGTTCCAACCTGAATGTACCAGCAGGCTGATTTAACTGGTTGGCATATGTTGTGTTGGGTTGCTACTTCTGATTAATAACTCCTGTATTTTCTTTTTGTTGTTCCATCCCGAATGTACCGGCTGGCTGATTTAATTGATTGGCATGTGTTATGGGGGGTAGTTGCGTCTGGCTAACATCTTCTGTATTTTCTGCATGATTATTGTTTTGCTTCCCTCCATCAACATCAGATGTCTGCATGTGATGCTCATCAGATTTTTCAGTTTGTTCTCCTTAATCTTTTTCACCATCAAACGGGGTTTCATGTTAGGGCGATTGTCGTGGTTTATGTTGTTCTGATGAAGATGGTGATGTTTCCTGACCCTATTCGGAAGTTAAATTTGCATTAGAATTTGCATCTAATTGTAGGTCAGCAACAATTGGCTCCTTACGCTGATCTTTCTGATCATCAGATTTTTTAGCATCTTTTCCTTGATCTTTATCATCATTAAAACTCCTTTCAATATGGAGTTGTTTCTCGTGGTATATTGGAACTAGAATTTACATTAGATTCTGGATCTAATGTTAATTCAGTAAAATTTCTATCAAAGGCTGGTTGTTTATATGGTGGTCCATCTCTCTCAACATTTGTTTTAGAGGTAGATTCTGGATTGACCAAGCTAATACTTTCCGCCCAACTCATGAGAAGCAACACGATGACGCCTATCTTTGATACCTATTCTTTTAAAACTTTTTGATCTGTTGTTAAAACACTCAATAGTTCTCGATCATCCTTTCTATTTTTTTGGAAGAATAATCTGCTCTATCTGTTTCTGAAAAACACTAACATCATTTTGAAGATTCCTGAAGTATCCAGCGAGAGACTTGAAAGTAGCCACATTCTCTTTGCTCAAATTAGCAAAATTGTTGATATCATTTTTATAACTTTCAATTTCCTTCACCGTTTGGTTCAAATTTTGAATAACAGATGGTAATTCAAGCATTTCAGAACATAGCTGGACAGGTCTCTGAGTCATAGATGTCACCGTACTCACAATGCTAGATACATTAGATGTGAGATTCTTGATGGCATCGCTGACCTTGATAAACTCTTCTGGTACATTAACCTTAAAATATATTTTGGAGAATGCCACACTTACACAGTCAATGAAACTATTCAGTTCTGGCTTGATCGTGGCAACTACAACTTCACTTATTTCACTTGTTGATGTTTTTGTCGATGAAGAACCAACAAAATGTTCTACTTCCTCAGTAACCTTCTGCAGTTTTGATGCAATTTCACTAACATATTTTAAAATTATAGAGTGACATTTCTTAACAGACTTGTCAAAACTATGCACCAATGATTTCGTTGATTCAATTACTGATGTGTGAAACCCACTGATACGTTCTTTCAAACTAATGGTTTCTGGTTTTATGGCAGAAATAACAGCTTTAGTGATCTCATCCATTGATATTTTTGTCGCTAAAGATTGACGCAAATCATTTATTTCTTTCATTGTTTCTTTCTGTTTCGATGCTAAATCATTTATTTCTTTTGTCATTGAAAAGAACAATGGCTTAAGAGCCTTCACAATATCATAAGAAAATGTGGTGGTAGATGGAACTGATTGTTTGTGAAGATTTATGAGTTGATGCTTAAGTCCTCGTTGTTCATTATAGAGTGAATATATTTGGCTTGTAAGAAGGCGCACTTGTTCTGTCGAACCACTGATTTCAGAAACATTTGATGTATTTTGTTGTGCCATTTCAAAAGGGATTGAATTTTCACTGCTTTCCTTATCTTCATCTTCATTTTCATCCAAATTCATTACATCATCATTGTCTTCAATTACATTCACACATGAATGAATTACCATTTCTTGCTTTCTGGCAATTGAGGCAAACAAACTACCACCATTTTCTTGATCAAGCTGAGATGTATCATTAGACTGCTCAGTCAAACCTTCCTGTGGTTTTGTGGACAATCTTTGAATAATTCAAAATCAACACAACCTAAAAAATGAATCATTAATATTCTCAAACTGTATTAAAATATACAAAGACATCTAAATAAAATTCAAGCAAACAAAAATATGAATATTGCCCAACAATAATGATAGATGTCTATAATAACATGTGGTGACTTCTGCTCCTACAATAACCTCTTTATTTGGAGAATTATAAACATTGTTCAAAACTTCATGCGAATCCTTCGGATCACCAACTAAAAACTTTGAGCCATGATGACATTCATCATTAAAGTGTTCAGTTGAAACTGTATGTGTAAAAAACAAAATATTAATACCAACGAATTGTTTTTAAATATAAGTGGACAACTAAATGAAATTAAAATATACATATTCACGAATATTGCCCAAACAATAATGTTAGATATCTAAATAACCTGTGGTGGCTAGAGATCCTACGATAACTTCTATATTCAGAGAATTAGTAACATTATTATCCACTTCATGAGAATCCTTTAAAACATCAACTAATAATTCTGAATCACCACAATTTAGAAAACATAGTATTAAAATACAAATTCAGAACAAAATTAAAACAATATTAACACAATAACAAATGTTATGTAAACTCCCAAATTAAAACCAAACATAAGTTGTGTCAGACAAAATAAAGTAATTAACGACTTAAACAAATATCATAAAGTGGACACAACAGTTCTATATGAAAAGACCTTCCAAAATCAACTCATGTTCTAAGCAAAATTACCCAAACTATTATACCATTGAAATGTCATCATAACTAATCTAACAACATACCTTTAAATGCCATTGTCTGTGCCGATTTCACACCTTCGGTACCATCTTGACTGATATAAAAAAGATCCATCAAATTCATAATTGTTTTAAAAAAAAATTAGCAAAAGAAGTTGAAAATCACACTATGTAACATACTACATCTGGAATTACTTATCCTTGTTTTGTTGAATCAGACCTCTGGTCTACAATAAATTAGAATCACTACAACCTAAAAGAAAAAAAATTTAATATTTATTTGAATTTTTAAAATACACCGAAACAAAAAATTTATATTTACATTAACTTAATAAAAAATGTGAGTCGATAAAAATAATAAACATCTCAAATGACCTGCTGGTACTGTTGATGATGAATCTGTTGACTTACGATAAACCAAGCCAACAACTGACTTTGTCTTTGCTTTCTTACCATCCTTGTGTACATCAAGCTCATCAGAGCTAGCCCCATAATACATATGATCTGTGGAAAACTAGAAGGGGGGTTGAATAGTTTTGCCGATTTTAAGTTAGTTTCAAAAACTTTAGATTCGTTAATATGTGAGATCTTATGGATGTAGAGAAAGTATAGATCTAATGATAAAGCAAGTAAATAAAGTAAAGCAAAGGGATAGAAAAGACACAACCGATGTATCTTGGTTCGGCTACAAGGACACCTTCCTCGCCTAACTCCACTCCCGAGTCACCTACTCGAGAGTTCAAGCACTATGTCAACAAACTCCTTCACTTAGCGGAGAAGCCTTCACAGCGTTGCTTACACCTTTTCCGGTACAAAGCTGAATACCGAGTCTCAGAACACGGTGGACCAAACCAACACGACTATTACACAACAAATATGTGAAATATCAAATACAAGATCTTCGCTCATGAAATTTTGCGGAGTGACAAATCAATCAAGGACCCTTGCTTGGATGACTTGTAGAATGCTCGTGATCTCGCCTTAGAGAAGGACCTATATGAGGATCACAATAGAAAGAAGAAGAACAACTCTATAGATCAGTGATCTATATGTTAGAAGAGAATGAGAGTGTTTGAGAGATTTAGTAAGAAGAGGGTGAGTTAGATGGAAGAAATGGCTCTCTATTTATAGGCAAAATCTTCCCTTTGTTCCGGATCCACGGATCCCTCCCACTGGGATCCGTCTAGTGTAATCCTAGGGATCCGTGGGACGCTCCTCTTTGCCCATGGGTTTTTGGTTATGGGTCATGGGTTATGGGTTGGTCCATGGGTTTTCTTTAGATTCAATGTATCTAAGTATACATTGTATCTAGCCAACTTTGGTATGGTTTATGTTCCATGGGTTATGGTTTTTACCCATCCTAATAAACTATTACAACAAATGCTTAATTACTATATTTTTGTATTTAAATGGATATGTGTAAATGCTTTACAAAAATAACATGTATCCTTATAATTATACTTAAGATAACATTATATTTGTTATCAACAAAACACAAAGAGATCGTAAAATATTAATAAACGTTTTTACGGTTTATTTGTATTAACAATCTCCCCCTTTTTGTTGATGACAAAACATAATGTTATGATGAGTAAAACTTAAGAATAGATGTAAGTTTTGAAAGCCCCTAAGTTTTACTTCTTCTCCTCTTTTGTCGAAACAAAAGTTAACCCTGGAAGAAATAAACATAAAAGTGTGGAAAAATTAGTCCACGTATCGCTAACTCCCCCTTGACGGTAGCTCCCCCTAGTTTGAGGCGTCAAGTGAAGAAAAAAAATAATCCTACAAAAAGAAAGGTTATTAACATGCTTAAATAATCTTGTGATTGCCGAGAATCAAGATTAGGAGCCAAGGTATGTAAACAAGGCCTTGTAATAAAACAACAAATTGTAGTGGTATTTATGCCACCTACAAGCATGTAAAAATAAGAACAAGACTTGTTCTTGAAAATTACTTCAAAAAGAAAAAGTACTAAAAATAGAAAATAGTAGTAGTGATTCCTTCCATGCTTGCATAAGGTTATGGATGGAGGTTTGGATGAGTAATGGTATTGATGTGATCAAGGATGAGGTTGAACATGAATCGCATTTCTTCCCTAACTTCTATTACAATTTCCCTAGTGGATTGGCAATGTTCACAATGTAGGTGATGTGGATAATGAGTACGGAAATCTTCCGGTGTGTTTTGATTTGTGAGTTGCGGAAGTTGTGGTGGAAAAATAGGAAAATACATATCAAAGTCCGGAATGATTGGAAGTGGTGGTGGAAAAGAACCTAGATGTTCTTGTAGTTTAATGGGAGCTAAAGGTGGTGATGTTTCAAGATCATTGAATATTGTTTTTGGAGAAGTTGGAGGTGTCAAAAAGGCTATTTCTTTTTGCTTTGGTTGTGGAGATCTTGTTGGAGTCGTAAGGAGTTCTGAAAGAGTGATTTTAGGTGGTGAATGATTTGGTGATGAAGTTGGTGTACTTTTTGGTGATGAAGGAGGTGCTATAATGGTGATGAGCCATATGATGGTTTTCCTAAGCAACAAGATCGGATGTTAATCCGTGCGGATATCCTAGAGTTTGATTTTGGTATTTTGGAAGGTGGAAGTACAAAGGTTTGAGTTTCATGGAGATGATTGTTTGTACTAGGTGATTCATCTAAAGGGTTTGTGGATGACATGGTGTATTGTGTTTGTGAGGATGAGATGGATTATGCAAGCATTTTGGGAGTTCTATATATAGAAAAACAAAGCATTGTAATGAATGCTTGACCCAAAATGTGGATTAAAATCTAATGATTAGATATGAATTTAAGGCATGTGATCGTGAGAACACAAGCATTAAAGAGCATACTCCCAAAAATAACGCAAATGTGGATTTTTCATCCGAAGTGAGAAAAATAGAAGGTAAAACCGACCGTCTCACGGATCCTTCCTGAGGGATCCGTCCGGCATGAAAATTTGGGATCCGTGGTCTAGTGATTCGTGCACCACAAAATTTTCCTTTTGGAAACATTTTTGCCTAGTGTGTGCCTATATGCAAACTATTTAGAGTTACGGTTATCTCGACCCATAAAAAGAAAAGAGAAATAAACTAGAAGTAGAAAAGTATCCTATTGAGATAACCCGAAAACACATATTTAGTACTTGAGAGTACATAATTTAGTGTTATCAATGCTCCTAATTCATTTTGGCTTAAATGAATGTACCCGAAACTCATACTAGTTATGTATTTCCTTTAGCATTCATAAGGCATGAGATGCAATGAAAACGGGTTTTTACTTTGTATTAATAATGAAAAAGCGATTTGTCCTAGACGTGAGAAATTGCTTTTGTAAAATTGATACGGGAAGGTATCATCCTTTTAGAAAACATTTTGAAAAGAGGTTTTCATTGAAAATGTGTATGTAGTTACGTGTTTGCAAAAAATAAGAAAGCTATCGGTGGAAAACTTATCTTGGGTTTGAAAATTCCGTATTGTTTGTGAGTTGTGCGTGAAATAGAGATCCTAGACTCGAGAAGAAGAAGGCTAGTGTTTACATACCTTGTAGAGTCAAGTAAGTTATGACGTTTGTTCCATTAGACCAAGACCAAGGCGAAGTAGGTTGAATGGTTCCCTTCAGCGGTTTGGTGAGGACGTCGGCTATGTTGTCTTCGGATGCTACCTTTTCAATAGAGATGTTCCCTTTTGAACATTGTCTCTAAGAAGTGATGACGAATCTCTATATGCTTTGTGCGAGAATGCAATACGGATTCTTGCTTAAGTCGATGGCACCTTTGTTGTCACATAGGATGGCTATGTCGCTTAGATGAATGTCGTAGTCGACTAACGCTTGTTTCATCCATAGTGCTTGTTGGCATGCTTTGCGGTGGAGACGTACTCGGCCGGTTGTTGATATTGCTAGTGCCGTTTGTTTCTTAGAAAACCAAGATGTTAAACAACATCCCATGAAAGTACATACCCCACTTATACTTTTTCTATCAACGTAATCACCTGCATTGTCAGAATTTGCATATACAATTGTTTCTACTCCCGTGCCCTTAGGATACCATAATCCTAATTGTGTTGTACCCTTAATGTATCTAAATATCCTTTTAACGGCTTCTAGGTGTGATGTTTTAGGGTCTTCTTGAAACCTAGCACATAAGCAAACACTAAACATGATATCCGGCCTACTTGCCGTAAGGTAGAGAAGGCTACCTATCATGCCACGATATTTAGTATTATCGACGGATTCGCCGTCTTCATCTTTTGTGAGTTTGGTGTCGGATGACATTGGTGTCCTAATTGGTTTCGACTCTTCTAGACCGAATTTCTTTAACATCTCCTTTATGTATTTAGATTGATTAAAGAAGATACCATCTTCTACTTGTTTGATTTGTAGACAAAGAAAGAAACTAAGTTCTCCCATCATACTTATCTCGAACTCGTCATGCATGATTTTAGAGAAATCATCACACATGTCTTGACAAGTGGATCCGAATATAATATCATCTACATATATTTGCACTATGATTATATGTGACTCTCTTTTCTTAATAAAAAGTGTGTTGTCAACTAACCCCATGGTATAGTTGTGTTTAATTAAAAATGACTTGAGTCATCATACCAAGCTTTTGGAGCTTGTTTAAGACCGTAAAGGCTTTCTATAATTTATACACATGTTTGGGTTTTCAAAATCGATGAAGCCGGAGGTTGAGCTACACATACTTCTTCATTAATGAAACCATTTAGAAAAGCGCTTTTGACATCCATTTGATAAAGCTTTAGATCATTAGCATAAGCATCACGCAAGAAGTATTCTTATAGACTCTAATCTAGCCATGGGGCATAGGTCTCATCAAAGTCTATTCCTTCTTGTTGGTTATACCCTTGGGCAACGAGTCTAGCCTTGTTCCTAGACACTACTCCGTTTGCATCTAATTTGTTTTATAAACCCATTTGGTTCCTATTATGGTTTGATTACTAGGTGGAGGATAAGTGTCCAAACATCATTAAAGCGAATTGATTTAGTTCTTCTTGCATAGCCATTACCCAACTCTCATCTTTTATGGCTTCTTGTGTATTCTTAGGTTCTATGGTTGAAACGAAGCAAAACAAGCTACTTTGGTTTTGAACTTGAGACCTTAATGTTCTTTCGTTTAGCTTTCCTATGACCTTATCTACGGGGTGATCTTTGGACTCTTTAATGTTTACAAATTCATCATTTAAAGTTTCTTCCTCTTCATTTATCTTTTTCTTTATTACTATAGCTTCACTTTCTATAATCTCGTCATCGACAAGAGGTGGAGAGCGTTTGGGTGGACTTTCATCAAATTTTATATTTAATGACTCTTCTACCTTCATTGTTTCTTTGTTTAATATGACGTAAGCTTTGCTATTTGGAGAGTAACCTAGAAAGATACCTTTGGTTGATTTAGGATCAAATTTTGTAAGGTAATCTTTAGTGTTAAGAATAAAACATTTACTTCAAAGACTCTAAAGTGATTTAACGTAGGCTTTTGCCTCGGAGTAACTCATATGGAGTTTTACCTAGGATTGGTCTAATTAAGACTCGATTGAGTATGCGTTGAAGTATCAACGGCATTACACCAAAACTTTTGAGGTATGGATTGTTCATTAAGCATGGTTCGACTCATTTCTTGTAGGGTTCTATTCTTTCTTTCTACTACCTCATTCGATTGTGGAGTGCGTGGAGCCGAGAAGTGTGAGTAATACCATTAGCGTCACAAAAGGCTCCAAATTGCACTTCATTATCGAATTCCTACCATGATCCGTCCTAATAGACACTATAGGACTTCCTAGTTGTCTTTGGATCTTTTGCTTAATATTTCAAAATAATTAAAGGTTTCGTTTTGTTCTTTAAAATTTTGTCCATGTATACCTAGAGTAATCATCCACTATGACCAAAGTGTAGTAGTTGCCTCCATAACTTTGGATAGCGGATGGACCAAATAAATCCATATGTAGTAATTCTAGACACCTAGTTGTAGACACCATGTTTTTAGCTTTATGACTAGAATGAGCTTGTTTTCCTACATTACAAGCATCACAAAAGTGATTTTCATATTTCAACTTAGGTAGATCTCTTACTAGATCTTTGGATGGCAATGATTGAAGAAGTCGCATGTTGGCGTGACCCAATCTTCGATGCCATAAGGTCAAGTATCATCCATAGAGGTAAGACATAGTTTGTCTTTAGGTTCATTACCGATTTTAATGACATAGACTCCATGTTTCCTAATTCCTTTTCCTATGGTTATGCCATTTTAATATCTTACTACTGTTTTGGTAAAAGTACATTGCACTTTTATCACATATTTGTCCTATACTTAAGAGGTTAAAGTTTAGGTTTTCTCGTGACACACATCGTTAATGGTTAGAGATTTGTTAGAAATCGTACCTTTACCGATGATTCTACTTTGCTATTTCCAAACACCACATTACCTCCATTGAAGGATTCATATGTGGAGAATAGATCTCTATTGCCGGTCATGTGCCTTGTGCACCCGCTATCCTTGACCCATTCATCCGGGTCTAGGTCGACCTTTAAGCATACCTAAGACAATAATAAACTCAAAAGTTTGGTCCCCATTTGTTCATGGGTCCATTAGTGTTAAACATTCCATTCATGTTAGACATGTATGGATAAGATGAGTATGCATTCCATAGAGCAAGGTTTTGAAAAGGAAAGCCATTTTGCATATTTGGGTTCCATCCCATTTGATGGTTACTTTTAGGATAAACGGTATTAGGTCTCCTAGATGGATTATGTCTTGAAAAAGATGGAGCTTTGTTTCTTGCAAAAGTAGGATTATATTTTGGAGGTGGTTGTCTAGTGGTGACATGAGTTGGTTTCTTCCTATTAACGATAACAAACTCGGTTCTAGATGAAGAAGGTAAGTTATTACCCTTTGTTTGCTCTGACGAGATCCACGGATCCACAGGTTGTACACTAGCGGTTCCCTTTTAAGGGATCCGTGGGATCCGCCACAGCATCATGGCTGGTTTTTCTAGTGCCTTAACAAATTTTGTTTCTTTATTTTCACTAGTTGATGGATCAAGTTGTTGAATACCTAAACCTTTTGGTTGTTACCGGTTTAACACTATCTAATATCGTATCTAAAGTGTTTGTACTCATTCTAGCAATTTTAGAATCTAGATGATCAACTAGTGTTTGAAGTTGAGCGTAAAGTTCACATTCACCACTTGCTATTTTACCCTTTTCTAAACGTTTTAGTTTTGCTTTTAATTCTATGACTTCTTTATCTAAATGTTGGTTTTGACTCTTTAAAAGCTTGTTTTTGTTAATTAGTTTTAAGCTAATATTGCATAGTTTATCATATTCATTATGCAATGAGTCGTCATCAAATGATGAGCTACTATAGTATTCGTGACATACCTCGTCATTTGCCATGAGACAAATTTCTTCGTCCTCCTCGTCGCTCATTCCCCACGTGCCGCTCACGAACGCCTTTTGATCATCCCGTTTGGGACACGTACTAATAAAGTGGTTTGGGTCCCCACATTTAAAGCAAGTATGATCATATTTTGGCTTCTCGTCCTCTTTGCTTTTTCGAAAGCCTTTCTTATCGTCATACGGTTGTTTGGCGTATCTTCCCTTTCTTCTAAAGAACTTTTAAAGTCCCTACCGCCATAGCGCTCTCGTCATCACTACTCGAGAGAGTTCTCTTCATCGCTTGAAGCCTTTTTGGCTTTAAGGGCAAGAGATTTGTGTTTCTCTTTCACCTTTGAGGCTTCGGAGTCTTTAGCAAGGACAAGCTTGTAGACTTTTAAGTTGCCTATGAGTTCATCAAGGGTGAGGATTGTCAAATCTTTTGACTCTTCGATCGCCGTCACCTTGGATCTCCACTTCGATGGAAGTGCCCTTAGATATCTCCTAACATGGTTACGGCTAGAAAAAGATTCATCAAGTGCTTGTAAAGATGTAATAATAGTATTAAAGTTAGCAAATGAATGATCTATAGTTTCCTCATCCGATATTGAAAATTGTTCATATTGTTGAACAAACAAATCAATTTTATTATTTTTAACTTGTTGGTTGCCTTGATGAGTTACAACTAAAGAATTCCAAATTTCTTTAGAGGTTTTAAGCATGGAAATTCTTTGAATTCCTTTTCGGTAAAGCATTATATAAAACCATTTTGCTTCACTATTTTTAGAAATCTTTTCTTCAATTCATCATTTAGTTTATCATGAGGTATGTTAACTACATTCCCTTTATCATCTTTTGAGGTAGCCTCAAAATCGCCTTCAACAATAATGTACCAAAGATCAATATCTTTAGATTTCACATATGTTTCGAATCTATTTTTCCAATATATAAAACCATTAGTTTCAAGTAGTGGTGGTCGTTGCATAGATTGCCCTTCCTTATAATTTTCAGAACCCATAGTGATCGAAAAGTTTTTAAAATACAATTTTACTTTAAAACTTTTATAAACTTAGCTCTTGATGCCAATTGTGGAAAACTAGAAGGGGTTGAATAGTTTGCCGATTTTAAGTTAGTTTCAAAACTTTAGATTCGTTAATATGTGAGATCTTATGGATGTAGAGAAAGTATAGATCTAATGATAAAGCAAGTAAATAAAGTAAAGCAAATGGATAGAAAAGACACGACCGATGTATAGTGGTTCGGCTACAAGGATACCTTCCTTGCCCTACTCCACTCCCCGAGTCACCTACTCGAGAGTTCAAGCACTATGTCAACAAACTCCTTCACTTGGCGGAGAAGCCTTCACAACGTTGCTTACACCTTTTTTCTGGTACAAAGCTAGATACCGAGTCCGTAACACGGTGGACCAAACCAACACGACTATTACACAACAAATATGTGAAATATCAAATACAAGATCTTCGCTCTGAGAAATTTTGCGGGTGACAAATCAATCAAGGACCCTTGCTTGGATGACTTGTAGAATGCTCGTGATCTCGCCTTAGAAGGACCTATATGAGGATCACAATAGAAAGAAAGAAGAACAACTCTATAGATCAGTGATCTATATGTTAGAAGAGAATGAGAGTGTTTGAGAGATTTAGTAAGAAGAGGGTGAGTTAGAATGAAGAAATGGCTCTCATTTATAGGCAAAATCTTCCACTTGTTCCCGGATCCCACGGATCCCTCCCACTGGGATCCGTCTAGTGTAATCCTAGGGATCCGTGGGACGCTCTTCTTGCCCATGGGTTTTTGGTTATGGGTCATGAGTTATAGGTTGGTCCATGGGTTTTCTTTAGATTCAATGTATCTAAGTATATATTGTATCTAGCCAACTTTGGTATGGGTTATGGTCCATGGGTTATGGTTTTACCCATCCTAATAAACTATTACAACAAATGCTTAATTACTACATTTTTGTATTTAAATGGCTATATGTAAATGCTTTACAAAAATAACATGTATCCTTATAATTATACTTAAGATAACATTATATTTGTTATCAACAAAACACAAAGAGATCGCAAAATATTAATAAACGTTTTTACGATTTATTTGTATTAACATGATCTTCACTATTAACACCAGCAATACCTTCATACAAAGATGTAGGTCGTGATAAACTCTCACACACACTTTTCATTGCAGATGTAATTGGAACCTCAGAATATTCTCGTTGAGTATTAAATATTGCACTTCCCGTTATATGAAGCTTGATTCCCTTTTCATCATTATTTACATAGTTTTTCCCATGTAGTTTTTCCAATATAAGAGAAATGATCTTGTGTATGCTGGTTTTGGAAACGTACTTCAACATTCAATTTGAAAGCAAGGTCATTGAAAATAATTTTCCCATAGTTTAGTTTAAGACCATTGATAAGTCCATGAGCAATCAACTGATGCATATAATTTAATTGATCTGAAGACCCAGTATTACCCCCCAAACCACTGCTTATGTAAGTCATCAACAATTTTCATTTCACAGGGAACAAATTCTTAAGAGGAGTATGTTCAATCGGTTTATCTGGCCCACTTACTTTTTTATAACCTATTTTTAGCATTGTTTCTTGAATTTCATCAAAAGAGGGTTCTTCATCATATTTAAAACCTTTCTCAAGATAATCGAATCCATAAATGTTAGTAAATACTGACACCGAATTCCAATTCAAAGGAACCATTTTTAGTGGTCATTGAAATTAGCTTTGTTTGTGCACTATATGTCGCTGTAAACCAGAATTCCTTTAAATACGACTCATACATGGCAGATGGTTGCCGGACAAAGGCTTTTCCAATACAACATTTTTTAATAAAATATACAATCGGTTTATAACCATCCTCATATTTTGAGGGTGAAAGATTTGCAACTTGGTTGTTTCTTCATATGTTAATTTTAGAAAGTTCTTTGTTTACCTGTGGAGCCTTTTTAATCTTTTGTTTTTCGGTTGGAATTACCCTTTATTTGGAAGTCTAATACTTCCTCTTCTTTTTGTCGTATTAGTTGTTGGGCATCTAGTTGTACATTCTGCACGTATTTTTGAAATAATGAAGTTTCCATTTTTGATTTTTGAAATTAATTACTTTGCTAATCAAATTGGGGTTTTAGACTGTGTGTGTACAAAAAGATATAGTATATGTCTGTTTAGGTGAAGACGTTTATGCTTATACTAAAAGTAGTGGTTAACTGACAGGAAAAAAAATAATGAAATAAAATTAAAAACGTAAAAATAAATTAAATGTAATTACAAAATTTATAAAATTTAATGATGAATCAAAAACATAAAAAAACACATACATTAACTTATAAAAAACATTGGAATTAGTACTTTACAATCGGAAGCCATAATCTTGATATTTCGTATAGATATTATTATGTCACCAACAGTATGACTCCTTCTAGACCGTGATTCTTATGTAGATTAAATACTTAATTAAAGATTAAGTTAATATTATGTTCTTGTCAATATATAACATATTCAATAAATAGGTATAACATAACAATGTTTCTGATACATATGAGTTTGATGCATCACCGTCTTCATAAATCTGACAACTAAATAAACCATGTTTCTGATATTACTGAGTCTGGTGTATTAACTTCATAGAAACAAAATATTATAACAGAAACACAAATGATTATGATATACAAACTAAAACACAATAAAAGAAAATAACGTCAAAGAAAACAAAATATCATTAAAAAACAAATTATTTAATAAAAAGGTATAATTAAATATGTAAATAAAGATTATATTTGATAAATACGTATAATATAAGAATGTTTTTGATACACATGCGATTGTAGCATTAACGTCTTCATAATTCTGGCAACTAAATAACAAATTGTTACACGTTTTTAAGCGATTAAACTACATTATCTTTGCAAATACATAATACAATTTATATCATCTGTTGTTTGGTTCACAGAATATGAAAAACATTTCTTATACACAACCATATTTCATATAGAGATTATTATGTTACGAATTGTATGACTACTTCTAGATCGTGATCCCTAAGTCGATTAACAATGTTTCTGATATACATGCGCTTGATGCATTAACGTCTTCACAATTCTGGCAACTAAATAACAAATCAATACACGTTTTTAAGGAACTCAACTACATTATCTTTGCAAACACATAATAAAATTTACAACATCTGTTGCTTGGTTTACAAAATATGAAAAACGCTTCTTGTACACAAGGATATTTCGTATACATATTATTATGTCACTAATAGTATGACTACTTCTAGACCGTGATTCTTAAGTCGATTAAATACTTAGTCAAAGATTAAGTTAATATTCTGTTTTTTTCAATATACAATATATTTTATAAATATGTATAATATAACACTGTTTCTGATACATATGAGTTTGATGCATTGACGTCTTCATAATTATGACAACTAAATAAACCGCGTTTCTGATACTACTGAGTCTGGTGTTTTAACGTTACAGGAACAAAATATCATAATAGAAACACATATGATTCTGATATAAACAAAAACATAATAAAAAAATAATGTCAAAAGAAACAAAATATCATATTAAAAAAAACATGATTTAATAAATATGTATAAGTTTTAACAATGTTTCTCATAAATATGAATCTAATGTATTAACATCTTTATAATTCTAAAACTATGGAATACAAACGGAATATGATTATGATTTACAAACGAAAACACAATAAAAAAATCTATAAAATAATAGTACAAAACTCAAAAATTAATTTACAAAAACGATACTTTCTTCAACTGAAAACTTGTTGTAAAACAGCATGCGATCTTCTTTACACATCCCTCTTTATTGATCAATGTTCCTTAAAAGCATGACATGTACACCTAGCTATAATACAACAACGTTCAAAGTTAAACAACATGCACAAAGGTTAACAAAGAAACATATAAACAAACAAATAAATATATTGTTATTTTGTTTTACAAATAAACATATAAAGGAATGAAGAACATCCTTTTTGACCGAGTATATATACACATCTTACCCTTTAAAAAAACAAAAAATGCAATTTTACTTGTGATAAAAAAAAATAAAAATAAAAATAACGAACGATTGCGAGTTATAATTAGGGTCATACCTAGGATGTTTCAATGATTCCCATGATCATGAAATCTGAAAAAGAAATCTATACCAGAAACAGATGAATATATTGAAAGAAACATATAAACGTACGATGAACATAATGAAATAAAAAAACATCAATTTATATGTGATAACAAAACAAAACCAAAAACATTAAAATACTAACAAACGATGGCCAATTAGAGTTAGGGTTTCATACATAGGATGTCTTTAATGACTATGATGATCATGAAATCTACAACAGAAATGCAATAAGAAAAAGAAGGCAAAAGAATTAAAAATGCAATGAATGATGAGCAGCTAGATAGGGCGAGTATATATAGGCTCAGGATTAGGGTTTCGCAACCGTGGTCCAACAGATAATGCAATTAAAATATAAAAAAGATATCAGTGAGGATAACCATCATTTTTAAGACCTTCTAGAACATGCCTCTCATGTTTGGAAATACGTCTCTGACACACCCAAGAGTTCCACGACACCAAAGTTTCAGAAAACGCACCCGGTTTCTCAAAGGTTTTTTTATTCGTGTTTTCGACACGTCTTTGTTGGGAGAGCCTTTTAGAAAACACCTAAAACGGGCCGACTTTTTCTCAATTAACTAATGAGAGAGCTTAATTGCAAAATCGAGCCCTCTCATTGGTTAATCGAATCCCTCAATTTGGTCTAAAACGAGTTCTCTTATTATATAAAAGATTGACTTATTGCCATTTGAACTATGGTAAATATATTCCACTACAAAAAAAATGTCATTTTATCACACTAAGTGTAAAATTGGTTATATAAATAAGTGTGAACAGATTTTGAAAAACAAAATAGTTTTCACACTTATATGTGTTTTTAAAAAAAGTTAACACCTTTAAGTGTGAAGAAATCTAGCGTCTACATTTACAAGTATGCACTATATTTGTAACACCCAATTCCTTCACACTTTTCCTCTTGTGTGGAGAATTTGGGTGTTACAAATATAGTACACACTTGCAAGTGTGGACAAATTTTAAATTTCCTTACACTTAAAAGTGTGAATTTTTTTTGGAAACACATATAAGTGTGGAAACTCTTTTGTTTTTTAAAATTTGTTCACACTTATTTACGTAACCAATTTTTACACATTCAGAAATGTTAATAATCTCCAAAATATTCTACACACTTTTTAAAAGCGTGGTAAAATGATATTTTTTTGGTAGTGTTCCTTGAAAGTAGTCTCGCTTAATATAGTCATTTTGGTGTGTTTTGTTGGTGTGGAGAGATCTCTTTTTGTGTTTCTTAATGAGTTTCGCGTGATGGGTTGCTTGATGAAGGTTGAAAGAAATCAAAGAAAGTTGTTGTCTTTGCGGTCATTTTTTAACAAGGCAAAACATAACATCTGCAATGGGATCATGGGAGGAGTGTTTGGCCAAGGTTGCGGTCCTAAATCTCCAATAAATGTCTCATGCCCCTTTTTTCTTAACGTACTAAATACAAAATTTTAACAAATAAAAACCAGTATATTATTAGAAATCATCAAACAAAAGAGCACTAGAAACTTGAAATTAAACACATTCACGATAATACACGGTTACGGGTATTCTAGTAGATACACACTCATGAAAAGTTTTGATCAACTTTTCTTACATGATAGTTAATTCGAGGGATTCATTCAAACTTGGAGAATCTTCAGGTATCTGACTCTTCGGCAGTGCGTGCCAATTGTCAAGGTACGCCATAGAATCCATATCAAGGTTAGGAAGTTGGCGCCCTTTGAGGATATTCAAGATCTCTTTGGATTTTCCAAGAATATGAGCTGCGGTGCAGATGCTGCCTTGCCTTTTCTCTATTGCATCGTGATGGCACTTCATGGTTATGACGCATGGTAAATTGGTAAAGCAAGCTAAAAATATATCTGCAATTACTTTCGATACCCATTCAAAGACTTCTTCATCTGTGGGCCACTCTTCTTGTTCGGTGCAATGGATCAGTATGGTTTGGCTTATTCGGTACATGGTGTTTGCGGCAAGAACATTTTCATGTAAGTAATCTAGGCTTCCATCTTTGTTGCTCTTGGACTGTACTATTTTGGCTGCTCTATCACCCAACCATTGAAGAATGTCTTTTGATGTTTTTCCTTTACGAGCCTTCTTTTTAGGATCAGATTGTAGCCAAGTACGATATAGTTCAACTTCTATGCCCACACGCCTAGATGCTTTTCTTGCCTTCACCAATTCTTCACTTACATTGAGGCTCTCTTCGATATATTTTACAAATTCGAGACCTTCGGTCATGCTTACAAGTAACCCCTTGACGTTATCATTTGCTATGTTAGGAAGTGCAACAGCAATGGCTGTTAACGTCACTGCTACCAGACTCCAAGAGTTTTGGGCTTCTTCTGAATATAAAGGCCGTACTTTTTCATTATCAAACTTTAATACTCCACTGAATCCTTTAGATTTTGTTAGAAGCTTTATCAGATTTTTAGGCTTTTCTTTTTCAGACGCATGAAGAAGTCGAGTTATAGACTTGAGAGTATTTTTTTGTACTCTCTTTGAAAGCTTTACATCATCTTCAATTTGTAATACATAATCCGTATATTCTTCCATCTCGGATATCACATTACCGTGAGAGACATTTGCTTTCTTTTCAAAGATTCCAATCAGTAATTTGCACAAGTACCAGCAACTTGACAGTAAGAGCAAAAACAATACTGGAACAAGACATATGATTTTACACATAACCACAGCAATTACTTGCAATGCAATGCAAAAGTTTAAAATCACGTTTTTGAGGAAATTGAAAGTTATTTTGCAGTGATGGCCTGGGATATGTGAACTGACATGGCTGACTTTCCACACTAGAAACATTTGGATCCAACGTTTCTCGACTCTGAACACATTTAGATGGTTCTTGCTTAATTTTGTGGAGAGGTTGAAATAACTAATGCTCGTCAAACATCGAAAAATTGGTGCTATACTACCTACTACAACCCCACAAAACTGCACGATAATAATTGCTTCTAGTGACTCCTTATAATCTGAGTTTTCGTCTGGGCTATTATATGATGAAAAATCTATTAAAACGAGTAATGAAAGGAAAACAAAGAATGAGCATATAACCCCAAATGCAGAAGAAACCTCCGAACAAGCAATCGAAAATTGGGGGTTACCAGTTTCTGCCATCATCCAATACTTTTTGACATGGTGCTCGAGTTCTTCCGGGGAGAACTTTACATCTTGTGGATATGAAGCCAATTTGTGCAACTCCTTGTACTTGTGCTCTAAAATTCTTCTCGAAGCCGGAACTGTCAAAGCTATCGAAAACACCAATAGAAGAGGAAAAGGCACAAAGACAAGAACCCACGCCCAAAAATACCAATTAATGTCAGCTAAAATTTGGAACAATACGTTTACGGTAATGGTGATCAAGAGAATACCCCATGCTATCATGTTTACAAGAAGTTCTTTGTCATCCATAAGCCCTAAAGAAGGGAGAAAATTGGCTAACAAAACCACCAAGAAAAGGATGCTAACAACCTTTGTACAAATTTCGGGAACAGTTTCTGCGGATAAATCCACTGGTAGCTTCATTACTATTGCGATAAGTGAGATAGATACAGTATTCAGAGCGAAATATTTGTTTGGAAACCAGAGTTTCCATTGTCGAATTCCTTGGAAGGCATCGGCCACCATTGCAAGAGTGCAAACCAAAGATGCACCAGCAATATACAGGCCCACCCATGGCATGGCTTCCTTAGGATCGTTCCAACCCATCCTTCTACACGAGATAAAACTAAGGATTTGATTTAATTTAGTAGAACAACAGCTAACGAAGGCTTTGAGATATATATATATATATATAGAGTTAGGATCGAATAAGAAAAAATTAAAATGAGAGCGATAAGAAGAAAGCCAATTACATTTCGCATGCATCTTCTATTACAATAGATGCATCTCCCTCGAAAATATCTCCTTATTTGAAATGTGTGTGTAAATTCTTCTTATTCTTCCTATTTTAGTTTTTCTTACCGGATCTCTTCCATATATATATATATAGAGTTAGGATCAAATAAGAAGAAAAATTAAAATGAGAAGGATAAGAAAACAACCATTGCATTTCGGATGCACCTATTAAAATAGACGATCTCCCTCGAAAATCTCTCCCTTATTTGAAATGTGTGGTGAAATTCTTCTTATTCTTCTTATTTTAGTTTTTCTTCGGATCCCTTATATATATATATATATATATATATATATATATATATATATATATATATATATATATATATATATATATATATATATATATATATATATATATATATATATATATATATATATATATATATATATATATATATATATATATATATATATATATATATATATATATAGAGTCTTGCAGCGATGCGGCTATGGTCATCTATAACTAAATTACATGGCGAGCGAATGTTGTTCGTATATGCGTTTTTTCTTCTAACAATAGCTTTACGAAAGAATGAAAAATTTTAATTAAAATACCTATAAACCATTACAATGCAAACTATTTCATATCTAATTAATTATAAGGTTCAAACTAAAGAGAGTACCATAAGTAGCATTTTTGAGACATAGAGTAGCATAGGTAGCATCTTTTACACATAAATTAAAAATGAAAGTTACTACAGAAATGTAAATAAAAAGTAAAAGTAAAGTAAAGTAACGCCCAATGCCGTCTTCCACGGGTTATGGGTATCCAACACCGCTTCCGGTGTATGGGGAGGTTAAGATGTGAGCAGTACCCCCTCACCAAGGTAGAGGTCGCTTCAGGTTCTACTAAAGGTAGAAAGGACCTCGGCCTTTGTAGGGAGTGAGGATCGAACCCCGACCTCCGGTTGAGAGGTAAGGGTTCCAACCAATCCAACCCTACTTGTTTACTACTGAAATGTAAATGATAGTCAAAAACTAAAGGTACAAAGCCCAATTATAAACCATACTCAAATCAATTCATATTAAGCCCAAACACAAAACACAAGAGCTTAACACAACCATATAAAACACCAAAACATTTAGAAAATATATAAAACACCAACACATTTTAAAATTGACTAAAATTGTAAAAAAATGAGTTATCTTATGGTAACACTTAATAATTGCTAAGGGTTATGGTACAAAAAAGTTACTAAACTTTTCTAAAAATTTGTCCTAAGTTACTAAAGTTTCATTTTGTTCACTTAAGTTACTGAACTTTTGGAAGCATACACTTCGATAAATTTAGTGTTAGTCCGAGTAACCCGAATGTATTTTTTTTATAAGTTCGGTAACCTGAGTGAACACAGTTTCAAAGTCTAGTAACCTGAACTTATATTTTTATAAGTTCAGTAACCTGAGTGAATAGAGTTTTAAAGTTCATTAACCTGACCGAAAAAAATGAAACTTTAGTAACTTAGGACAAATTTTTAAAAAACTTTAGTAACTTTTTTGTATCATAACCCTTATTGCTAATAAGTATCACAACATCGTGAAAAAGTCATTATAATATACGTTAAAAAAGTATATCTTTTAGCTCTTTATAATAAGCATAAATGTATAATCAACAGATGTGTTACAATATTAAAATAGACTTTTCGAACTACAAAAATAACTTCCACATAAACATGTATACTGTATTATAGTTTGCATAAAGGTAGAAATTTTTGAACATATTATATATATAACTCATTTGGCGAGGAAACTTATGAAACCGTGCCAAGGAAACTTATGGAACCGTGCCAGTATAATAAAAAAAACGTATTGTATTCGGGCTTCTTTTACCACCTTAGGCCCATTCGGTTGCAGATTTTAGCCCAAGATAATAATTGTTCTTTGGTTTAAGCGGACCTTATCTTCCGGTAATATAAAGAAAAAGGGACCTTATCTTCGTAATTTTCACAGGTATCTACTTTTCCAGATCCATCTTCACCGACAAGTTGCTTGAAGTGTCGTTTCAATTCTTGATCATTAACCATTGTCGCGTTGCAATTACGTTGCGTACAAGAATCTGAGCTGACAAATCTCTTTAAAGAATCTACAAGAAACCTATTTTGAGATCCGGTCATGAACGACGGTGATGTAAGTTAGGGTGTTGGGTTTTGATTTTGTTAATGATTTTATATGATGCAACACTTACACTCAGTTTACTTGCTGTCCTAATCTGGAAACCCACTTTCGATAACATGTAAGTAAGGTATTTTGATATACGCGTTTTTGTTATTGGTTGTTAGCACGATTTGCGGTCTGGGTTTATTAAATTTTGTTGTTTTTTTTATTTTGTGATTCTCAGGTTTTTTTTTTTTTTTTTTTTTTGATTGCTTATTTCTTATCTTTCTGTTGTGTTACAATCTTTTTGTTAGAAATTGTAGTTTAAAAATTGGATGTTAGGATAAATGATGATTTGCTAAAACGGATAAATGATGGCAAACCTTAATGGACAACAACAACCTGTACGTTGCTAAAAAACGATTAGTATCAGCATCCGAAATTGAAGGTGTGGGTCATGTGCCAAATTTTGTATATGTTAAATTGGAGTTTTTAGTAGTTTTATATGGATTATGAGATCATCTTTTTAGTACCTCTATGGGATTGTGGTTGCAAAGTGTTGATCTAATTAGTATGTTTTTGAAGTGCATATAGTTAGGTTTCGAGTGTTAGGATGAATGCCATCCAGTTGTGATTATTTGATGAATTTTTTTAGAGTTTAGGTCAAGTAATCAGTTCTAAAGTAGCTTCTACGGTGAACGAGTTGGTTGCAGTATAACGATTAGTGTCATCTCAAGAATTAACAGTTTAGTTGCAATAGTGTGGGTTGAAGTTAAGGGTAGTTTTGTTTTGTGCATCTGAAAATTTTGAAGCACTTCTGGATGCCTGCTAGGATAAATTTGGATTTATTTTACAAACTCTTTTTCGTGATAATAATTGAACCTACATAAATTAGAGTAGTTGATTGCAGTCTTTCTCTTAGCTATGATATGCTAAACTAACAGACGTGCTATATTACTTTATTTCGTTAAGAATTCTTTTTTGTTCCAATGAAACCAGTTGCTATATGAGATGCAACTATTATGTCATAGATTTCTAATTATTTTATTGAATATGATTTCAGCCTCACCAGACTATGAGGCAAATTACACCAGTGTGCCCTTTTCCTTTACAACTCATCCACTCACCAACTTTATGGTGTCTTTGAGGTATTTATCTCATCAATTCTTGCAACTGTTCCTTTTATTTAAAATTAGCCCCAAATATTTACTTTTAAGGTTCAAAACGACCGTATGATTAACATGAAACTTGGTTTTGATAATATAGGCTTCAAGTTTTGGTGAAACAAACATTGACCCATCTGCTTGGGAATCTTTGTCCGTTTCTGCAAACAGGAACGAATATATGAAATAGTGTATTCATGACGCCGTGGGAATCTTTGTCGAGCAAAAAATAGGTGAAGGTTTAATACATACTAGGGGGTAACAAAGTTATTTTGTTTCAGTTTAAAATTTTAGGTATAAATTGTGGCTTTGCTATGGTTTTAATAAGATTTTAGGCAATTGCTGGTTGCGTGTGATCGGACGGACTTATGTGATTTCATATATGGTTTTGACAGAACGATATAGGCGATCCATAAGGAGACCATTCATACTTTCATTTCGTTGATAAAGTGATTTGTGAAAGAATCGGTGACACAAAGGTATGGTGTTTACTCGCAAGTCATCTTCACATGTCGTAGCCGCTTATATAATAGGCTTGCTATAATCCTATTAATTCCTTACCTTTTCTATCCTACTGATTTTGCAGCTATTCAGACGGCCAGGGTAGCGACTATTCTTATGCTTTCGTTAACTACATACCATTCATTGGCTATATGCAGCCTACATTAATCTCAAATATGGTACATACTTTTGCGACTTCATATTAGTGTAACGCTATGGTGTTGGTAGTATTAAAAGTAAAACATTACCCATAACAAAGTCAATTATTTTGGCCTTCGAGACATGTAGCCTGACTCATTTTTGTTTATTATTCACAGTCATGACGTGGACTGAGATCGGTATTCGAACGCTGGGGATTTTTTATTTCAGATTTATTATTTGTCATGATGGGATATGAAAAACAACGACGGTAAGAGAAGCTAGGGCTTTTGAGGCAAGGAACATGAGGCACAATCATCAGATCTATTATTATCATGCCAGCACTCTTTCAGATTAGGATGTACCTTCCATCTTTAGGTTTATGTGGCTGAATGGGTGGGTTTGTGGTAATGGGTAGACTTGGAACATTTTGTTATCACAACGGGTTAAATTATACTGTCAATAAATTTTGTTACAACGGCCTAAAAAACATCAACTTTTTGGCTAAATTAAACTGTCAATTGATTAACATTAGTTTTCGGTTATTTTCTATTGTTGATACATTTATCATTTTAATGATAAAAAATGTTGTTTTCTTTTTAGGAGCTTGAAAAGGAAAGCTAATAATGGGTGAAATCAGATCCGTATCTTGGCGCGGCAAACCTTTTCGGTATGGTGAATTCGCAGCGAACATAGGCCGGGGAACCTTCTCATCTGATGTTGTATTTGCGCAGAGGCAAACTGAAGGTCGGTATGTTGATTTCTAATGTTCCAACCATGTTGGTTAACTTTGGTTTTCGGTTTTATTTTATTCTGTAGAAGCTTTATTACTTTGCTGACAGAATATGTTACTGAAAGGTTCACGAGGCGATGCCTATGATGATCTTCTTTTAATATTCATGATATGAAATAAACAATATGCATAAGTATCGATAATCATTAGGTAATGGGCTTTATGCTAATTTAGTGAAATTCATGTCGTTTTTATTTTTGTTTTCAAAATGATTAATGAATGGGTACACGTTAATGAAGATATTCAAGTTGAACTCGGAAATACGGTTACGGTTGGTTGTGGAAAAAAGTGTTGCGGATTTGGCGCGCACCACGCATTTGATAAATGTCTTGAAAAAAATTGTGTTTGTGGTAAGCTTCTTAACTGCTTAGATTTGGCGTCATAGTTGATTTGTGATTTGTGATTTTCTCTTTTTTTGGCAGCAAGACAAAGAATGGACCAGTTCTTGATCAACCTTTAACAAACTATGGGTAAATTTTATTGAACTAACTATTTACATATTTAGAGTTCAAGATTGCATATATTTTATGCTTATGCTTATATTTAAGAATTAGTGCTTACAACTATTGTAGCATTGATTTCTGGCAGTTATTTCAACATGCCCATATATTTGTTTTGTGGGTTCCACAAGACACGAGCTGTACCATCGAATTTCCAATAATGAATGACATGCTTTCGAAACTCATGATTTGTTGTTTACAAATTCCAGTCCTGGTAAGTGTGGCTTGCAATCATAGTTTGTCAACTTAATGTGTAATGTGTTATGCTCTCATTAACATATTATGTAATGTGTTGTGCTCTCATTAAATCTGTTACCCCGACTCCGTTGCAGGTGTGTGTCAGACACACAGTAAGTGCCTCAGGAAAGGGCAGGTGTAGCATGTCCAGTGCCATCATTAAACGGCTGTTCGACTGGCTGCTGTAGCAGGGCCTGCCAGCCATAGTCGACCCACAGGTATTCCATCGATTAGGTTTGGAATACAATAGTTACTAATACTAAACATGTAATCTGTCCTTCATTGTATGTATATCATAAACGGATAATATGTCGCATGTTGAGGCACTTGCGTCTCATCCAATTGGACCGCAAACTAAAATTTCACATCTAAATGCCACAAATGAGTCTGGACCACATGTTTCACGAACACGTGCTCCATATGCAATAACCTTTTTTTCGAGTTATTATGTGATTTAACAGGGTCTAATTACACCTGTTAATTTATATGTGTTGCAGATGTATCAGAAACACGAGATGTGTTCCGAGTACGACCAGTTGTGGCACATCTGGTGGACTCACAACCAGCTGTTGCAGAGGATGCTGCAACAAACACGACTGTATATGATCACCTACCTACATGTACTCCATTCATTTAAGCTACAATATGATACTTCCTGATACTAAATATGTAATGTCAACCTCTACTATGTACATGAAATATTAGGACCTAAACTGTTATCATAATGTCTTGGACAATGTAATATGTAATTGTAAGGCTAAACATTAGCATGTTGTACATGCAATTTCTAATGAACGCAATCTGCTTGCATTTTTTGGTTCGTCTATTTGGTTGGTCCGTCTCTTTACACTTATTTAGGCAAGTGTGAATGAGTATGTCAGTACTATTGGGAAATTTCCATTCAAGATAAAGGAGCGAAGCTAACTAGCGGCTGATTGGGAGAAAGAGCCGTGAGAGGGGGAGGTCATTCAAAACCCGGTTGCTCCAGAACGGGAGGGCAAACAGAACCAACCAAATAGATGAAAAGCGCCCCTGTTGCAACGCAACGGGTTTCATGCTCGTTAAGTTGCAAACAAGCTTGACTTTTTGAAAAAATTAAAAGCATACAAACTACGTAGTAATACGGAGTACTTTGATAAAACAACTATTCTTTACAAATAAATAAGTGGCCAAGAGGATCTACTCTCTGACCAACAAATACGATTTTTTTTATTTTTTACTTTCTCTCTCCAATAAGTCTTCACCTTATTCACAATTTTCAAGTTTTTTATTTTTATCCCAAATCTTGTTCACCAAATCACCAGAACCAGATTTATCACAACGACATTACTTGTAGGAGGGCAAAATCATGACAATCACGAGAATCTCCGAAAAGATACACTACACCGGAAAGTGTTGGAGGGCACGTGCCCACCGTGCCCCCTCCGTAGCTCCGCCTTTGATTATAGGACACCGTGGATTCAAGATGAAGAACAACAAAGTTCCGAAACAGTTTCTGATTTTCAATTCTTCTTGATTCGAGTGTTACTTTTGATATGTTGAGGTAAGAACATCATAGTTGTTTTTTATTTTTCTTAATTTTTAATCTACGTTTTCAACTTGGTAGGGCTTTTCTTTAATTTTTAAATTAAGTATTCAATTTGTTAGGGCTTATGACTGTTGAATTAGAAGTATGAACAGATTGCTATCGTGTTTATGTTCAATCGCTTGTGCTTGCTGTAGCAAATGCTATCGTGTTTATGTTCATTTAAGTATCTAATTGATAGAAAACAATTAAGCCAATATTGTACTTATTTAGTCCTGCCTATGTTATTGACATTAGTTCTATTTCGTTTATCAGTAATTTCTTGCCATTAGTTATCTAGTTAATACCAAGATTTGTTAATAATGGAACCTTGTATATGAGAACTATAGGGGTACAAATATATGCACGAGCATGGTGCATTGCATATAGTATGGCCCACATAGAAGCACGTTTTTGACATTATTCGGTAACAACTGAACTTTGGTGCAGAATTCCCTGAGGATCAAAGATTGGAGATGATTTGTTACCACAACAGTTGGGTGAATTATAGGAATCCCTTGAACGATAACTGGATCAGGTTTGCAGGCAGGAGAAATAGTTAAATATGATAGAAGGTTGGTTGCATCAAGGTTAGGTATTTGATCCTCAACTTCAACAATCATAGAATCACTTTGATAGTCCATTTGCGGTGTAATGTGATATTGATGTGTGAATAACAATAAGTATGTAGTATCTTATATATATACTGTGTGATCAGTTTTAGAAATTCATAAAGTGTAATAATGTCATTAATAATACATATCTTATGATACAAGTTTGCTGAAATTAGGGCTGTGAATTGTTCCAGGAATCAAATTGATATGTTAACTGAAAATCAATTATTTTGGCATTAATAGCACATATAAACTGAATATTTAATATTTTTTGCTGAAATTAGGGCTATGAATTTGTTCCATGAATGAAATTGATATGTTAACTGAAAATCCAAATATTTTGGCATTAATAGCACATATAAACTGTATATTTAATATTTTCTTGCTGAAATTAGGGCTATAAATTTGTTCCAGGAATCAAATTGATATGTTAACTGAAAATCCAATTATTTTCGAATATCTCATGTCATAAATTGCTTGAATGTGCAATGATTCATAGCTGAACCTCTATTGTGTTAAGTTACTGTTTATTATAGCTTCCAGATAAAAAAAATATTGTATGATGGCCTTAATAGTACAATGACCCCACTGTAAAACCATATATATAATGTTTATAATTATACCTGTTTGATTGCCATACAAGGATGTAGCTGTAAATATGTTAGTAGATCCTTGGCTCCAGAATATAATAGTTTCTATCAAAAAGAATTTAAAGGGTCAACCTTGCCCGACTTAACCCAATACAAAATGTTACTATTTTGATATGCTAAACAACTGTCCATTCCATTGTCTCTGTTTGACTATTTGTATGAGTGGTATTCTCATTGAATTATGTGATAATCTGTCGAGTGTGATTCAAGTAGTGATGGTAGTATAGAGTTACCCATGTGGTGTCATCCATTGTTCGACACTTGGTTTTGGCATTCTCGGTATGTTTCATAGTCCAAATCGCCAATTCTTATGAGGATCTACAAACAGTTAGAGCTCATGTGGTAACCTTCTTGTCAAGCAATACATACTTTTTGGCTGTCCAGTTAGAGCTTCATTTCAGTTTAGGAGATTTTTGAGCCGAGCACTAACACTACTTGGCTTGTGGATGTGGTATATAAATTTCCAAAATGTTTTGAAGATAATCTTGGTGTGGTGACCTTCTTGTCACTTTTTTTATAACGAAGAATTAGCGTTCTTTGAGGATGGTTTATCGATGCATAGAACATCTGTGATAATGCATATGTAGGTTCAATTCTTGTTGGCAAAACCTTACAAAGAGAAATATCATCGTCGAAACTCGAAGGCAACAAATTTTAGTACAAATCTGGTATCTCCATTAACATTCGCCCAATAATGACACATGAGGTTTAAATTGAGATTTTAAATTGATGTAGTTGGTATTGACAATATAATAGTGCCCACGACCCACCATACTCGAAAGTTAATTGGCTTAAATATCTAACATTTCAATGTTTCGCAAATTTATGAATTATATATACAATCAACTACTTATGTGTTAAAGATTGAAAGGCATCACTTTTTAATATAGAAACAATATATAATAGAATTGAAGATTTTCATGTTGCGATCATATGACATCTAAAATATTAATAAAGAGAAAAGTTAACGTGCATTGCTAAGTTAAGAGATCTCATATAGGGCCTTATTAACCTACATCGCTAAGATAAATGGAATCTGTGAGGCTGTTGCAAGTAATAATTTTCTAGCGAAACAGAAACACACTTTTCACATTTACCATGATGGTGAACAAACACAATTTTTGAATGAAAAGAGCATACCAAGAACAATAGGAGCGAAAAGAGCCATAAAGTAACGGATATTCAACATCTAAGAATAAATCGAAGCGGCATTGAAGAAGCGGCTCAAGGGCTATTCATCATAAACAAACTTTTTTATCACCAATCGCTTTTTCATTCAAGAATTCATTTACATGTATGTTATTCATGTTGTCTACCTATAATGGTGTTCTTGTTCATTCAAGAATTGAAGGTAAGCATGCACATAAAATATTCATACAATATTACTCACCTTGCGACTTTACAATGTTCGGTTGCAAATCTTGAATTGCAACATTAGTTGGAACTACGATCATTACGAAAAGACGATCGATCGATGAGGTTGCTTTAGATTTATTGCGAATCTTGAACTGTCTACAATAGGAGGTGGATGCTTTTGGAGCGAAGGTGCTTTAGATTCGACCATGAATTAATCATCCTTTTTTTTACCATGACCGGAGGCATATCATTGGTGGGATCAAAGGCATTGCTAGTCGTTGGCATCCACACCACTTCATTTGAGCAACGATGATTCCAACGCCAGCGAATGTGTATCGATACTACACCGAAAGAAAAGAACGCAACCTTTTTAACTAATTTAAATCGGTAAAATGCAAATTAAAACTTTAAAATGCCAAGTTCTTTAGTTGCAATTACCATTACCAATTATCGGGACCCATTAATATATTATGCTACTTGTAGGGTGTTTGGGTAAGCGTAGCTAAAAGTGTATGTATATTTGGATAGTCTTGATCCAAAGGATTATACCTATTAGCTTATTTATCCCAGAAACCCGTGAGCCTTCGAAATAAGGTTAGCCAAATATCTTGAAAGTGATTAGTACTTATTTCAAATGCAATAACCCATTACGTACCTAAACTATAATTAGCCAAACACACGCTACTATAGTGGTTAATGATATCGATTAAAAAATTTAAAATATTCATTATCATGTGAAAAACTTGATCTCCACTTTGAAAGAACCCCGTGATCGGATTCAAACCTGACAAAATATGAGGCAAATCTTTATTTTCAACCAAAAGTACTTCTGTAGCAGCATTGAACGGATCTCCGATTGTTTGAAAGACACAGATTGAGAAGATCAATGACAGTAAGATAAGCGGTTGAGTAAAAAAAAAAGCAATTTCATACACTATCGAAATAAGCGAAATAATATAGAAATGGTTTTTAACGGGTTCGACCGGGAAAGATATACCTCATAATTAGCTTTTAAGTACGATTTCTCCACCATTTAGAACAAAATTGGAAGCTTGTCTTTCCATTCTTTACTCTTATCGCTTAGGTATCAATCTCATTCACAAATCTAAAAAACACAATATGCTACTTCTTACGAACACAAAACCATTTATTACCGAGATGAAATAATGAGAACTTTGTATACCTATAATAAAATTCAGGATGATAATCCGTTATTTCTTTGAATTGCCATGAAACACAGCTACAACAAATCAATTGGCGTCTTGGTTTGGTTTTCTATGGCTTTAAACTCGAACTCATCAACGTTTCTGCCTTTCTACCCATTTTGTCCGATAAGTCTCGCTCAAGCGGTTGAAAAGTTATTTGTACCTTTTGGTTTTTAGAATATGACCTGTTGCAAACATAGTAGTTTTTGCTTCATTACGACCATACTCTTCCGCCAAAAAAACCAGTAAACCCTCGACTCGATTGAACACTCGCGCAACAATCGAGAGGCAAAAAGCAGAATCCATCTTCACTAATCAAATAAAAATCTAATCTTTAACATTCAATCATCAAAAGCGATCCTGACTCACAAAACAAAAAGTACCCATTATTCCAAAAGCGATCACCATAGCAATAAAAATCTAATAATAAAATATGATTAAACCTTCGCTTTATTAGGTTGTGCACCTTTCTTGAGCAATCGGCACCATGCATCATTTCCCATCACATATAAGAGACCAATTATCACTCGGAGATAGTGGTGATTCCATCTTCACTCTTGTTACACACAATCGATTATATGAATGATGAGTACACGAGAAGGAGATAGAAGAGTTGATTCGATGCACCCATCACCAATTACAAAGCGGGTCACGGACTTTGCCCCCGTGACTAATGGGGCTTCTTATAAAATCTAACCATCATTAATCGTGTTTTTTCCTTTTCCCTCTTTTACGGGTTTGTGATTTTTATGATCTTGATTTTGCTATTCTACTTTGTTGATGGCGAGGATTTTGGGAGAAGCTTGATGATGGTTCGGAATTTTGTTGGGAGAAGAGATGAGTGATGATTTTAACAAAAGCCAAGGTCGGTGCATGTTTAATTTGTATGTATCGCGCATTTATACATTCGTATTCACCTTGTACACATCTGTGAACAGTAAAAGGCTAACCACACTTTAGCCAATAAAGGGGCGCCACATACTTGTAAACATGTATTATACCATTAATAAGCCAATGGCCATGTGACACCACTGCATGTATAAGTCGAATTTGTGTACGATGCCAAAACGGCTATTAGCATATATAGATAATTTATTAGGTATTTTAAAATTCTTTTTTGTACTTAAAGACTTCACAATATAAATACAAACAGTTAGTGTTATGGTGTGTTGTACTTATTTTAATCATAGCAAAACAGCTAACTAATAACTGAATTCAGATATGGAGTCTTCAAGTTGGCCTGAAAGTTTACCAAGCAACAGAATTCAAACTATTCAAACTCTAACAGAAGGTCAAGACATGATTAACATTCTTTGTGAGATGCTTTTGTGGCCTGAAGAGAGTGACCTGGATGATATATTTGGCTGTTAAAAGCCTTATATGATCTCCTGCTTCCTCAGGTATGTTTCATAGTCCAAATATGCCAAAATATGAAATTTATTATGAAAACCAACAAGTTATATTAATAGTAAATATTTTAAAACGGCATATCAGTCGAAACACAAAAATAAAACAAAGTAGTACATTATGTTCTTAGAATGTAAGATTCTAAGAGCTTAATGTGGATAACAATTTGAATTCTTAATGCAGGAAATTTTATGCATCTTCTCCATTGTTGTCGTGTCCGAAACAAGTAACTCGGTTATTGCCAAAGATTGAAACGGGATTTGTTCTTCTCCGTTTCACACTCCTGAAAGCCTCGGGCGGGGTTTCTTCATCATCATCAATGGTAAGGACTTCGTCCCATTTCCAGTTCATCAAGTTTATGAACCTTTTATGCTTCTTTTGAATCTGAAATATAAAACAAATAAACATTAGTAATTATTGTAATGTTATATTGAACAGGTATCTTTAATGTTTATTAAAGAAATATAAAGATTGGATAAAGTATGTTACGTCCACAACTTGGTTTCTTTGATACTGAACTGGAAGAGGGACTGCAAGAGGTGCATGGGCTGAAAAAGGGCTGGAAGTAGGGCTGGAAGAGGTTCAACAGTGGGACCAAGGGACAAAGATGACATGAACATTGTTATTTCACTTTGGTTGTCCATAATATAAAATTTAGCACAAGTATATATTGCTTGATATGTTATTGTAGTTGAACCATCTTCTTGTGCCTTCTTTATATAGTGGCATTTTGTTTAGGATACGGTAGGGATTTTGCAATTGGTAAGGCATGATTGTAGAAGAAACATTCATGATTTTTAGCACTTTTTATTGTTTAAGGCATGGTTGGAGGACTTGAATGATCACATGGGTCATCATAGTTACACTTGATACAATGGTATTGACCACAGACATGGTTTTAGCACTTTATTTTGGGTAACGTATTGACCATTGGCTTTAATATAACATCATAAAGTCAGGGAACCAAATATTTGGACGTGTAAGTTTGATTAGTAAATGTCATTGTAGATTATACCATTTTGGTTGTTTCTTTATTAGAAAATGTTTTTGGTCTTACAAAGTTTAAGATTACTTAATTTAGCAAGTCCCAAACCTTTTATAAAGTAGTATAGATATATATAGGGATTCATTCATGTGAGAAGTCTAATTTTTATGAGAACTCGAGAAGAGATCATTGCCCTCCATCTAATCCCTCATTTTTTTAAATCTAATGGCTAAGATTAATTCACTACTTACACTAACTCTATACTAAACAAGGGTATTTTTGTAATTACAATCCAAACAACTAATATAAATTAAAAAAAACACACAGATCATAAATTTGAGCGTGAAAACACATTCAACCTCTCCACCGTTGATCATAACAACCGACTACCTTCTACCACCGTTCAAACCACCAGTCCACCGCCCGATAGAACCACCACTATACCGCCGTAATTATAGCCGTTTAAGTCAAAACCTTCTACCACCGTCTACTACCGGAATCGCCACAGGAATCACCATAGGAATCATAATCGATCATAAGAAGAAGATGTTAATGGAATTAGGTCAACTGAAGATGCGATTGATGAGGAAGATGAACTTTTTAAATCCGATTACACATGAATTTCAAGTAACTGTCACTTTTTTCTATTTTTGAGTAACTTTAATTGTATAATTGTGAATTATTTTGCATTTGAAATTATTTTCTATTGTTTTAATTGTAAATATTTCACATGTAAATGTATAGATTACGAATTAGGTCTTGATTGTTATAGGCGACTTTATAAGTTTGCGTAAGTCTATGAAGAGTATCTTCGTGTGTGAAAAGTTTAGTAAGAGCAGCGTGAAAATATAGGAGATATTTTCTTACATGCGTGAAAAGTTTGGTAATAGTATCTTCGTGAAAATATAGTAGAAATTTTGTTGCACGTGAATATATAGGAGATATTTTCTTTGCGCATGAAAAGTTTAGTACTAGTATCTTGCGGGTGAAAATATAGGAGATATTTTTCTTTATGCATGAAAAGTTTAGTACTAGTATCTTGGCGGGTGAAAATATTGGGATATTTTCTTCGCATGTGAAAAGTTTAGTAAGAGCATCTTATTGAAAATCTAGGAGATATTTTCTTCGTGTGAAAATATAGGAGATATTTTCTTGGCGATGAAAATATAGGAGATATTTTTTGGCGTGTGAAAATATAGGAGATATTTTCTTCGCGTGCGAAAATATAGGAGATATTTTCTTCGCGTGTGAAAACATAGGAGATATTTTCTTCGCGTGCGAAAATATAGGAGATATTTTCTTTGCGTGTGAAAACATAGGAGATATTTTTCTTCGCACGTGAAAAGTTTAGTAATATTATCTTCACGCATGAAAATATAGTAGAAATTTTTGTTTGCACGTGAAAATATAGGAGATATTTTTCTTTGTGCATGCAAAGTTTAGTACTAGTATCTTCGCGGGTGAAAATATTGGGATATTTTTCTTCGCATGTGAAAAGTTTAGTAAGAGCATCTTTGTGCATGAAAATCTAGGAGATATTTTTCTTGGGCATGAAAATATTGGAGATATTTTTCTTGGCGGAAAAGTTTAGTAAGAGTATCTTTGAGCGTGAAAATTTTCTGGAAGTTGCGCTATTTGACTAAACATTATTGCGTTTTAATCAGGTAGTGTAAGTGCTTTTACTAATGGTTGTGTAAAGGTGAGTGTATGTCTTGTATGATTTTCTGCTAAATCCAAAATTCAGATACTTTTGAAGTGTATGTGGTTAATAAAATGAAACTAACTTAATTGGTAAAAATATAAAATACTTAGGATAAGGGGGTAGTATCACATTACATGCGAAAACATCAGCTATGGATTGCATATCGAACACTTTTTTGCTATGGCTTTATGTCACATACAAGTAGAAATTTCTCAGATTTAGAAACAGTTGAAATAAACCTGTGGCTACCTTGTTTAGAATCTGAGATAGTTCTTTCAACTGTGCTACTTCATTGCTATTGCTGTTAGCAGCAGATTTAAGCAATTGTGGATATATTTATGGTCTAAGTAAGGCATTCCACTACCAATAAGCATCTTTCTAATCAAACCTGGAATAATAACAAATGGACGTATGATACAGAGACACGGGGGCAGGGATCACTTGGAATGGGTCAAAAATAAATGCTAGACATGATCACTTTGAATGGTTGCAACACCTTGTTCATCAGGCTACCTATGCGCGACATGAAGTAGATACACATTCAAGACGGATCCTACCATGAAACATAAACAAATCTTCATTCAATACTTTCAACCAATTTAGTATGCAACAAAATATGTTGGCTATGCGGAGGAATCGTTTTCATTACAGATCTTGAACTCCAATAGTTTGACTTTTGTTGGTATACGTATGCCTTTGCAACACTGCATGAATCCGGAGACATTAGTCCAAAGGCTGAAAACGTAGATGCTAGCTTAAAATTTGGTTTAGAGAACATATGTGATGTTTTAACCACTTGATGGATCAACCATAAATGCTAGACTTGGAGACATTTATTAATAATCTTTGACTTGTGTTCGATTGAAGTAAAACTTTTGTGCAATTGATTCAAGTCTCATTGTCTAAACAATGTTGTTCGATTAAAGTCAAGGAAAATACAATCAGATATAGACCAGACCATTCAGGAAACAGATCGGAACTTAGAACCAATTTTTTGCTGTAATACAAACTGAGAACTAAACCAAGCATATTAGTTCTGATTCGGTCTCAGTCAGGCTTTACCATTTTGACTAGACTTATGCCTGCTCCAAGTTACAACTAGGTACTGCGTTTTTCAGGTATGATGAAAAGATGGAGGAGTTGATGGAGGAAGCTTACGAGCAGTATCTAACTAAGATAGGACTACAAAATAGAGAACAGATGAAGAAAAAGCACGCGGAAGATGGTGAACTTCTAGAATGCGGTTTGGCTTTTTACTTTTTCTTCTTAGCCTTCCTGAGATTTTTCTTTGTTGTTTATTTATGTCTTTGTTGAGGTGGTGAAACGGGGCTGATTGGGTGGGTCTCAATATGGGTCAAAACTGGAATCGGTTGGGTTGACCCACAAACACTTTTTGTCTTACCTTATCTTGAACTCTACAGTTAAAGTTTAAAAAATGGTTAGGAAGGCTGCTTGGGTCTTCCCTTTTTTGGGGTTCTATAAATTTTTACCTTCAACCGTGATTGACCATTGATTTTAAATTATCCAATGGTGAGTGGATGCGGACAAATGGCATGTTTAACTCAAGTTGAACGTTACATCTCATCTACTTTGCAAAATGTGATCTTTGATCTTTATTGTATGTGATCTTTGATCTTTATTGATACATACATGGACCTTTTTGTAAGTTGATGATTATTTATCTATTACATGAATGAGTTCTTATTTGGAATCTTGGTCTGCAGGAAAATGATAAGATGGTGAAGACTAGAGCTGGGTATGTTGGTAGCCCAACTATGGCTGTCATAGCACTTAAGTGGACCAGCTCCCCATCTACAAACCAGACATAGATGAGGTTGTGAAGCAGTGTCGTGGCAAGAACCTGATGTTGAGAAGCACATATGTGAGGCTGACATTGTATTTCTTTCGGTAAGGTAGCTAGCTCGTAATGATAGAGTCTTGTTAATGGATGGAACCAGGTATTCTTGATTGCACTCACGGGAAGGACTACAAAAGTACAGGCTATATCCAGGGACATGGAATGGTGGATGAATTACTGAAAATTTCCTTCTGATTTGATTAAAAGAGTTTGTTGTTTTGAGAACCAAAGATGGTCCGCTATGGGAGGTCAAGATGATATGGAAATGGTTAAAAATCTCCTAAAGGAAACAGGCGAGATATCAAAGGCTATCTTTGCTTGCACCTAGTAAAAAGGTATTACCTACTTTGAGCCATATCCTCTTCAGCAACCGCTTTTGAGATCAATATTGCTAATTTAAAAGTTTCAGGCATCATTATTCAAGTTATTGGATGATGTTATTCTTGAAAACATTTGTGACCATGTTACGTATATCGTCTACTCAAAGGGTGAAAACATGTCGTCACACTAACCCAACCTCAGATTCTTTGTCTGAATGGGAGCATGTATCTTCCTATTGATCTTGGTGGTGTTCTTCTGGATATAGTTTTTTGTTCCTGATGACCCTTCTCATGGTAATTCATTTCTTTACACACTATTATATCTTTGCATTATTTTTTTCTAATAAGAAATCAAGTGTATGTATTTGAGGTTATTATATTTGTATTATCAGCTTATGCATTTATTTAGTCAGAGGTCCATATTCACAGTCCCCGGATAACCTTATCATCCATTTACCCATTTACCTTATGCATTTAGCTCTTCTTTCATATTTTATATTATTGCGAGACTGACATATGTTTGTGGTCTTGTATTAATTCTAAGGGGAATTTAATACTAGCAAAGATGACAATTTTAGAAAGGTAACTACGTCTATTTTTTTATCTTAATCGAGCTTTCACTCCTAAATTATTTAAGTCTAACTCCAATTGGCAAAAGATAAATTTCATTTTCCCACATTTGTCGGTACTAATATGTTAAATCGCATTGTTATAACGCTAATAAGCATCTACTTGGAACTGTTAAGCGCTGAATGCGTAACAACTTTTAATAAGCATGTTTCTGGTCCTAAGCAGAAAACTACTCTAAAGATGCTAAAGTTCGATTATTTTTTTGCAATGTGTTGGATTGATTTTGTGGAACATTTGAATGGTGCTTTCCAGGTAAGACTGCTAATTGATTTCTATTTGGGAATATATTTGCAGGTTGTCTCATGTTACTTTGTCAATCTCAACACTTATAGACATTGTATTGGTTTATAGAGTAAATCTTCGTTTGGCATATCGGATGAAATAATGGTGTTGTTTGGGTCTGCTCTATCGGATGCAGTCCATCAATTCAAGTATGTTACTTTATTTCATGTTCCTCCATTTTTTCGTTAATATCAGATATGTGTGCTTTCTTATTGACCATAATAGGAGGCGGAGTTAATGTGATCTAGAAATAGGTGTGCTAGGCCGCTTGACCAAGTAAAATGGGTAATTTTTTGACCCAGAACACGTTTGTCCAGACATATTTGAACTTTTATAACCAATTAGTGTGTTAAATATGACTAACAATCGTGCGCTTTTAATAGGATTAATAATCCAATATGTGTTAAATAAACTGATTTAGGATGTTATATGTACTATGAATACCCATAAGGCGGCTTTCGATCCGTTTAACATGTTTCCTCTTTTCAGCTTGACCTGTGGGATAAAAGGTTCATTGTTGGTGCAGGTTCATGCCTTTCCTGATCCTTTATGGACAACTCTGCCCGCCTGGAATAGAAGAACTTTAGGTCCACAATGAGTTCATTAGTTGGTGCTGGTTTGGCTTCGGTTCTAGACATATCTTCGGGTTCTTTTGAGAATCTTAAGTCTTGGAATTAGCATTCAAGTCATCTGCACATTTATACCGGTTCTTTTGACCTATTCCGATTTCCTTCGGTGAGTAGAACCCACATTAACGGCCATCATAGATTTTTCACCGCAACCTTTTTTTAAATACCTCGGCCATGTCTTTAACGCAGCATTAATATGTGATGGTCCACTGGTGCATATATACGATGTTTGGGATAACTATTACCCAAGTGTAGCATCTGGTCCACAAGCTATAGAAAGGTGGGGCGCCCCGTATCGCAAGGCGTGCAATTGATCTTGCAGAACTTAGACTAGGAAAAGACGGGTGGCCAGAATATTATGATGGAAAGAGCGGTCGGTATATTGGAAAACAGGCTCGAAAGCATCAAACATGATCAGTTGCTGGTTATGTGGTGGCAAAAATGTTGCTCGAGGATCCTACACATTTAAGTATAATAGCACTTGGAGCCGATAAAAAGATAAAACCTGCTCTCAGAAGATCATCTTCCTGTAATGATGCAAAAATTGGTAAGATTCAGGTATTTTCGTGAGGCCTTCTGTAGACAACGTGATTCATTTTTTAGATTTTTTCAGTAGAGAATTGATGTGCATTTGTAGAAAACGATGCAAAAATTGAAGATTTTCGTAAGTCTCATTGAAACCTACACTGCAAAGATTTTGGTTTTAAATCGTTAATATCATTTTTTGAGTTTCTATAGCTTTTACCTTTTTTGTTTCTGAGTCTCATGTGAAAGATATGTTTGCAAAGTAAATTTTCCTTTGATATCATTTTTGAGATATTATATTCGTAGTATATAAGCTTACAAAAATTACAATATAAGTTTTATAACTGGACATAAATGGATAAAACTAGGGGTGAGCAAACGACCCGAACGGACCGGACCGACGGACCGACCGAGACCGGACCGTACCGACCACATTCGGTCCGGTCTTCGGTCTAGGCTTTTGGGCTAATTCGGTCCTTGGCCTGGTCGGTCCGGACCACAAACCGACTATTTTGGCCTTGTTGGACCGGACCGACCGAGACCGGACCGGACCGACCGAGACCGGACCGGACCGACCACATTCGGTCCGGTCCTCGGTCTAGGCTTTTTGGCTAATTTGGTCCTCGGTCTTGGCGGTCCGGTCCGGGACCGATGCTCACCCCTAGTATATATAAAACTGACATAAATTCTTTAGTGATAGTTAAGTAACCCGAGTAATACACGGTTCGTTATTGTGGTAAAAGTGAATGAAGATCGAAAACGTAGACAACGAATTAGTATTGTTGCAAATTGAAATAAACTGGAGAGTTTCTATTACAGCAGGATGTGTACAAAGTTTATAGCTATTCTCTTTCTCTGTATGTTATCTTGCATTTTGTGTTGGTTAATTAAATTGCTGTTGAGCATGGCCTTAGACTTGATGCTGTGCATGACAGCCCGGTCGACTGAACCATGTCAACTATTGTGATCTCTAATTGTTTGACTGTTTCTTTGATTCTTCCATTCATCGAGTTTTGCCCAACATATTGGTATTATTTTGGTATGGGATGAGAGCAAACTGCAAAGACATCAAAATTTAGGACATTAATTGTACCACAAACTCTTTTAAATAAGTGACATAACTCTACATTTAGAGAATATATATAAAAAGAGAGAACATATAGTCTCATGAACCAATGAAGTCTGTATAAACTGGACGACTTATTAAAATATAAACTGGACGACTTATTTAAAAGGAATATTAGTTATAAAGGAGATCTAGAAGAGAGACTTGTATTAGTTAAAAAGCGATGTAGAAGCAAAACTAGAAAAGACACCTCAGTCACCGAGTCATTGAAAATATAGAAGCTTAGTTAACAAGTAATATCCTGTATGATGTTATCATCTTCATATGCGGTCATATAGTCTTGATGACTTGTGAGAAAATAAAGTCTTCTATTCTTCACCTCGTGTGATTTACTATTTGTAATATTTACAGGAGAACTTGGAGAAGTGACAACTTCTCATTTGCTTATGAGAATCTAGGCGCAAAAGGAACTAGATGCTCACAAGGTAATGACTACATTTGGAGATTTATCCAATACAATTAACATGTGAACAAATGGTATCCAATACCCATCACCTCTGAAACTTATCGTGGAGTTCTTGGTTCTTATTCCAGTTAATGCTTTGGGCGGAATGTTGTTTTTCTTCAGCAGAGAGTTGGTCACTAGGGACATTGGTAAGCTTTCCATATCAATCATTCGATCACACTCTCCAAAGTAAGTTTATGTTTTTCATTGTTCCTGTGGGAATGGCAAATGTATGTCCCGAAAGAGTAATTATAGCCCATATACAGTTGAGTATAATATTTTTGTGCCCCCATGACATATAAATGTCTTTAGATAGCCACTGTAACTTTTACATATCCACTCTTTCCATGTTGAGCCTCCTTTTCCACTAGAAGATCTAAATAGATCGACCAACACATTTAACCCAAAATGAGCATTACATTAGATTATGAATGGAGGTTGCAAAATATGCGGGTTGGGTAGCAGGTAATTTTTTAGAGCGGACCAAGTTGGTTAACACTTGAGATAACACACCTAATTTTGTGTTAACTAGTTTTGATCCCTTCCTAACCATTTAACCCGCTCATTAAAGAATGGCTCAAGGAAATATCCCAACCATTTAACCCACTCATTAAAGAACGGCTCAAGGGAATGAAATCTATACATTTAGTTACAAATTATATTCAGGCCTCATAGCATCTTTTGATTTTCATACTTTTTGCACACATTCCAGTGATGTATTTGTTCACGCTTTGGTCATGCTAAATGCTCTACAAGGCATATGATGTCGTAGCTTCAATGAGATTGAACTTTTTGGCTTCAAAAATTAGGCGACTTGAGCAATTTATGCTATGTGTATGCTTACTTCGTTTTCATTTTATTACGCTCTACTTCCCAAAGAAAGTCAAATGAATTCCTTTTCAGCTTTTGTATTTGAATGAATTGTATTGCAGGTCCTGGTTAAAAATGTGCCTCGGGTCCCTGGCAGATCTGTTTCCGATAATGTGGACTGCTTCTCTAAAAAGAATCACTCAACTCACTATCTTTGTCATCAGGTTAAATTACATTTCATTAGAAAATTGTTTGTGTTCAGGAACATATTCAAGTGGTAACCGTGTTACCGTTAATTTTATTCAGGTTGTTTACAATTCAAACAAGTGTACGTAAGGGGTAAGTAATAGACAGAAACTACAAAATGTGTTTCAGGTTTGGCAACAATGCCTCTTCTAGGGCCAATAACAACTCATTTGAAGGACAGACTTGTGGGGGAAAGAGAAAAATGTGTTTTGAATTTTGGCAACCCTAAAGGCAATGTGAAAATTCTGTCACATAGCACTGGTCATGGGGGCATGATACCTGAGCTTAATACTGGAAACACGAACACTTTGATCTGCAATGACACGACACTTTGCCAAAACGTTGGTGAACAGAATATAGCTTCACCAACAGTTGTTGAAGAATTGTGCACCAATGAAGCTCAAATGGAGGATTTACAAGAGGAAGAGAAGGCAATACGTGGAAGAGACGAGCAGCTAGTTATTGATGAATGCAGGTTATGTCTGAAATAGTTGTGTCTTGCCGATCACAAGATTTCACAGATGTTATATTCGTTCAAGAAGTTTGTGGTATACCAGCTAGAATAATTAGAAGTCACTTACTGTTTGGTCCCACTTCTTACTAGTGAAGAAAGTTTATTCACGCGTGAAGATCAAAGTATATGCTCATGTCTAAATGTACGTGTATTTACTAGTGAAAAAAGTTTTTATGCACGCGAAGAAAAAAGTATATGCTCATGTATAAATGTACTTTTATATACTAGTGAATATAGTTTATTTAGATGCGAATAAAAGGTTTATAAATGGACGTTTATTCACTAGTGAAGAAATTTATTCACACACGAAGGAAAAAGTATATGCTCATGTATAAATGTACATGTATTTTACTAATGAAGAAAGTTTATTAACACGCGAAGAAAAAATTATATGCTCATGTATATATGTACGTGTATTTAATAGTGAAGAAATTATTATTCACACGCGAAGAAAATAGTATATATTCATGTATAAATGTACGTGTAATTGCTAGTTGATAGATTTTATTCACACACGAAAGTATATCCTCATGCATAAATTATGTACGTGTATTTTACTAATGAAAAAAGTGTATTCATACTCGAAGAAAAAAATGTATTTTACGTGTATTTTCGCGCGTGAAAATTATGAGTAAGATTGAAGCTTTGAACTTACTAGCATCTTTTTGATTCTAGAGTTGAAAAAATATGAGATATTGATATTTAATAGATTATTATTTAAGTTTTGCCAGAATATCTTCGCGTGTGAAAATTATGAGCAAAGATTGAACCTTTATAGTAAACTTCTTGGTTGTTGTTACCATCTTTGGTCGGATATGAGGTGTAACAATGGCTACTGCTTTCTCGGTTTGTTGATGCGAGGTTGTTTAAGAATTGATGTGTTGTTACTTTTCTTAAGTACGTTGTAAATTCGTTTGAACAAGTAAATTTGTAATGTTGGGTTCAACAATGATGTTTGTTCTTGAATAAATCACATTAATTTGGTATGCACTTTCATTTGTTAACTATGTTGATACCAAAGAAAAAAGTAGTATAAGATGTGTGAAGAAATTCTTACAAAACTTAAATATCTTTACATAAGTTGGTCACATGTGAAATATATCTTGCATATTTAGTGATGCGTGAACAACTTGGTCATATGTGAAACTATATGTCTTGTAGCTTTTTAAGATGCGTGAAAAACTTGTTCACATGTGAAAATATGTCTCGTAGTTTGTACCACGTGATGGTCTCGGCCAATGGCACAGGGATCTTTCTTGATTATACATAAACATCTTCATTTAACTACAAATGATTTATTAAGATTGGATAAATCCTATATTTCTTTCTTATTTCATTTAACCCCAAACACATTTCTTTCTTGACAGCAAGACTTGATACCCAATCCCAAACACCGCACTACCCATCGAAGCCATACACAGTCCTTCCTTGCCTCTTTAGATATATTGATGTTTAATATGCGATTATTTAAGTTTTGCAATAAATATCTTTGCGCGTTATAATTATGAGCAAAGATTTACGCTTTGATCTTACTAGCGTACTTTTTATACTAGAAGTGTAAAAATAGAAAATATTGATATTTAATAGATAGTTATTTAAGTTTTGTAAGAATATCTTCACATGTGAAAACTATAAGCAATGATTGAAACTTTGATCTTACTAGCATATTTTTATACTTGAAGTGCAAAAATAGGAGATTTTTTTGTTTCGTAGACGATTACTTAAGTTTTGTAAGAATATCTTCACATGTGAAAATTATAAGCAAGGACTAAAGCTTTGATCTTACTAGAATATTTTTTTACTGGGAGTGCAAAAATAGGAGATATTGATGTTTAATAGATGATTATTTAAGTTATGTTAGAATATTTTCACATGTGAAAATTAGTAGCAAGGATTGAAACTTTGATGTTACTATCGTACTCTTTATACAAGAAGTGTAAAAATAAGAGATATTGATGTTTAATACACAATTATTACGTTTTGTAAGAATATCTTCGTGCGTGAAAATTATGAGTAAGGATTGAAGTTTCGATGTATTTTTATACTAGAAGTGCAAAATAGGAGATATTGATGTTTAATAGGCGATTATTTAAGTTTTGTAAGAATATTCACATGTGAAAATTATGAGCAAGGATTGAAGCTTTAATCTTACTAGCATATTTTCTATACTAGAAGTGCAAAATAGGAGATATTAATGTTTCATGAGCGATTACTTAAGTTTTGTAAGAATATCTTCATATTTGAAAATTATGAGAAAGGATTGAAACTTTGATCTTACTAGCCTAATTTTTTTTACTGAAAGTGCAAAAATAGGAGATATTGATTTTTAATAGACGATTATTTAAGTTATGTTAGAATATTTTCACATGTGAAAATTATGAGCAAGGATTGAAGCTTTGATGTTACTATCGTACTATTTATACTAGAAGTGTAAAAATAAGAGAGATTGATGTTCAATACATGGTTATTTAATTTTTTTTTAGGAATATCTTCATGCGTGTTGAAGTTTTGATGTATTTTTTATACTAAAAGTGCAAAAATAGGAGATATTAATGTTTAATAGATGATTATTTAAGTTTGGTAATAAATATCATCGCGTGTGATAATTATGAGCAAGGATTGAAGTTTTGATATTAGTAGCATATGTTTTTATGCTTGAAGTGCAAAAATTGGATGCATTGATGTTTAATAGATGATTGTTTAAGTTTCGTTAGAAAATCTTCACATGTGAAAATTATGAGAAAGGATTGAAGCTTTGTTCTTACTAGAATATTTGTTATACTAGAAGTGCAAAAATAGAAGATATTAATGTTTAAAAGACGATTATTTAAATTTTGTAAGAATATCTTCACATGTGAAAATTATGAGCAATGATTGAAGCTTTGATCATACTAGCTTATTTTTTATACCTGAAGTGCAAAAATAGGAGATATTAATGTTTCATTAACGATTACTTGAGTTTTGTAAGAATATCTTCACATGTGAAAATTATGAAAAATGAATGAAGCTTTGATCTTGCTAGCCTAATTTTTTTTACTGGAAGTGCAAAAATAGGAGATATTAATGTTTAGTAGACGATTATTTAAGTTATGTTAGAATATTTTCACATGTGAAAATTATGAGCAAGGATTGAAGCTTTGATGTTACTATCGTACTATTTATACTAGAAGTGTAAAAATAAGAGATATTGATGTTCAATACATGATTATTTAAGTTTTGTAAGAATATCTTCATGCGTGAAAATTATGAGCAATGATTGAAGTTTTGATGTATTTTTTTTATACTAAAAGTGTAAAAATAGGAGATATTGATGTTTAATAGATGATTATTTAAGTTTTGTAATAAATATCTTCGCGTGTGATAATTATGAGCAATGATTGAAGCTTTGATATTACTAGCATATTTTTTACACTTGAAGTGCAAAAATTGGAAACATTGATGTTTAATAGATGATTATTTATGTTTCTTTAGAATATCTTCACATGTGAAAATTATGAGAAAGGATTGAAGCTTTGATCTTACTAGAATATTTTTTATACTAGAAGTGCAAAAATAGAAGATATTAATGTTTAATAGAAGATTATTTAACTTTTGTAAGAATATATTCACATGTGAAAATTATGAGCAATGATTGAAGCTTTGATCTTACTAGCATATTTTTATACTTGAAGTGCATAAATAGGAGATATTGATGTTTCATAGACGATTACTTAAGTTTTGTAAGAATATCTTCGATGTGAAAATTATGAAAGGATTGAAGCTTTGATCTTACTAGCATAATTTTATACTAGAAGTGCAAAATTGGAAATATTGATGTTTAATAGATGATTATTTAAGTTTTATAAGAATATTTTCGCGTGAAAATTATGAGCAAAGATTGAAGCTTTTATCTTACTAGCGTCTTTTAATACTAGAAGTGCGAAAATAGGAGATATTGATGTTTAATAGCGATTATTTAAGTTTTGAAAGAATATCTTCATGTGAAAATTATGAGCAAAGATTGAAGCTTTGATCATACTAGCGTATTTTTTATACTATAAGTGTTAAAAAAGATATATTAATGTTTAATAGACGATTATTTAGGTTCTGTAAGAATATCTTCACGCGTTAGAATGATTAGGGATTGAACCTTTGCTCTTACTAGCATATTTTTTTATACTAACATAGGAAATATTGATGTTTAATTAACGATTATCTAAGTTTTGTAAGAATATCTTCGCATGTGAAAACTATGAGGAATGACTGAAACTTTGATGTTACTAACATATTTTTTATACTAGCGGTGCAAAAATAGGAGATATTGATGTTCAATAGACGATTATTTAAGATTTGTAAAAATATTTTCATGCATGAAAATTATAAGCAAGGATTGAAGCTTTGATCTTACTAGCGTACTTTTTATACTAGAAGTGTAAAAAATAGAAGATATTGATGATTAATAAACGATTATTTAAGTTTTATAAGAATATCTTCATGCGTGAAAATTATCGGCAAGGAATGAAGCTTTGATCTCAGGTGGGACAAAAGTCGTTTTTATGTATATAACTTCCTAAACTGTTATATACTAAAATTTATTGTTATTAATATCAAAACATTCAAATTATATTTATTGTTATTAATCTCTAACACCCTCTTACTTCTAAATAAGCAACCACCAACACCCTTTTACTTTTAAATAAGAAATACCAAATCTTCAATGTATATCAGCTACTAAGGAGCAACCAGTAGAACAAATTACATCTTGCTTTAGAATATTGCTGCACATGAACTTCAATAGAAATATTATACTGATATGCAGAGCTATCTACTAATTAATAATGGCAACACAGTAAACTATGGAGTAATATAAAGAGGCATACCCATGAGAATCTGCCATCATGGAACTTATTATGCTTCCGAGCCTGAGCCATATGCGAATGCACAAGATTTAACTACAATAACCTTGGAGCTGGAATCTTACTCCCCATTCGACCACTAAACCCCTCTTAGTCTTTTCATCTTTATCCATAAACAAAGTATATATCAAAATCAGACACATATCAGTAGTCCCCAGGTTACTTCCCATCATAAGTAACATGAACATGACTTGGCCTGCCTCATAGAAGTTGTCAAATACAACCTAATATTCCCCATCTAACCACCCAACCACAATTGACCCATCACGAGTCGTAGCAAAGCACTGAAAGTTTGTTACTTGGTGGTGGCTTCTAGTACCCCCACGGGGTTTGTCTTGCCCAGTTCCACTGATCTCTGCACATCTCATAAATCCCATATTTTGCCCTGAAAACACAACAAACCGTCTCAAATAAAGGTTGGAACCACTAAACAGGCCAACAACTACTTATAAGGAAGCAAACTACAATACGCTCCCTCCCTTATACAAACCAAGACACTTGATTTTATGGATACAGTGATAAGATAAAACGCTCATGCATACCAAAGAAATACCATGTATTGTATATAAAATATGGTGTACAAGTGATAGAGATGGTTAAGCATGGATACTACCTTTCCGGACGCTTTCTCAAATGCTAATGCATACCAAAGAAATACCATGTATTGTAAATACAACCTAATATGATGTACATTTTAATTTGCGCTAAGATAAGACGATGATTCCAGCTAAAAACAACCCTTAAGACCTCTCGATATTGTGGCACTCGAACCAGGAAAACAGATATATTTATAACTGATCTATATGTAACACATTCTTTGTTCCACCATAACTGTTCACGAGCCAAAATACATAGTTTTGAAATTAACAGCAGATGCAATATTTTGGTTGGCTAATGTCATTTTTATCATTTATAAGGACACGGTTTAAGGAATTTTTAGCTTCCCACGAGTCGTTGCTAGTGTCATTGGTTGATTTGAACACAGGTTGGTCACCCTGATGGTGGTCTAGAATGCTAAGGCCAAAACGCACGCGGTAGGCTGCCAGGAACACTAAGGTAAGCAAAACCCAAAAAACTTCAAAAGCAACAGCTAATAGAAGCATTATCGCTATCCAATAAGACAAGACAAGTTAAGTGCTAACGTTATGATTAAAATATTATTTAATAAGATTTATGCACATTCGAAAACCAGTAACAAACAAAAATGATTTTAAGATCTTGTAACTTACCCATCCTCAGAATCAGTGAAAAGCAAGCGATTTGCAGCAGATAAAGCAGGTGGCTTATATGGAAATAGAGCGGGATTGAAGATAGGAAAGAATCACAAGGCTAAACTTGCAATTGGTTTCAAACTAAAGAAATTGAGTGCTTCTTAGACCTTTTAGCAAGTGCAGCAGCAATTCTCTTCTTTGACTTGTCGTTTCTAGCTTTATCATGGTGTAGGATCTGAAGAGACGCCACTGGTTTCGGCTGTAGAATGAAGACCTTTAAAAGGAAACAAACACTCATTCTCGATAATAGCCTCATGTAGCTTCTTACTGTCTCCGGTGATGTTCTTGAACAACTGTGAATAAATCAAAAGAATAGTTAATACTTAAACCTTAAGTTACAAGCCGACAATACTGAAAATAAAAAAGTAACATACCAATCGAAACATTGTCCATATACCTTTGCACTAAACTAATGGGGCATTCCCCTCTTTTCATCATAGACTTGCATAAATTCAATGATTGAATGTCTCTCTTGATAAAACCTGATCAACGATTAACCAAACTCTTGATAATCCATCTAAAGAGATAAAAACATAAAAGAGCTCAATGTATAATTACCTGCATTCCATCCTTCTCCTAGGCATGATTATTTGCAGACTTGGTAGCCATGCCGAAAACATACGTGATATCATTACTGAATTCAGCTCCTGTTGCTGTCAATGATGTAGCTAATGATGCCATTTGTTCTAGCATTCTTGCAGGAAAACATAATGCACCCTCAATACTATAAACCTAAGCCATATCACTAATGGCAATCTGAAAAGATAACCACACAAACAATATGATATGCATTGAGGATGTCTCGATAACAGTCTTTACGGTGAAACTCTGTTGGTAGGTGACGTGCTTTTTCTAGGGTTTTGTACACAAAACCTCCCAGATCATAACTGTTGTATCATAGCTACCAGTAGGAAGCGTGCTTCCATCTGATGTAACTGTACAAGAAAGCACATAACAGTGTTTAAGACATTTTCTAAAATGAATAGAAAAGGAAAGCATCAATTTTTCTCCCGATCCAATGTATGACCACAAATACTCAAACAGCTAATCTATAGGTGCATAAATGGGCATGGGCTTGAGACTGGTCAAAACAATTTCGTATAAGGCTTTTTTAAGCCTGAAATACGTATCTAGTTAATGTTATAAAAAAAAAAAAAAAAAAAAAAAAAAAACTAGCAAGACAATGGAAGCCAAGTACTATAACATATTCAAGTCACACAAGACATAAAAATAGTTATTTTTTCATAATGGGAATGATTAAGTAGAAAACACTTACTTGTAAGTTTTGATCTTTGAACCAAGCCCCAAATTCGGCTTCTGTTTCGCTAAGATCTCCACCTGGATTCAGCAAATAGTAGGCATCCAGTGGATCAATCATAGGGAAGACTGCAGAATCTTTGCCAACCTTGTCTTGGATATGATCGTATGTGCATGAGATGCTCGCGATGGAAGGCATGCGATAAACATCCTGTTTTTTTAATAGTGGCATGCTCTCCCATGGTAGCATTTGCAGGACCAACAGCAAGAAAAGACGCTTAATTTAAGATATATATGATGTTATCCAAACAAAAAGTTCGGCAGAGCCTAAAGAACAAAACTAATATCTTTATAGTTTATAGGTTTTGTTCTAGCTGTTTTTTAAAAATCACAAAGTAGAGGTAAGGTAGCAATCTGGTCCAATTGTCTAAAATATAGGTCAAATTGGGTTATTTTTATATTTCAAGAAGGTCAAACAAGTAAAATTTGAAGCTGAGTCAGTATGAAAACAGATTAAATGGTTGGCCAGATCAAACCTGCTGAAACTAGCCCAAAGCGTATTTAAATAACCTCCTACATCATTTACTTAAACTAGTTTATTGATTCAGATTTTATTAATAAATAAAGTTCTACAAATATAAAAAAATTGACAAAAAGGGTGTTGCAGGCCAGCCCAAAGTACTCATTACCAACCATCCCATTTGCCTCTAAAGAAGCAGCATTAAGTCATACACAAACTAACCACATAACTGAAACTACGTACAAAAAGACTTTATTACAGCAAATTTATGGGGACTGCGCCCAGAGAGAACAAGATTACCTGGATGTCAAAGTCAGGCACCAATATGACAGGTTCTCTATCTGCAAGATCTTCATCTCCAATTTCTTGTAATGCATTTAATAAGAAATCAGAAACTAAAGAGGATAAACTGCTAGAATTCTCCCCAGGACTTGTATCATTATCACATTGTTTTCCACCAATGTAGCATCCTTTCTTTAGAATTAACTCTGATAGGCATTATTTTTGTTGAGAAGAAGCACCACTAATCACAGATCTGAGAATGCTCTCACTTACGTTAACTTTGCACTTGGATTTAAGATCCTTGATTAGTTTCTTGGTTACAGAATCAAGGTGCTTGCAGTTTAACAATCCACCCAAAAGCAGGTATTTCCAAGGGCCAAACCATAGATCTTCCATATCCCTGAGAAAAAGTAAAATCCCAGCCATTAACATTACATGTAAAAACAGAGGCAGATAGTTATAATTCGATAACGAAACAAAAGTGAACATCATCAACAAATGTTTATTATGATTCGTTCAGAGACAATACTTATACTATATGATTTTAAGACGTGGTAAAATTGGCTGGTAGGAGCAGGTTGCTTAAGTACAGGTCAAATGAGCCATGTCAGGTTAACTCATTAATAGATGATTTTCTTCACAAGTGAAGATATTGTTTCTAAACTTAAATAATCGCCTCTAAATCGACACTAGAGTACATTATTCTCATAATCTTTCTTTTACGCAAACTAACTTATTCATAGATGATTTTCTTCACAAGTGAAGATATTGTTTCTAAATCTAAATAATCGCCTCTAAATCAACACTAGAGTACACTATTCTCATAATCTATCTTTCACGCTAACTAACTCATTCCTAGGTGATTTTCTTCACAAGTGAAGATATTGTTTCTAAACTTAAATAATCTCCTCTAATCAACAGTAGAGTACACTATTCTCATAATCTATCTTTTACGCAAACTAACTCATTCCTAGATGACTTTCTTCACAAGTGAAGATATTGTTTCTAAACTTAAATAATCGCCTCTAAATCAACATTAGAGTACACTATTCTCTAAATAATCTCCTCTAAAGGAAACATATCTAATCGTTGAACTACATAAAAACTTAACATAAAAATCTTCACATGCGAAAAGTTAGAGTACATATAAATCAACGCCATATATTAAGTTCAAAACTATATGGACAGTAAATTTCAATTAAAAAAAAGGCAAAATATGAACCAGTTGCCGAAAACTTGTTCTAAACATATATCCATGAAATTTTAGCCAAAATACATAACTAAGTAAGGCATTTCGTCAAACAGTCGGTCTACATATATATCCATGAAAATTTTGACAAAAAATACACATTACTAAGTAAGGCATTTCGTCGAACACTTGGTCTACACATGCAATCCACAACATAGTTATGCATTTTGCCAAACACTTAGTCTACGCATACAATAAATCAATCAATTACACAAAGCATCATATAACATCTTGACATGTGACGCAATAGATAAGAAGTTTAAACACAAATTTTATAACTACAACCAGTAAAAACATTCATTAGTTGAAAATAATTACCAATATTAGCATTCAAATCCACATAACATTGTTTCAAATGATTAACAAACGAATTACCTAAAGAAAATTGTTGAAAAGTTGAAATTTATACCCAATTGAATCGGAAAACAATCAATTAAAAAGTCAACGCGGCAGTCAACGTTGCAGTCAACGCCAGATATTATTGGCGGCAAATAGATGACGGAGATGACGGCTAATAACCGGCGAGATGAAGCAGATGTGTGATTAAAAACCAGGGAGATGAAGAAGAGGAGTAGCAGGTGTGATTAAGAGTGTTTGGTTTATCCAGAGAAAAGAGATATATATTTTTTTAGGTCGGGAAGCAAATGAGAATAATACAGTAGACCCCTCTAATTTTGGTAAAAATTACAAAACGCCATTCAGCTAAATTGATCTTAAGATGAGATTCACTTGATCTAACAGTCAGGATATCTTCTTACGTTCTCACAAAAAGGCCTTCTCGTTTGAACACTTCATTATAGCATTAATTTAACCGCCAAATCAGTTTAATTTAAGGGTTAAATTAGGAATTTTATTTTCTAGTGCGTTTTAACATAAAGACTTTATACCAAATAAAATTTTTCCAGTGACCAGCACTCGACTCACGGTATTGCCCTCTGGACCCTGCAGGGGATATATATATATATATATATATATATATATATATATATATATATATATATATATATATATATATATATATATATATATATATATATATATATATATATATATATGATATATTCATCGATCACAAATATTAGATGCGATCTTTCTGATGCAATTAAAATGAATACGGGCCATTGGATGAGTTTGATCTAAGGTTGAAATTAAAAGTGTCAAATTTGCAATTATACCAAAGATGAAGGTTTTATGTTTAGTTAAACAAAAGGTTAAAAGGGTATTAGTCAGATCATAAATTATATTTTCAAGTCTCCTTTAGAAACCGTCTTAAATAACTTCCCATTTTTTATCTTTCTTATTATCCTAAAACCTAGTCTTTTCTCGCCTCCATCCATGAAATCGGATCCAAAATCGAATTTTAATCATGTATTATCGACAACTATTTTAATTTTAATTTCTATAAACCACTCTGCATAGAAGATCTTGGCTTAGATGATTTTACTACATGAGAAAAAAAACATCACTCTTGTAACCCTAAACATAAAAACCGGCCGCCACACTAGATCTAGCCATCACTCTTGTGGTGTATTTATGTCGGGTGGTATTGATGTGATTTTAGGTCGGTTTCTTGGTAGTCATGGTGGTCTCAATAGTGTCATGGTTCGGATGGGTTTGTAGGTCGATAATGGAGAGAACCAAAGCGGTTGTGGTGGAGGAAGAGGACAAGTGATGGGCGAATTTGGAGGAGGGCGGCGATGGGATGACGAGGGCTTTGGGTCCATGTTCGCGGTACATAAGCTAATCGGCTTCATCTTCTTTAAAGAGCCTTTCTTTTAAAAATATAATGCATAAGGTACCTTTTGCTTTTATGTCTAATGTTTTTGTGAAAGTTTTGTATTTGGAGCTATCACGAGTCCATATTAGTTGCAAAATATATATACGTTGGAATATTAGACCCTCTTGTATAACTATTGAATCTAAAAAGGGATGGCTGCTAATTAAGTTCATAATAATATTGTATATGTAGGCTACAACAAAATGTAAAGAGCATCGAATTCAAACAATCCACAATTATTTAGTGTGAATACTTCATAGCAGAAACATGGTGTGCATATGTGTTTTGGCTCGTACAAAATCAATAAAAGTGGTGTGCATATGTGTTTTGGCTTGTACAAAATCAATAAAAGTGGTGTGCATATGTAATATAAAATTAATACAATGGTGCATATGTGTTTTATGGTTGGTATAAATCAAAGAAAAAGTATGCATATGTGTTTTAAGGTTTGTATGTTTTGAAAGATTAGACTATTTTGAATATATTGATGTTCACTTGGATCGCACTTTAGTTAGCTGTTGGTATAGATTTTCAAAAGAAAATTTGGTTGCCGTGTTTTTATTTCGTTCGAAATATGAATTGATGTAAATAAATATTGTACATATATGTTAGGCTAGTTGTTATGTTTATTTTATTTTTGGCGTAATTTGGTATAACTAAAGCTTGTGCATATGTGTTATGGCTATACTTGTTATGAATATAGATTGTGCATATGTGTTAGGCTAGTTGTTATGTTTATTTTTAATTTTTTGACATAATTTGGTATAAATAAAGATTGTGCATATGTGTTATGGCTATAGTTGTTATGAATATCTAATTGTTGCGATTAGAAGTTTGTGAGAAAATATGTGCATATGTGCTATGATAGTTCTTACCATTATACAATTTATTTACATCATTAATTTGATATAGACAAAGCTTATGCATATGTGTTATGCTAGTTGTTACGATTTCAAAATTGTTTACTCATTTTTTGGTCTAATTATACTTGAACATGTTTGTATAAGATTTATGAAGATGATTATGACATTCAAGACCTATGAGATGAAAAGGATGATGTTGAAGGAATGTAGATGATTGCACACATGATACAAGCGAATCAAGCGTCGCATATGTTTGTGGAAGAGTGCATATGTTTGTGGAAGAGTCACATGTTCTTAGAAGAGTCTGTACGTGTTTTTGGTTGGCGATGTACATATATACTTAATGAGATACATTTGTATAAATTGTATTTTATTTGATATCAATTTTGTGTATACTATTTATATTTTTGGTTTGTTACAAATTTAGAGGTTACATGTATATGTTTATGTTTTGTTATAAATTTGAAGATTAAAAATGTACGCTAAACATATGTGCAATTACCATTTTAAGCAAAACAAGTTTGATGTATAACCAATTGTACACAAGAAAGCGTATGTAAATTTTACAAAATTTTAAAAAAAAAAAAAAAAAAAAAAAACATATATGCACTTCATTTTCAAACATGTATCACGAGAACAGAAAAAAAAAAAAAAAAAAAATCCTAAAATTAAGGGAAATTTAAAACGTTTTTAATTAAAATTTTCAAAAAAATAAAATAAAATGTGTTTGACTATTATGCCTTTCGGTTAAATAAAAATGTTTATTAATATTTAATTCTATTAATCTAAATGAGTCTTGTAAAGTCTTGTGTCTAATAATAGTGCTGCATAGAACGCATATATATATATATATATATATATATATATATATATATATATATATATATATATATATATATATATATATATATATATATATATATATATATATATATATGTCGTTGAAATAGGAAATCTATTTTTTGTGAGAGCGAGAAGAGATCCTGACCGTAGGATCGAGTAAATCTCATCTTAATATCGATTTAGGCGGAATGACATTTTTGTAATTATTGACCTAAAATTAAAGGGGTCTTGGTGTATTATTCTCATTTGCTTCCCATTCAAAAAAAAAATTATCCGTTTTATTCCCTCTCTCTCTCCATAAACAAAGACACCCAAACAACCAACCACCATCGCCTCCAATCTCCACCGACGACAACAACACAAACCGCCGTTGGACGATCAATCACCGCCATAGCAACACCTTCCTGTCACCACTCTCGATCATCTCCTTGAGCTTCTGGTTGTCTGCTTTTGTAATTTGGAAGTTATTATGTTAAAATTGGTTCTGCAAAAGGTTAAGTTATTACACTTTCATTATTCACTTGCTTGTAATCGGTGTTAAATTTGAACATTTCTTGTAATATTTGTTCATGTAATACTTTTATACTCTCATTGCAGGTAGTTCATTCAAATTTATAATGCATACCAACTGTTTGATGAAATGCTTGAACCAATATTGCACAAGCTATGAACTTTATTTGTTGATTTTGTTAATTTAGTAGTCTTGATAGTACTTACAGTCATGCTTTCTTATTTATAGATTTAGTTTTCGCTCGATAAAGGTATATGTGAACTACTTCAATAGGCACAATATAACCTTATTTTTTTGTGAATGTGTTCAAAACTCATTTGATGGTCTGTTTATGTATAACGTACCAATTAACTTAGGAAGCATGGTAAAGTGGCCATTTACGACCAATCATTTTTTATTTGTGTTATTATGTTTTGCTTTCGCGAGTGTTGCATCTTTTACTAATTGAATTTTTACCATTTGGCCATTTGGTCGTGTTTGATGAAATGTGTAAGTTTTTTTCACATGTGCATTTTTTTAAAATAAAATTAGGTGTTTGATGAAATGTGTAAATTTTTTTCACATGTACATTTTTTTTAATTAGGTGTTTCATGAAATGTGTAAGTTTTCTTCACATGTGCATTTTTTTTTTTTTTTTTTAAATAAAATTAGGTGTTTGATGAAATGTGTAAGTTTTCTTCACATGTGAAGAAATTTCCTTATAACTTAATTCGTGTCAATGGCTTGAAATAAGGTATTGAGATTCGAGATGCTTTAAATAAGGTATTAAACAGCCTCACATGTGAAGAAACAAGGTATCAAATAACCTCACATGTGAATAAATTTTTTGTGTGGAGAATTCGTATAGAAGCAAGGTTTAGAACTTATATTTGGTGCTGTGATTAGATTCTAATGAAATTTTTATAAGGTATAGGAATGTGATTGCACATATCTATGACTGAACCTCATGCATTCATGCATTTTCTTGGTTGGATATGCAGTTGGAGGTCTTTTAAATGCCACATTTGGCAATGCAATTGAAATGATTAACTCGACATATGCATTAAAGAACAGGATTATTAGGGTTGTTCAACAATCATTATTAGCACTCTTAATGGTGTGGGTGTTAAGGGTCCAACCTCTATGTGGCCAACAAATTATCAGAGAGCAGCTTATAATGCAAACGGTTATCAGGATGCAAGGTACGCGTTTGAAGGTGTTCACTCAATAGTCGCCTAGTTGGACAACCCGATGTATTCCAATGGACAAGCGAGAGACAATTCTAATGTTGCTCCTTTTCTAGTGAAAATGGCGTAACGTCTAGAAATCAAAATCTCCGTCCTCATACTAATGTAATGGTAATCCTAATTTGTATTGGTTTTTACGGGTTATATCTTTATGTTATATGTCTTTATATCGCAATTTTTTGAAGGGATATATACAGGGTTTGTAGAGTCCAATACCGTTTGTCGGGTGTAAATTCTGCTGGTGGTTATATGAGTAGTATGTATCCAAGCAAGTTATATAGCCAGTGCGGAAGCAACTATAGTTCAGGTTAAAATTACGGGTCCAATGCTTATTATTCCCAAAGCAACAGACGTGGTTGGTTGGCAGCACTCAGCAGATAACAAATACAAGCCTAGAGGACGAGGTAATGGTTTCGTTGGATACAACAATGAAAATGGGGATGGTTTAAACGAGCTTAACAGGGGACCTAGAGCTAGAACCGTGAAGAACCAAATGGTTTTGACACGTGTCACCTTAGCCATGAACGGAGAAACTATAAACCTTGCACCTACTGAGTAAAGGAGGTGAGTGTGAATCTCGATGGAGAACAATACAACCATGCCGATTTCCCTGAGACTTATGAAGATGCCAAGTTTTTCGATATCAGTTCATACAGTGAGGATGACGTCCATAAGAGTATCAAGTAATGTTTGGATGAGTACACAAAACAGGAACAAGAAGCTTGACGTTGCATACCAGGAGGCTCATCAGAAGTCCGAACAATTTCCCCGTCTTCCTTTTCTTTCCCATAAGCATTTTCTCGTGATTTTGACTTTTCTTGTGTGTTCTGTCTAACGATTTATTTCTAACAAGCAAATGAATCTTTATGTTCACAGGTCAATAGAAGTGGACATTTTGTTGGTGTTGAAGAGATGGTTGGTCCGGTCGACTTCGACAAAAGCTTAAAGTACTGGCAATAAGATAAGTGGAACGTGTGCTTCCTCGTAAAGTGGCATATCGTTAAGAATAAGCCAAACAGCTTGTTGAAGCACATCAACCTAGAAAAAAACATGTTACCAATAGCAGGCAAAACAACAGCAGTTTCAGAAAAGACCGACAAAGGTAAAGTTTTCATTTTTTTCTATTTTTGTTTCACTCTGATCTGTTGAGCTTATTAGCTTCTTGATTTGGTGAAATGGGTCATATCAAGATTTTGAAATAATGTGATTTTAAGATCTGGGTAGATGACATTTTGTTGTGTTTGTATGGATTGGTTGTTTTGTGTGTAAAAATTTGGTATATTGTATATGGAAATCAAAATCGCGGGTTAGTTTGGATCCTAAGAAGGAGCAAATGGTTACAAATGATGGGCAGACAACGAACATTGCAGCACATACACTTACTTTCTGTGAGCTTGCTGCGGCAACTAAGAATTTTCGACCAGAGAGTTTGTTAGGAGAAGGTGGTTTTGGGCGTGTTTATAAAGGTCGTTTGGAAAGCACATGACAGGTGATTGTGTTGTAAAAATTTGTGTCTGGATGTGCATTTGGAATGATAATGTTTACAAAGTATAATGCTATAGTCAATTTGATGATAACAGTCTTGTTATAATTTCACTTGTAGAGGGTGTCTGGATGTGCATTTTGATGTGATAGCGAAAATCATAATTTATTTTGTTCTTGGATGTGTTTTAGTTGTTTGAAGCTACAATAGATAATTGTTTCGAGTATTTCACAATGTAAATGAGCAGAATTTACAAGTTTTTTTTATTAGATTAGAGACATTAGTGAAAGGATTAGTTTACCCTTAGAAAATCAGTTTTTTTTATGCAGCTAGTATATAAACATAACTGACTTATTGGCCCCCAAATAATTACAAGCAGATTTTCTTTAACCAAGTATGAACGTGAATGCTGTAAAAATCAAGCAATCAGTTTCAAAACGCAACTCTAAACACCGCTGTAGTCAGTTATTTTCAAGGTCTTCCATTTTGTTAGTTAATAGTAAACATTATGAAATGAAGTTTTTTGTAGGTAGTTGTTATAAAGCATATTGATAGAAATGGTCTTCAATGGTAATAAAGAGTTTTTGGTGGAGGTTCTCATGCTTAGCCTTTTACATTATCCAAATCTTGTCAATTTGATAGGTTATTGTGCAGACGAAGACCACGCCTTCTTGTTTACGAGTTTATGCCTTTGGGGTCACTCGAGGATCATTTACACGGTCAGATTTATATCTTCAAATATTTTTTACTCTCTAACCTTCAGTATTTTCTTGCACAATATATCAATGGCATTATTCTTAATTACTGAATGTTATAGATATGGCATCCAAAGTAGATGAAATGACACTGTTAACTTGACCTAGTAAGTATACCAATGTGCCCTAAATCACGACATCCTTGTTATCTAACTCCTCACGAGAATCTTTGCTTCTTCACCCAAACCCCGAATCTTTTTTACGTAACTTCAGGCCCAAATTATACCTTGAATTAATGAACTTATAACGATGTGTAGCCGTGTAGGTCTAGTGATGTAGAATTGATGTCTAATGGAGCTCATTTGGAGACATGCGCCTTTTAAATCATTTTATAAAAACGCAGAAAGGAAACACTCCCAATTGCAATAGCTCTAGAATGCTAGGATCTTCAATGCTGGCAGTTTCATTAGCAAGTTTTGCAGGCATGACATGTATAATGGATGTAAGTGTCCAAACTTGATTGCAAATGTACTAGAATGCCAAATAAATTGTCCAATCACGATCATATTATTACCCACTAAATGAAATTTTCTTTCCTGTCGTGCTTTTGCGTTTCACATCACCATCATAGATTCTGAAAAGATGTTCTCCAACCATCTCTCAAAGAATCATTGCTACCTCAAACAGTAGCTTATGAACTTATTCTAGAAATGACCTGTGAGATATAGGGGTTGGGACTTTTTGAGACTACAATTGGGGAATCTAGTACCATGAAAGTCAATGATTGGCACATAAGGAAGAAAAAAAACAATAAAGTTGATAAGCTAATGATATGACAACTATATAGCTTTGTCTGAATGCATTTTCATTTTTTTGTACCATCCATATTCCATACTGTTGCTTTTTTGTTAGTTTGCGATATATGTTAGGGTCAATTCATGTTGCCTCAATTTAAACTTTAAATATTTTCCCAAACATGTTATATGATTATTGCAGCATTATATGATAATTAATGAAGTTAACACCTTCAGGAATTCTTTAATGTTAACTCTCATTGCTTGCACTTTCACAAGTATGTTGACTGTTCAAAGCTATATGGTTCCAAACTTTATTGTTAATGGTGGGGTTATGGCGTGGCTAGGATTTTCCTTTATTTATTTTCTATTAAAGCTTTAGTCTCTAACACAACATTAGAATTGGTTATATCATAGAATAAAGTGAAAATATTGGATTAAAGGCCTTGAGAGATCCAATATATAAAACAATAGAAGACTATATGTACATCGCAAACTAACAAAAAAGGAGGTGAGTGTGACTCCCGACAGAGAACAATACAACCATGCCAACTTCCCTGAGGCTTATCAATATGCCAAGTTTTTCAATATCTAGTCATACAGTGAGGATGACGTCCATAAGAGTATTAAGTATAATGTTTGGACGAGTACAAAAAACGGGAACAAGAAGGTTAATTCTGCATACCAAGAGGCTCATCAGAACTCCGAACATTGGCCCGTCTTCCTTTTCTTTCTCGTAAGCATTTTCTCGTGATTTTGACTTTGTTTTTGTGTGTTCTGGCAAACATTTTATTTCTAACAAGCAAATGAATCTTTATGTTTGCAGGTCAATAGAAGTGGACATTTTGTTGGTATTGATGAGATGGTTGGTCCGGTCGACTTTGACAAACGCTTAGAGTACTGGCAACAAGATAAGTGGATCGGTTGCTTCCCCGTAAAGTGGCATATCGTTAAGGGATAAGCCAAACAGCTTGTTGAAGCACATCACCCAAGAAAACAATGAGAACAAACATGTTACCAATAGCAGGGATACCCAAGAGGTATAATTATTCTAACATTCATTTTCTTTTATATTACTGTTTTGTTTACTGATGCTACGTCTTCTATTCAGGTGAAATTAGAGCAGGGATTGCAGATCATTAAAATTTTCAAAGAGCATTCCAGCAAGCAATGCATATTAGATGATTTTGAATTCTACAAAAACCGACAAATGAGAATTCAAGAAAAGAAGGCAAAACAATAGCAGTTTCAAAAACATGTGTGGGAAGGAAAACCTAAGGAGGGTATTAAAGTCGAGATTGTGCCACCAAAGTCATCTGAATATCCCAAGAAAAAGTCAAAGAAGCTACATCTGTTGTTCATATAAATGGAGAAGTTACACAAGGAACAATGTTGTGTAGCTTTGGCTTTTTATCGGGTTCATGTTACTATCGCTTGTATATCAATAAGTTAAATTTATAAATTATAGTAGAATCGGGATTTCCATCTTTGGAGAAGAACCGGTCTCAACTAGCTAGTCTATTATCATAAACTGGTTGTCAAGTACTTAGATGATTATCGGGTGACAAAGGTGTTGCTTTTGAATCCTAGGTGAACCCCAGATAAATGTAATGCTTTTTTTTACATATCAATGGTGATGTTGCGTTTGAAGATTACTATTTTTTTGTATAACTTGTTATGCTGTCATGTATTCCGATTTCTTTAAACTTTATAATTTAAATAAAAACTTGGTCATATGTGAAAATATGTCTCATAGCATTTTGTGATGCATGAACCACTTGGTCACAAATGAAAATTATATGTTTTGTAACTTGATGACATGTGAAAAAATATATGTCTCGTAACTCGGTGACATGTGAAAATATATGTACCATAACGTCTTGCCTAGCAATGTAACCGGTAATTGTTAACAAGGATAATAGCCCGCTGCGTTGCGCGGTATTATTTTTCTTTTCTAAATTTAAGTTTAGCGGGTTTTTTTTTTTTTTTTTTTTTTTTTTAATTGTTTGTGTGTCCGACGCTTAAATTACTCACGAAACAGAAATGACTTCATTGCAGGAGCGGATAACAGTATAACGTTTTATCAAATAAATCAGGCGTCTCTAAGACATACCATAAATTGTTACATATCGTTTTCGCAACTATCTTATCAATAAAATCAGATTGAACCATTGCAAATGTTGTGCACCGACTTGTGACCCGATAATCTTCATCTTTTGCTTAGTATGTATTAGTTTAAAACACTAGGGACTAGTTATGTCAAAGCCAAAGTTATTAACTAACTTTTGGCAGTTATTTCTGTAGAAACAAGAAGAGGTATGTCGGTTCAATGTACCGATTCAGAACCTATAAATATGTAATGTATTACAATGATTACAATGTTAGAATCACAATATACAATTTACTTATTCAAATCACTTTGCAACTTTATATAATCGATCAGAGGATATTTGGGACAACAATTGGCATCAAGAGCAAGGATTTACACACCGAAACATATTACTGTTTCTGCATCAAATCTTAACGAGAAGCCAGAAGAAGAAAGCCAGAAAAGAAAAGAACACCGCTGTTTTTTACTTTGGCAGGGAACGTTTTTATCTTCCAAGAAAAACGTACGAGTTTGGATAAGGAGAAACGTAGAAGAGATAGTGCACAATCTACTTTACGTTGAAGTTGCAAGCGTCAAAACACCAGACGATATTGGTGTCGAATTTTCGTTGGTAAACAACGAAAGATCAGGAAGAACGAATTGGAGACTTTGTGTATACCGGTTAGAAAAACAAAACACAAAGCAAAACGTTGTTGTAGAGGAAGACGTATACGCAGGACGAAGGAAGTACTCAAGGAAAAGTGTGGAGTTTGTGTTGATACAACACAAGAACGACAACAACGAGAAGAGACAAACAGAAGTGACTGTTTTTGTTTCGCAGGAACGAATCTGAAAACAAAGGACTGTTGATTCGAGAGGATTACCAAGACGTGGTAACGAGTTTGTGTGTAGGAAACCTAGTGATTTCAAAGTGACCGAGATCAAGGAGAACGCACAAAAGGAGATAGAAAGAACAACGTATAGATTGGTACAAGGAAGGTTTTCTGTTTTTTTGTTAGTATCGAATCAAAAAATTCGAAAACAAAACAGAAACAAAAGTGATACAAGGCAAGGAAGCATTAAAAGTTTTGGTTTTAGACTCGTTTGGCAAAAAAAAAATCCGAGACACAAATTCAGAAGATTGAAGTCGAAGTGGATTTGAAAACAAGTAACGAGGCATAAGACTAAAAGGAATTTAAAGTGGGAACAAACAACGTTGGTGAACGATCTTTTAACAAAGCAAACGAATACATCTCGTATTCATTAAAAGTAACGAGGTCACAATTTTCATTTTACTTTGGATTTCAATTCATATTAGAAATAGTATATATCTCATTAGTTTATACTATTAGGAAATCCTTAAAACTACTATTGATCCCGTAGTACTAAGATTCCCGAAAACTATAATTCTCACGTTAGAAAAGAGTACCATACTAAGATAAGTAATTCCATTAGACTAGAAAGTGAAAATAATAAACACTTTCAAAATGACAACCGATGATATAGTAACCGCATCAACTACGATAAAACCCGTAACACACCGTCGCACAATACCAATGCCCTAAGTTAAAAACACAAACTACGGTTTGGGCTATACAAATTAAAGTTATATTAGAGGCACACGGTTTATGGAAGCAATAGAATCAAAATTAGACACACAGTTGATGACAAAAGGATAAGGCAACAATCGCCTTCCTATATCAAGCGTTGACGGAAGATATGATCTTACAAGTAGCGGGTTGTAAGAAGGCAAAAGATTTATGGGATTCACTAAAGAAAAGACACGTTGGACAAGATAAAGTGCAACAAGCACGTTTACAATCATTGATGATTGGATTTAACTCACCGGATGAAGGAAGATGAGGCGGTGGATGCATTTGCAGACAAGTTAAATGGCTATGTCACGAAGGCAAAAGAATTAGGGAAAGAATTAGATGAATCACTTGTGGTTAGAAAACTATTAGACTCCACACCCGATAGATTCATTCAGATAGTAGCATCCATAGAACAAACAAGTGATCTAGACGACATTACCCTAGATGAGATCACAGGAAAACTCAAAGCGTTTGAGGAAAGAATAAAACTCCGGAAGGGAGGTCAAGTTGAAAGCCAGGAGAATCTACTGTTTACACATGGTGAACACTCAGATAAAGGAAAACGTTTTAACAAACGTGGAGGTAGATCAAATTACTCACGAGGAAACTGGCGGAATAATAACAACAGAAACAACTCACAAAAGGGAAATTCAAATTATAAAGGAAACCCAGACAATTCAAGTAGGAAAGACTTGAGTAACATTAGATGTTTCAAGTGCAATAAACTTGGACACTATATGAGTAAATGTAGAGCAACATCAACAAACCAGGAACAATCAAACCTTATCTTAGAAGACGATGAACCATCACTATTAATGACTATGCACGAAACCGAACACAAGGAAGTGTTGTTGAATGAAGAACGAATTCAACCAAAGAAATATGCTACTGAGATGCAAGCATATGGTATTTAGATAATGGTGCAAGTAACCACATGGTAGTATAAAGAGTCATTTTAGAGATATTGATGAAAGCATAACAGACGAGTACGTTTGGAGATGGATCGTATATACGGATAATGGGTAGAGGGTCTATCTTTGTTAGGTTGTAAGAACCGAGAGGAGAAAGTAGTATCGGAAGTATACTACATACCAAACCTCAAGAGCAACATACTTAGTCTAGGACAACTCACTGAAATAGGTTGTAAGGTCATTATGGACGGAAATAAGCTGACTTTGTATGATATAAACAAGAAGTTGTTGATGAAGGTAGAACGATCTAAGAATCGACTCTACAAGATCCAGTTACAGATAGAGGCACCTATATGTCTCTTAGCAAACATAGATAACCGAGCATGGTTATGGCACGCTAGATTAGGTCATTTAAAATTAGATGATATCAACAAGATGACTAGAAAAGGTCTAGTAGAAGGAATTCCTAGAATAAATCATGTAGGACAGATTTGTGATGCATGTTTATTAGGAAAACACAGCAGAACACCATTTCCAAACCAAGCCAAATTCAGATCAAAGAACCCGTTGGACTTAGTTTATGGAGACCTCTGCGGTCCTATTAGTCCAGCAACACACTCAGGCAAGAAACTTATTTTCTTGTTAGTAGAAGATTGTACACGTTTTATGTGGGCATACTTTCTTACATCGAAAGATGAGGCATTTAGTACATTCAAGGAATTTAGGCAGAAAATAGAAATGGAAATGAAGTCGAAAATTAGAATGTTAAGAACGGATAGAGGTGGTGAATTCACATCAAAGGAATTCACAAGGCACGTAAGGAAAGCGGAATAGGACGACAGCTGTTAAAGACCATACTCCCCGCGAGAATGGAGTAGTGAGAGATAGACTAGGACGGTGTTATCAACTACAAGGAGTATGATGAAAGCGATGAAGTTACCATTAATTTTTGGGCGAAGCGTTAAGCATGCCCTTTACATACTCGATAGGGTACCTACGAGCTCGACGGATAAAACTCCATATGAGGCACTCTACGATGAAAACCAAACTTAGAGAACCTAAGAGTATTTGGATGCACAGCTTATGCAAGATAACGATACCTCACTTAAAGAAGGTGGACGATAGAAGCATACCATTGGTTTACTTAGGAGTAGAGGAAGGATCAAAAGCATGTAGGCAATATGACCCTATAGCCAAGAAGAAACATGTTAGTAGGGACGTAAAATTTATGGAAACAAAACCATGGGATTGGAGCGAAATGAAGGAGATCGAACACTCAAGACACCTTTGGGCTAGTTTTGTAGTGAGCGGAGTTGACAATGAAAACCTTACACCACCAACACGGAAAGCGATGACAACACGTATCATGAACAAGATCGATTCACGATCCGGTTTCACCAATCACACGAGCATACCATTACGACCCACACTCGTAAGAGGAAGCGAAGCTACTACTAGTTCGTAGAGAACTCAAGAGATAAATTTGATGATACACCGATGCGTGAATATAGGAACATGTCAGGCATATATAGACATGCACGTAGGGTAGAACCACAAAGCTTATTTCGGAAGAAGAACCCGTAACTACAAGGAAGCATCGTGACGAGAAATGGATTGAGGCCATGGAGATTGAATTGGATTCAATCAACAAGAATAAAACATGGACTCTTACAACATTGCCAAAAATCGAAGGCAATAGGACTTAAATGGGTTTACAAGACCAAGAGGGATGCAAAAGGAAACATCATCAAATATAAAGCACAGTTAGTGGCAAAAGGTTATGTACAAGAACAAGGATAGACTTGATGAAGTATTTGCACCGGTTGCTCGGATAGAGCAGTTCGGTTGATATTAGCATTAGCAGCATATCATGGATGGCAAGTACATCATCTGGATGTAAAATCAGCATTCCTACATGGAGATTTAAAAGAAGAAGTCTACGTTACACAACCTGAAGGATTTATACAACAAGGAAACTCTGGAAAAGTCTATAAGCTTACTAAAGCTTTATATGGCTTAAGGCAAGCACCGAGAGCTTGGAATGTGAAGCTTGATCAAGCAGTCTACACAAAGCGGTCTACAAGCAGTTTCGAACAAGCAGTCTACACAAAGCGGAACAAGAACTCTACACTTATTGTTGGAGTTTATGTAGATGACTTAATAATCACGGGCACTCCTAGAAAGGAATTGGAAGCTTTTAAATCCCAGATGGAAGAAAAGTTTGAAATGAGCGACTTAGGATTGTTAGCTTATTACCTTGGGATAGAAGTTACACAGACAGGAGGAGAGATTACAATCAAGCAAACATGCTATATTAACAAGATCATAAAGGAGACAAATATGATGGATAGTAATGATACGAAGATACCAATGGATCCAGGTACTAAGTTGGTCAAGGCGGAAGATGGAAACTCAGTTGACGCAACTTACTCTGAAGTTTAATTGGAAGTCTCGGTACTTACTACATACAAGACCGGATCTTAGTTATTCATCGGACTACTCGATTTATGCAAGACCCAAAGGATCATCACCTAAAGGCAATAAAGCAAGTAATCCGATATATCAAAGGAACACGGAGCATGGGATAATTTACAAGAAGAAAGCGTTTGCAAGATTACGATTCTCTGACGGTGAGTTATGGAATCAACACCGATCAAGGAAAGGAACTACGGCATAGTATTTTACTTTGGAGAGTCACCCATTACTTGGTGTACTCGAAGCAACCAACGATGGCGCTATCATCATGTGAATCGAATTCATGGCGGCTCTCGCAGCGACATGTCAAGCCTTATGGTTGAAGAGATTACTTAGTGAATTAGCTGGAAATGAAGAGAAGAAGATAACGAGGGTAGATAACATTTCAAACAATAGCACTAGTCAAGAACCCGCTTTTCATGGAAGAAGTAAACACATCGACATTCGCTACCATTTTATTCGAGAATGTGTAGAGAATGGGCATATAAATGTGGAGCACGTCGTGGAGAACTACAAAGAGCGGATATACTAACAAAGGCTCTACCAAGACTAAAGTTCATGACGATGAGACAAATGCTCGGAGTTCAAGATTTAACAAGAAGCAACGATCAAGATTAAGGAGGAGAATGTGACCCGATAATCTTCATCTTTTGCTTAGTATGTATTAGTTTAAAACACTAGGGACTAGTTATGTCAAAGCCAAAGTTATTAACTAACTTTTGGCAGTTATTTCTGTAGAAACAAGAAGAGGTATGTCGGTTCAATGTACCGATTCAGAACCTATAAATATGTAATGTATTACAACGATTACAATGTTAGAATCACAATATACAATTTACTTATTCAAATCACTTTGCAACTTTATATAATCGATCAGAGGATATTTGGGACAACACGACTAACCGTCGGTTAGTTGACACAAACGAATACAATATAAATATACTTGGTAGAAGGTTTTTCCCACATGAATTTGTGTAACAGCATTATCCAGTAACAGATATATGTATTCCGGATTGTATTGCTGAATTATTAAACAAAACGTATATGTTTTGACCCATTACCCATCGTCACTGAAATTCTGCTTCGACTTCGTCGCCCAGATCTACCTGGTCTGTTAGCATATGCAAGTTTCCAAAGCCTCAGGCATTGTTGAATTCGTTCGTCAGTCTATTCAGCAGCAGCGGGTTCTGTGAGCAGAAGGAGATGGTTAAGAGATAAATCCGTTAACAACCATGCACATCTATTACCACAATAAAAATCCAGCTGCTGTCGACAAAATGACAACAAAAAACTAATCACTATTATTATTTGGTCATTATACTACTAAAAACACCTTTGTATGAAGAGTCTACAGTCAGATGGTGTAATTTACACTTATGCATGAAAGAAGTGAGACTCCTAAGCAAACAAACGCGACATACTTTTAAAGGAAGTATATGATTGAGTTGTTATCGTTTCAACGTCTTGCGTGAAAAAGAGTTGGCCAACAACTTAGCTAAAGATATTCAGTACTGTAGTACTACAATTCATTTCTAGTTAATATTGAAGGACACATTAATGGAATGAGAATCATATATATATATAGTTAAATTTGATATCTTTCTGATTTTGTTAAAAAACATTAAGGAACAAAAGTACTGCGCTGAAGTTAATGAATTTATAGGCAGCCCATCTATGAAAACTAACTTATAGGCCGTTCAAGTATATTTCCTTTTTCATTTATACCAAATCCGTCCAAAAATACACCGAAAATTTTTATATTGACGAAAAGTATAACAAATTATATTATAAATATGTAATGTCTAATATACCCTTTAAATAAGAAAAAGCAATAACAATGATACTAATTCACCCTATGTTATCCACTTATCCCGTGATCAAATTGACTCTTCTTCATCCACTTAATACTCGCAACATAGCAAAATATTAGATTCTTATTTATCATCATAAGTTACAAACAACATAACAAAATATGAAATGAATTACTAAAAAAGATATGAATGTGAATATTCATGAAAAAGAACTTATTTTGTATTTTATGCGTACTGTTATACCAACTATGCATACTTAATGTGAAAATCTTTTGTTAAGCCATCTCTTATATTTTTATATATTTATGCATACTGTTATACCGTATTTTGCCATTTTTTGATTTAAGGTTATCCATCTTGACCAATCAACAATTTACGTTCATGTATCAATAGTTTTGTTCTCTTTTAGTATGTAGACATTTGTTTTTTTTGATATATCAAAGGATATTTTTGTCAATAAACACTTCATATTGCCAGATTTGGTATAAACGAAAAGGGAAATATACTTGACCGGCCTATAAGATATTTTTCATAGATGAGCGGCCTTAATGAAAAAATGTTAAAACTTGGGTGGCCTCTATATACCAAATCACATGAATTTACTGTATACAGTTAAATAAAGGGCCATGAGATCTTATCAACTATAATACAATACGAACACTTACCGGGAAATACGCATTGTCCAATGACCATAGAAGGCTATGGTCCTCTCGTTGCTTGCACTGTATTGTTAAAAGTGAGACCATTCAAAGTCGAAGTTGAACGGTTTTCAGCAGTAGATGCATCCATAGCGCCACCGCCACAACAACCAAGAACTTCACAGTTCTAATGCATCGGCAACAGGTGCTGCAATTGCCATTTGTCATTATCCACTGAACTTTACACAGATATTTGCACCATCTATAAGAGAATTAAGATAGGATCCTGGGACCAAGAGTACATACCTTCATTTATAAATCGATTCGATTGATTATTCGTGACACCAGTTCTTGTGTTTTAAAATGCTCGTGGAGGATTATCTTAAGGTAGCCAGCCAATCATTTTAGTGCAGGTGGTGTTTCCTATTGCTGAACCACTGCACGGGCAACATGGATTGGGTAAACCTAGATCATAACACATAGATCACAATAAAATATAGGTAGGCGAAATAAATAATCTATGCATTTGATATTTGTGAGTATGGTTAACAGAGCGCGTCTTTGTATACGTGACATGCATATAGTACAGTTAAAGATGAAACATGAGGCTCTATGTGCTCGCCGACGGAAACGTGTAACGGTGCTGCCTTCATGGGCCAAGGCCATTTTCTCTATAGGTGAGCAGGTACTAATACATAAACAACAATAGTTCAGTATAAGTAATGTTTATGATTCAGGGAGGAAAACCAATAAATGAATATAAATAGGAAATCGCCATCTGACCTCATACCAACTACACGGGAAGTGGCTCTAATGTCGTCATTTCTGCACCGACTTGGTATCAATGCTAAAGGAGTATAAACGCCATTTAACTTATCCAGTGTATTTTCAGCAAAACTGTAGGTGTCTGAAAATCCAGCACATGTCGCGACGATATAGGAGCTGCAAACATTGAACAATTGTCATAAGAGGCTGCGTACTTGACGAATGACATAGGTAACACAATTTCATAGCTAAAAAAATTGGTTTGGTAAAATAAAACACCACAGACCTGTGACTTCAGGCTGTATCGCTTCATAAATCATTCTATTAGTATTTACTGATGGTCCTGTGCACATAAATTCAATGCGAGTGTTAGGAGCATCACCTACCTTAGCCTTTCCCTTGTCGGCAATAGATAAGTGCCTCTTCCTAAGAATGTAGATGCAATAGACCTTGTAGCAGAAGCAGGTTCAGGAATAACTATATCCGGAGCAGAAGAGGTAACTTTTTTGCGCGCATTGTATGAACCGGGGTTACAAAATTAGCACCTAACAATTGCTTGTTCATGATTGAAGAACATTGTTGCCAAAAAAGAAATTTTGGGAAACCAATAAATGAATATAAGTTGGAACTCACCATCTGATCCTGTACCAACAACACGGGAGTGGCTCTAATGTCATCATTTCTCCATCAACTCGGTATCTCTGACAAAGGAGTATCAACGGCATCTAACATACCTAGTGTATTTTCCACGAAACCGTTATTGTCCCAAACGATAGGTGTCTGAAAATCCAAGCCGCGACTCGCCGATGTAGGAGCTGCAAATATTGAACAATTGTCATAAGAGTCTGTGATCAAATTATGATAACTTAATAATACACATGCATGCCACGGAATGTTATATCATCCTTTTATTTTCTATTACTAATTCCATATTATGAAAAAATCTAGTCATGGCCAAGAAGATGCAAGACATTATGCTCACCATTGCGACATAGTGTTGCCTTAAATTCTGGATAACAATCATACTGCCAATCTTTATGATTCATCAACCTGTGAACAAGAAACATAGGAAAAATCCGATCACAATCACCACAAGATACAAGATCAGATAATGACTGTTTGGGAGCAGGTTTATTCTTCTTAAATGGGATCCAAAAACAGCCTAAACAAAGCACTAATCTATCCAATCCTTGTATCAAAAACATATCTAGATACAACTTACAAGCATTTTCCAACATTTGTGAAGGTGGTGATTTATTCGACCCGAATCAAAACCCATCTAGAATAAAACCAATCAAAGAACCCCTTAAACTTTGGTTAAAGTATATAAATGTTGTTTATGTAGGTCTGGTGAACTAAAATGCCATCCTCTAAAATAAGCAATTAATTCAAATCCCTAGTAATAAAACCGAAGTAAAAACTTGTTCTCAAGTTATTTAGTGTTCTTAAAATAACCCAACCCATGATTCAACCAAAATATGGCATAAGAATCAACCCATGTAGCTTCCCACATAAGGTAATCAAGCGATACATATAAACTACATTTGTATGCATTTAGATCGAGAAAATCTTAATGCCTACTCCCAAGCAAGATGTACGGTATATGAGATAGTGTTGTACATATACTATTAGAGAGAGTACATTAAATAAGTATGAATTTTAGTGAATAACAAGTACCAGAAGTTGAAAGGGAGGTGAAGATCCAAATAATAAAGAATGCGTCCAAGATTGCCACATGCAAAGATAGAAATTATATCGCGTTTTCGGAAAGATCACTGGTGGCACTAGCATATTCTGCAAGCTCAAGCACTTCAGAAGCAATAAAAAAAGGTTGCTCCAAGCATGATAACCTTTGAAGTAGGACTGCTAAGGGTTGGTCTTACAGCAACATATCCCATAGAAACTGTAAGAATGATCAGGTCTTATACAGTACGCTTCACTGTGCCAAAGGTCTGCCCATTCCCTGTTGGTCGAATAACACTCTTATTAAACTCTGCATAACCAAAATACCACAGGGCCACCTCAAAGATCCCTAGAGTTATAACTTATAACTAATGTTATGCAAATGAAGATCCTTTTTTCCAGAATCTTGCATACTGAGAGAACCAAAAGATCCCAAGTCTTAAAAACGCAAGCAACATGAACCCGTAAAAGTTGGAACATTGTGTCATTCGACCCGGAAGGTAACCATTAGGATTTTTCCAGACGGTATTCCTCTCTAACACCATATCACTTAGTCTCGGTTCACAATGCGTGAAGTACAGATCGATTATACATGCCAGTTCTTGTGATTTGAATAGACCTTGGTTGCAAAGCGGAAGATTCCTGATTGACGTCAAATGAGACACCAATTACTTCACGCCAACAAGGAATCTTTATATATCGGCAATGAAATACAATTAAGTAAACCACACATAGTTTGAAACTTTTACACAAATTATTTTAAGAGGAAAACTCTACACATTTCTATAACAGTAGCCAAACACACATTTCTATAACACTAGCCAAACTAGCAAAGCAAAACTCAAACCCAAACCTAACGTGTATGTATATTGCATAAAAAATCCTAAATAAACTTCCGTTTTCTTCATCAAATTTACATAATCATATAAATTACTCATCAACATAACTAATAGCTAACATAAAACATATAAAGCACGAAACTTTTTTCATCTATCTATAATTAGTTAATAACCAAATTTCTTCACATGTGAGTGTATTTGATGCCTTATTTCTTCACATGCGAGAGCATTTGATACCTTATTTATTCATATGTGAGGGTATTTGATTTCTTATTTATAGCCTCTCAAAACTCAATACCTTATTTTAAGCCAACAACACAAATCGAGTTATAAGTAAATTTTTTCACATGTGAGGGTATTGATACCTTATATCTTCACATGTGAAGATATTCGATATCTTATATCTTCACATGTGAAGATATTCGATACCTTATATCTTCACATGTGAAGATATTCGATACCTTATATCTTAACATGTGAGTGTATTCGATACCTTACATCTTCACATGTGAAGATATTCAATACCTTATATCTTCACACGTGAGTGTATTCGATACCTTATATCTTCACATGTGAAGATGATGGCGAGGGACAAGAGTTGGGTTTCGAGTCTTTGGGCTCGATTCAAAATAAAAGTGGCTAAACGACACGTGGGCTTTTAACCCGGACATCGGCCCAGTGAATCCTCCCTTGGAACCGGTCCCTTTAGGGTTTTATTTGATGTCTTTTGTTTTCTGTTATTTATTATATAAAGACTTATATTGCTTGTTTAAGTTGGACAGAAAAGTTTTAATAAAGTTTATTATTTGGAGGTTATTCCAAGTTTCTAGGGTTGGTAATTGGCTCTAGAGTTTTCGATCAAACATTGGTAATTGGTGTTTGATCTTTCTTGATCATTGGTAATTGGTGATTAAGGTTTATCCAGGTTTAATTCTAACGTTGGTAATTGACGTTAGGGTTTGTCTTTCCGCTACGCTATCAAGTGGTATCAAGAGATCAGGAAATCTCAGGATGTCGGAAAACGACGATCAACCGCACCCATACCGTCGAACGGGGGCCGCAGTTGATCCTCGCGATGTCGAGATTGCATGGCTTCGTGAACAAGTTCGAGAACTTCAGCTAAATCCGTTTCACAGGTACGAAAGGCAATACACAAACACACAGAGTGAATCCGAAGTTCAGGAAGAAGACGACGAGTATAATCCATTTTCTCACCCCCGCAGCCACACCCGTACGCCATCACAGCGACGTCATCGTACGCCACAACAAACACAGGGTGTCGATCCACTTCGGTCATTAGGGTTTCGCATGGAGATACCAGAATTTGCGGGAGGAGTACAACCGGATGAGTTTATTGATTGGCTCCATACAGTGGAACGTGTTTTTGATTTGAGAGAAGTACCAGATTCTTTAAAAGTTAAGTTAGTGGAAGTCAAGTTCAAAAAGCATGCATCACTTTGGTGGGAACATTTAAAACGTAAACGAGCACACGAACGTAAACACAAAATTGACTCATGGGATAAGATGAAAAGGTTATTGCAAAAAAAAATTTTACCAGTTAATCATCGACAAGATTCGTTTTTGGAGTATCATGCTTTAAAGCAAGGGACGTTAACGGTTGCAGAATATATCCTAGAGTTTGAAAGACTACGTATGCGGTGTGGTACCGATGAGGAGGAAGAACAAGTTATAGCGCGGTTTTTGGGTGGCCTACGATCGGATATAGCAGATGCGGTACAGTTAACCCAATATTATTCGTTTGATGATGTTTGCAGATTGGCGACTCGCGTTGAAAAACAACTTAAGGTTCGTGGTAGGTTCACAGCTTCACGGCCCAATCCAAGCCGGGGGTTGCCAACGGGGGTCCCAACTTCTTCCACGCAACTGAAGGTGGCCGAACCAATTATCACAACACCAGCGTCAAACCCAAATCCGGGGGCGATACGATGTTATAAATGCCATGGGTTGGGTCACCTAAAGAAAGATTGTCCAAATACACAAATGGTTGTTTTTGCGGATGATAACGAGGTTACTTCTGATGTTCGTTATGATGAGGGTTCCGACGCTGAGGGTGAAGTTCTTTACCCAGACCGTGGAGAAGCTTTGATTTCACAGCGGGTTCTTAGTGCTTCTATGGCCATTGACGAGGACGACACTACGTGGTTACGTCACAATATTTTTCGCACCAAGTGTACAATGAAAGGTAAAGTATGTGATGTTCTTATTGATGGGGGTAGCTGAGATAATATGATCGCGTTGTCTGCAGTTGAAAAGTTGGGGTTGCCCTTGCAGACCCACCCCGATCCGTACCAGTTAACATGGTTAAAGAAAGGTAATTTATTGAAAGTTACACATCGTTGTTTAGTTTCATTTTCTATCGGGAATAAATATACTGATGAACTTTGGTGTGAGGTTATCCCGATGGATGCCTGTCATATTCTTTTGGGACGACCTTGGTTGTATGATCGCCGTGTAAAACATGATGGTTTTCGAAACACATATAGTTTTCGAAAGGATGGATTGAATATTACATTGGCACCCTTTAATCCAAAGGAAACACAAACAGAGGCGTTGATCCTATCTAAATCGGAGTTTTTGAGTTGTGCTATGTATCCTAAACCACCTTTGCTTTTCACTTTGGTGGTTCTAGAAGAAAACCCAGTCGCGCCGCGCCCACCACTGGTTATTCAGCCTCTTTTAACCGAGTTCAGCGACCTTTTCCCTGACGATATCCCATCTGGGTTACCAAAGGAACGTGACATTCAACATTGTATTGATTTTCAGCCAGGGGCGAGTATTCCAAACAAACCGACTACGAATGAACCCGAAGAATATCGAACCCATAAACAAGTTTCGAGTTACTTGACAAGGGTTTTATACGGAAAGCAAAGTCCTTGTGCCGCTCCACTATCTTGGTGCCTAAACACGAGGTAAGTTTCAGATGTGTATTGATAGTCGTCTTTGTTAATAAAATCACCGTGAAGTATCGTTTTCCTATTCCCCGTTTTGAGGACCTGATTGATCAGTTACATGGTTCCCAAATTTTTTCCAAAATTGATCTTCGAAGTGGGTATCACCAGATTCGTATGCGACCGGGGGACAAATGGAAAACATCTTTTAAAACTCACGATGGGTTGTATGAGTGGATGGTTATGCCCTTCTGTTTGTCTAATGCTCCAAGTACGTTTATGCGCCTCATGAACCATGTTTTTCGTGACTTGATAGGTTCTTTTGTCGTCGTTTATTTCGATGATATACTCGTATTTAGTCAGAATTTGGAACAACATCAAGTGCATCTTTGTCTGGTCTTTTCGATCTTACGAACCCAACAGTTGTTTACAAACTCAAAAAAATGCCATTTTCTTGCACGAGAAGTTGTTTTTTTGGGTTATCTTATTTCTGGTGAGGGTGTCCGAATGGATGAAAACAAGATTTCGGCTATCACTACTTGGCCGACTCCCACTACATTACATGATGTTCGAAGTTTTCATGGACTTGCTTCCTTTTATCGGCGTTTTATTCGCAATTTTAGTTCCATTGTCGCGCCGATGACTGAATTGCTCAAGCGGTCGAAGTTTTCATGGACGACTGAAGCTCAGCGTGCCTTTGATGAGCTTAAACAGTTAGTTACGCAAGCGTCAATCCTTGCACTTCCAGATTCTGATAATGTTTTTCAAGTTGAATGTGATGCTTCCGGGATTGGTATTGGTGGCGTTCTAAGTCAGGGTGGGCGTCCGATAGCGTATTTTAGTGAAAAATTGAATGACGTCCGACAACGCTTATAGTACTTATGATAAAGAGTTTTATGCTATCGCTCAAGTCTTGAATCCGGCGCCATTACTTGTTACCCAATGACTGCTTTATTTTCGATCATCGCGTTGAAGTATATACAGGACAAGCCAAGTTGAATCCTGGTCATGCAAAATGGGTTGAACTTTTACAGGCTTATTCTTTCACAATACGGCATAAAGTCGGTACCGCTGAATTACATGGTGATGCTTTTAGTCGCCGCCCTCGCTTCTTTCTAGTGTTACTATCCATGTTCCTGGGCTTGCTTCATGGAAGCATTTGTATGTTGATGATCCAGAGTTCCGGGTTGCATGGAGTCATACGAGTACATCTGTTTGGGGGCTTTTTACACGTCGTGCTGGACTGTTGTTTAAAGGGACGCAGGTTTGTGTTCCGCAATCGTCTTTTCGTGCTGCAATCGTACTTGAAAGCCATACCGATGGGTTATCCGGCCACTTCGGTAGGGATAAGACTGTTGCTTTAGTTCGTGAACGTTACTATTGGCCAAGACTTGCCGCTGATGTTACTAGTTTGTTGAAGCGATGTCGGGTGTGTCATATTGCTAAAACCACACATACTAATCAGGGACTCTATTCTCCTTTGCGGCCGCAGGACCATGGGAGGATGTCGGTCTTGACTTCGTTTTGGGTTACCACGCATACAACGACGTAAAGATTCAATCATGGTGGTTGTTGATCGCTTTTCCAAAATGGCGCATTTTGTTCCTTGTGCAAAGACTTTTGACGCTTCACAGGTAGCCCGTTTATATTTTTCTGAGATTGTTCGTCTTCATGGTATACCTAAAACCATTACCTCAGACCGTGACGTTAAGTTTGTCGGCCATTTTTGGCGTACTCTATGGAAACGGTTAGGGTCTAAATTGCAGTTTTCCATTTCCCATCATCCACAAACCGATGGTCAAACTGAAGTTACTAATTGGAGTTTGGGTAATCTGCTTCGGAGTTTGGTTGGCGAGAAACCCAAGCAGTGGGATTTGGTCTTGCCTCAAGCCGAGTTCGCCTATAACAGGTCCTCCCATAAGTCGACTGGTAAGAGTCCGTTTTTTGTTGTTTATGGTCGTAACCCATTCACTCCTCTTGATTTAGCGGCTCCATTTGACGTGAATCATATTAGTACTGATGGTGATGTTCGTGCTGTTCAAATACAAGAATTACATCAACAAGTTCGTGCTCAAATTGCTAAACATAATCTACAGTATCAAGAACGTGCTAATAAACATCGCACGCAAGTCGTTTTTGAAGCCGGAGATTTAGTTTGGGTGCATTTGCGTAGAGCGCGTTTTCCTCAGGGACGGTTTGGTAAACTTCATCCTCGAGCTGATGGTCCGTTTCGTGTTTTACAACGCATTGGTGATAATGCTTACAAAATAGACTTACCAGGACACTACAAGGTATCCGCCACTTTTAATGTTGCTGATCATTCTCCGTGCGAGGGCGATTTCAATGATGATGACTCGGGGGCGAGTCCTTTTCAAGTCGGGGAGGATGATGGCGAGGGACACGAGTTGGGTTTCGAGTCTTTGGGCTCGATTCAAAACAAAAGTGGCTAAACGACACGCTGGGTTTTAATCTCGACACCGCCCAAGTGAATCCTCCTTGGAACCGGTCCCTTTAGGGTTTTATTTGATGTCTTTTGTTTCGTTATTTATTATATAAAGACTTATATTGCTTGTTTGTTGGATGTAAAAGTTTTAATAAAGTTTATTATTTGGAGGTTATTCCAAGTTTCTAGGGTTGGTAATTGGTTTGTGGTTTTCGATCAAACATTGGTAATTGGTGTTTGATCTTTCTTGATCATTGGTAATTGGTGATTAAGGTTTATCCAGGTTTAATTCTAACGTTGGTAATTGACGTTAGGGTTTGTCTTTCCGCTACGCTATCAGAAGATATTCAATACCTTATATCTTAACATGTGAGTGTATTCGATACCTTATATCTTCAAATGTGAAGATATTCAATACCTTATATCTTCACATGTGAAGATATTCGATACCTTATATCTTCACATGTGAAGATATTCGATACCTTATATCTTAACATGTGAGTGTATTCGATACCTTATATCTTCACATGTGAAGATATTCAATACCTTATATCTTCACATGTGAGTGTATTCGATACCTTATATCTTAACATGTGAGTGTATTCGATACCTTATATCTTCACATGTGAAGATATTCAATACCTTATATCTTCACATATGAAGATATTCGATACCTTATATTTTCACATGTGAAGGTATTCAATACCCTATATCCTCACATGTGAAGGTATTTGATACCTTAAATTTATATGTGAAAACAACTAGCATTTCATCGAACACATAATGTACATTGACAAAACATCAGCAAAAGACATGTTTATCTTTCATTTTCTTCATCCAGTTATCAACTTGACTAATAACTAAAATCAAACACATAAAACACAAGAAATAAATTATATATAATTATTGAATTAAAAAATATATGAATCAAAAGCTTAATTCAGACTTACCCAATACCTTTGTATAATACATTCTTTGATAGTAGTTGTCATTCTTTAATGGTTAATTGTGAGATTTTTTTTAATGATGATGATCGTGTAAGTGATGATGATTATTATTATATATGGATTATTGGGTTGATCGGTGATGATTACAACCATGGACGGAGGTGATTGGCAATGATTGAGGTTGATGGTGGTGATCGGTGATGATTACGCTGAAGATGGCGGTGATCGGTGATGATTACGGTAGATGGTGGTGAATGGGTGAAGACTCGGTGGTTTCTTGATGGTGATGAACAGATGGTGGTAATTGAGAGAGTTTTTGTAGGTTTCACACTTTAAAAGTGAGGTGTGTGTTTTTTTATTTATATAGTATATTTGAAAGTAAAGGATGACATAATATAGTTTTAGTGTAAATATTGGGATTCATCATAGCCATTAGATCTAAAAAGGAGAGGATTAAATGGAGGGTTGTGATCTCTTCTCGCTCTCACCAAAATTGGCCTTCTCACAAGAAACACTATATATATATATATATATATATATATATATATATATATATATATATATATATATATATATATATATATATATATATATATATATATATATATATATATATATATATTATTAGTAAAGTTAAAATAAAAAGACAAATATCCGTAAAAGAATAAAATATTTTTTTTTAAAAAGTTCTTAAAAATTTCAAAAAATTCCACAAGATCGGGTATGTTGGTGCATAAAAGTTTTTCTAATTTTGAGTTTTATCGCTTTTTAATGCACAAAACAATTTGATCACAAAAAATTTTGATGCAAAAATTTTTAACTTATTTTAGTTTGATGCAAGAATGTTATTTTGATAAAAAAGTCAAAAGAAGTTGGGTATAAAACGAATTTTGATGCACAAAAAACGATTTAATGCACAAACGTATTTTTTCGGAAAAAGTATTCACTTTTAGAAAACTTCCTTCACAACTTTTTTCATGCACCAACATACCCGATCTTGTGGAATTTTTCGAGAACTTTTTTGAAAAAAATTCTTTTGTTCTTTTACTTGATATTTGTTTTTATTTGATCTTTACCTATATATATATATATATATATATATATATATATATATATATATATATATATATATATATATATATATATAGAGTTAGATCAAATAAGAAGATTAATAAAAATAAGAAGGATAGGAAGTAACCACAACCACTTATTCTAGATGCACCTACAAAATGGATGCATCTTCATTCAAATTTTCTCCCATATTAAAATGTGGCTAGAATTACTTCTTACCCTTCTCATTTTAATTATTCTTCTTATTGGATCCATCTATATATATATATATATATATATATATATATATATATATATATATATATATATATATATATATATATAGGATAAAGATCAAATAAAAGACAAATATCGTAAAAAGATAAAAGATTTTTTTGAAAAAAGTTTCGAAAAATTCTAAAAATTCCACAAGATCGGGTATGATTGTGCATGAAAAAGTTGTGAAAAAATTTTTACTAAAAGTGGATATTTTATCCGAAAACAAATTATGAAAAAATACGTTTGCGCATTAAATCGTTTTTTTTTGCATCCAAAATTGGTTTTTGCACCCAACTTATTTTGACTTTTTTCATCAAAATAACATTGTGCATCAAACTAAAACAAGTTGAAAATTTTGTGCATCAAAATTTGTTTTTTGTGCATTAAAAAAATCGTATCAAAACTCAAAATTATAAAAAAAAAATGTTTTCACAAAAGTTTTATACACCAACATACCCGATCTTGTGAAATTTTTGGAGAATTTAAAAAAAAAATTTATTCTTTTTACGGATATTTGTCTTTTTATTTTTACTTAACCCTATATATATACACATATATATATATATATAGGGGAAATATTCGCTGCAACTAATTGCATCTAAATGGCTGCATATACCCCACAATATCACGTGCGTAATTATGACAAAATACAAAGACGTGATTCATATTTTATATATTAGTCCTTCTCATTTAACTCGTTTGCAATTAAATATTTGATAATATCCATTGATGCTACAATTTACATCATTTAGCGCCAACATTTCCCTCCAACAGATATTAAAAATTTTAAACTTCTAAGAATCATATAAAATCTCAAACTTCAATAAGTAATTCTTAACCTTTTTATTATTATAACCAGTCATCCTTTTCTATGAGCTATGAGTTTTTCAATGAATGATTCAAGTATCCAGGAGCTTATTATAACAGGTTCACTCATATGTTTTTTCTTATGGTTCTTTATTATGTTTCTTTATGTTTGAAAGAAATTTGTACTTACAAAATCATTTTGACTTTTCTTGTTCAGATGAAGGTGAACATACACTAATTGATGAAATCGACTCTAACGGTTATCTCATGGACGAGGAAGACGAAATAGAACCAACAAATGTTTTTGATCAATCTATGAGGTATTCTATACTTGGAAAGACATTTGAGAACTTAGATGTTGCTTATGATTTTTATAATGGATATGGTTTATCGAAAGGATTTGGTATTCGTAAGAATCAAGTAAATAGGCGCAAGAAAACAAATGAAATTTATAGAAAGATATTTGTGTGCAACAAACAAGGTTTTAAAGATATGAATGATAAAAGACATTTAGGAGATGATGTGAAACGTCGTTGTATTGTACGAACGGGGTGTAAGGCCATGATGCAAGTGACTTTGTCGGAGCATGGAGAATGGGTCGTAGACAAGTTTATTAGTGAACATAATCATCCTCTTGATCCCCCATCACATGTACTCAAACAACGATCTCATAGTATATTTCACCGTTCCATGAATGTAAAGATGTTGTCACTTTATTGTCAAAAGCAGGAATTAAACCGTCTGAAATAACTAAAATAGTAAATGCATTTAGAGGTAATGACGAAGATAAGCTTACGCGAGTTCAGTGTTCAAATATTGTAAGCAACGAAAGGAAATTTAACTTAGGAAAAGAGTGTCATGGAATTATCATGCATTTTAAACAAAGGACTCAACTAGATAAAGAATTTTACTTTGACATGGACTTGAGTGAAGATGGCACACTAAAAAGTGTCTTTTGGGCAGATGGGAGATCTAGATATTCTTATTGTCAGTTTACGATGTTCTTGTTTTGATACTACATATAAGACAAATAAATTTAGTTTTCCGCTTGTCCGCTTTGTTGGAGTGAATCACCATGGACAATGATTTTGTTTGGGGTGCATTGTTGGAAAATGAGACCGAGACGACATTCACATGGTTGTTTAAACAATTTCTAAAATGTATGAATGGGTCTCCACCGATTTCTATAATTACCGACCAAGATTTGGCTATGCGTAATGCGATTCATGAAGGTTTTCCCAAAACACGACATCGATTTTGTGCTTGGCACATTCAAAAGCACGCTTTAGAACATCTTCAACTGCTACGGTCTCGATACGATGATTTTCAAGATACGTACAGTCAATGGGTCAAAACTCCAAATGTTGAAGATTTTGAATCAAAATGGGAACATATAAAAGAGAAATATCTTATCAGTGAAAATAGTTGGTTGGGAAACATGTATAATTTGCGTCAATATTGGGTAAAAGCTTATTTGAATGATACCTTTTTTGCTGGAATGACTACTAGTGGAAGAAGTGAAAGTATGCATTCTTTTTTTGATGGATTCGTAAACTCTAAAACCATGTTAAATGATTTCGTACAACAATACGACAAAGCGGTAAGTTCTCGAAGAGGTGCTGAAAAAGATCAAGACTTTAGAACTTTGAACTCAAAGCCGACATTACAAGGTGATCATCCAATTGAAGCAATGGCAGCAAAATGTTATACGCGCAATCTTTATGATGTTTTCAAAAAAGAATGGAAGGCTAGTTTTGATTGCGGACACGAAAAGATAACCAAAGACTCTTGTCTCGTACAATATCGTGTTGGATTCTTGCAAGGGAATATAGAAAGTTGGAAAGTTGTTGAATGTAAAGTAGGTTTAGATTTTTTTGCTACTTGTTCATGTGCAAAGTTTGAAACATTCGGAATATTGTGCAAGCATATTCTTTACATCATGAGGAGAAAGTTATTGACATTCATTCCTAATCACTATATCTTACCAAGGTGGACGATGAAAGCGATCGATTTGGTTGGAAATATTGGAACTGAATGTAGAGGCACTAAAGATGATGTTAATGAAGAAGTTAGTTTGTTAACTTTATGGTCTATTCGAACAAAGTTTACCAAAATACTTGAGGATGGAAAAGATTATCCATTAGAAATTAAGAAACTAGATGACATTCTTAATGGTATTATGGAAGAGCAAAACATGAGAAAGAAGGCTAGAGTTGAGTTCGATACAAATGATAGTTCGGGTTTAAAATCTGGAACACAAGTGGAAGAGTCACAACCAGAAGTATTAGTTTCAGATCCTATAGTTGCCGTAACGACAAAAGGACGTCCTAAGGTTGATACACGGATCAAGCCTGGAATGGAAACATCCCTGAACAAAAAGAAACAAAGAACGTGTAGTTATTGTCGAGGCACGGGTCATTACGTTACTGGTTGTAAAATAAAAAAGGTACTCTTACGTCTAATGCATACCATGTACATACCCTGTATACTTATGTGAAGGATTTCTAATTATGATTTTTCTTCTCAGTTCGATGAATCTCAAAAATGACGATCTTGTGGATGACAGGAGATGTAGTTGAAGATTTGAAGTTTGTTCCTCATGTTTCGATCGGTTTTTGTCCATAGATTATATGTGAATAGACATCTATATATGTAGTCGTTTCGATCTTTTTTTTTCCATAGATTATATGTAGTCTTGTTTCGATCGGTTTTTTGTCCATATACTATATATGAATAGACATCTATATATGTAGTCGTTTCGATCAGTTTTTTGTCCATAGATTATATGTAGTCGTGTTGAAATGGTGAAATGGTGAATTGATGATCTATTTTTAATACATACTGATCAATGAGCATGTTATAATGGTGAATTGGTGAAATGCTTACTGAAATGGTGAAATACATATTGATCTTAGACCAATTAGCATGTTATAGTAGTAGCAGACTAATATATTTTTTGTGCATGAAAACTTGAACACAAAGATACTGATCTAACTTTTTTGTGCCACATGAAAATCTTAAGTCAGCATTTTGTTAGTTTGAGTTAGCGTTTTTGAACCAACATGTTATTATGTAAATACCGATCTATCTTTTTATTACTTTGTAATTATTACATGTCTAACCCGATAACCCGATAATTCCAACCTAATAAACCCGACAACCCGATAGACCAAACCCGATAACTCGATTCCTTAAAGGGTCGGGTTGCGGATTAGTTTTTATTTTATGAAAACCCGATAGACCCGATCCGATAAAACCCAAATCCGACCCGATAACCCGCATGACACCCCTAAGCACAATGCATTGATTTTTTTTAATAGGAATTCAACATGTTATTACTACTTATTAAAATAATTAACTGAAAGGGCAAAAAAAAAAAAAAAAAAAACTACACATGCTGTATTATATAAGAAATCTTAAATCACAAAGGAAAGGCTTCCAACGTAATTATATAAAAAAAGCTACACATGGAGCTAATAAATGTTCTATGTTGGCGCCAAAATTTAACAAGTACTAAAACTCAGATTTATTAAACTTTTGTAAAGTCAAACGGTGCCGTAGACAGGACATTTTGCAGCCAATTGGCTGTAGGTAATTGCAGGCAAGGTTTTCCCATATATATATATATATATATATATATATATATATATATATATATATATATATATATATATATATATATATATATATATATATATATATATATATATATATAGAGTTAGGATCAAATAAGAAGATAAATTAAAATAAGAATGATAAGAAGAAACCACAACCATCATTTCAGATGATCTACAAAATGGATGATCTCCCTTAAAATTCTCCTCTTATTTAAAATGTGTGGCTAGAAATCCTTCTTATTCTTCTCATTTTAGTTTTACTCTTACCTGGATCCCTTTCCTATATAGAGTTAGGATATATATATATATATATATATATATATATATATATATATATATATATATGAAAAACGATTTTAACAAAGCGACAAAGACTTATTTTCAAGTTCAAGGAAAGAGCGCTCAAATATGAACGGTGGTTCTCGGTTGTAATACAGCATTATTGAACCAAGCTTGACCCAAAGTAAACGACATAGAGAAATATTTGGATTTTCTCGCAGCAGCGAGAAGGTTTGATCATGTGGATTGGTTTTGGCCATACAAGATTTGCATGTATATATATAACTCTTGGAAGTTTCTCCACGATTAGACTTACGTACACGCTAATGCTCCATGCTTATTATTCTTCTTGTAGCGACTTAAACAGAAGTAAAGCATTTTCGTCAATCAAAAAATAAAAAAAGTAAAGCTTTCTCGTAAATAAAATAAAAATAAAGTAAAGCATTTTCGTAAATTGCAATAACTTAGAGATAATTAACCCATGCTTATTATTTTTATTGCATCGACTTAGAAATGACTTTTTTTTAATACTATCTTCTTAAGGAGAAAAGTTCAATTATAGCCCCTTATAAATATAATTTTTTCTTTCGGCCTCCCTTTTATCCTCTCATTTTTCATGCACATATAACATTCAAAATCAACCGATCAAACCCTAATCTAACATTCAATTCATTAAATTAATCATCAATAATCATCCATCTTCATCTGTTATAACCTTCAATTTGATCAAATTCGTCATCATGTTCATGCACCATTTTGCTGGTATTTGTCGCTACAATCATATACCACCACCTTTGCCGCTGTCGTTGCCGTAATCACAACCATTATATCTTCGTACATACAAACAGAGAGTAAGATCTAATGAACTATAACTAATTAATTATATCGAATTGATGAGAAATATGTAAGAGTGCGATCGATTTATGAAGTTAGTGTGTGGATATGCTGTGATTCTATAAGTAAAAAATGATGGTCGAAGATTTAGAAATAAAATTAAAGGATTATGCGATTCACGAGGTTGCAAAGCTATTATCGCTCCGACTACATCACACGACAACAACAGGTTATCTTTTACTGTTTTATTTTGGTGTATATATTTGTTAAATGAAGTAATTGCAAAAGTTAATGGGCAAGCATCACTGCTGCATACCGTAGGTAGCATATCTACAACTAGGGCTGTAAATGAACTGAACATTCAGTGAACATTTCATAAACCGTTCAGTAAAATGTCCGTTTTTGTTCGTTTATTTATTAAATGAACGAACATGAACAAAATTTATATTCGTTTAGTTAAATGAACGAACATGAACAAAAGTCTTGTGTGTTTATATTTTTCGTAAACGTCTGATTATGTGTTCGTAAACGTTCATTTATTTGTTTCAGTTCATTTATGTGTTCGTAAACGTTCATTTATTTGCCTATATGAAAGAAAAAATAATATTAAAATGGACTAAGTTATATTATTAAATTTAATTGTAATATTTTTTTACTATGTAATTGTGAATTTGAGTGGTGGCCTTCGGGGAAGAGAAATAGTGGACTTAAATGGGCCAGAAAAAACACAAAACTTATTGACTATTTGACCTACCTCTTCTTTTTCTTCTTCAAGTGCTAACCAAGATCTCCTACCGCTGTTTCTTTACATAACATCCATCTATTTTGTCACATTGAAGAATTAGAAAAATCGCAAGGTGGATCGGGTATGCACTCATAATTTTTCTATCTTCCAAAGGGTGTGCACTCTTAACTTCTTAGTGTGTTTTGTATTGCCTTTTAAGAAAAAACAATTGCATACTCTGTGTTTCATATAGATCCGCCCCTAACGCCATATATGCTTAACAATGCAAGCGCTTGTTCTGTGTCATATGTGTTGTATCACATGTGATATTAAACTGCTAATAGTGTAAAAATAGCTGTTAAATTAAGTTTTCTAAGATCACATGTGATATATCACGTATGATATTTCATTATTTATTAGTGTGTGACGTAGGTAACATCATTTATACTTATATTAAATTTGACAGACTAGTCATTGCGCGTTTATAGGAAGCTCATGGAACAACACATGAGATGTAGAACAAGGGACGTGAAAAACAACATATTAAGGGTGGACGAAAGAGGTCAATCGATCAAAGTAAAAAAAATAAAAAAACGGTTTGCACTCTTTGTGGAGAGGTTAATCATAACAAGTGTACATGTACAAACAAAGAAAGTCGTATGCTTATATACCATAGGAAGAGCAACCGAAGGCGGAGTTGTTGTAGCTGCATTCGAAGTATGATGTTACTTTTAAAAAATTAGTTAATTATCGCATGTGATTAATCCTTTTCAATGTTGCCTTCTAGCGGAGAAATTATGTTCAAGACTAATAAATGTTTATGAGGATTATTTATTCTCCTTGGAAATTTTAAGATGTAATTGCAGGTTTTTTATTTAGGCCAAAACACATATTATAACCCCAGAACTTGGCAAGCTCGATCATTTAGTACCCTGAAATTTTAAGGGTACAAAATGGCACCTCGAACTTGGCAAACTGGAATTAGTACTACCCTATACTAAATTATCTTCATAATATACTATTTTTTAGTTTTTGCTAAAAAATCAATTTACTAAAGCCTAATGTACTATAAATAATTTGTAGTTAAAGTTCATATTTATTTTGAAATTTTAGCTAATTTCATTTTTCTTTTAATTAATATAATATCATATTAAGTTATTGAGAATATATATATTTTAAATAATAATTTATAAAAAGTGAATTTAGTGCACTACTTTTGATATATAGATATTTGTATTATATACTAAGTGTTTGTTTCAAATATTTTTGAGACAATAATAATTTAACTATTTATTTGTTCATATGCATATGGTAAATTAAAAAAAAAAAAAAAAAAAAAAAAAAAAAAAAAAGCCTTGTATATAGTTAGTTATAATCGATTTAAAATTATTTGCAACAAACATTTAATAATATATTATGAAGATATATTAACAATAATGCTTTAGAAATATTTTAGAAATAAATATTACATATATATTCTTTATACTCTAAATAATCAATTAAAATAGTATATTAATTTTAAAATATGAAAATAAATAAATATTAGGAAAAGATATATATACCTGGCCAAAGTTTTACTCAAAATTATTTATGAAAAGAGACTTTAATAATTTAATTTTTAGAAAGAAAAAAAAACAATTAATTGTGAATTAATTAGTATAGGGTAGTAGAAATTCCATTTTGTAAAGTTCAGGTACCATTCTTCACTCTTAAAAGTTCAGGGTACTAGATGATCCAGTTGGCAAGCTCAGGGTACTAATATGTGTTTTGGCCTTTTATTTAAGAGAAATGATAAGGATGCCTAAAAAACATGCATAATTATATGCTTAACACTATGTGGCAAGAGTTTATTGGTTTGTGAAGAAGTGGGTCCGGCTGCTACAACAATAAACTCTTGCCACATAGTGTTAGTCATATAATTAGACATGTCTTTTTAGGCATCCCTATCATTTCTCTTTATTTAATACTTCCATTTTTCAGTTTACTAATGATTTTATAGCTTTCTTTGTTGTTATACATTGTTATTTCAAATACACGGTTATTTTAATAAGTGTTATGCCGCAGGTGGATCATAGTTAAAAAATGTTAGGATGCAAGCTTGTGCGCAGAAGGAGAAGTCGGCAAATCCAAATGTTAAATTTGTTTTCAAATAGTCTTAGAGTATTATCACATGTGGTAATTGGTAAACATGAAGTTAAAAAAAAAAAAATTGGGTAAAACATTTAATACTAGTGACACTTCATTGATTTATCATTTTTCATATTCTACCTTATTGATTTATAGCTTGATTTATCATGCGTGATAATTCAATAAGGAACAAAGCATACAACATCCAACTCACAAACCAGTTAACACATGGGCTATTAGTATTACACATTAGTTGATTATCACAAATGATAATACACTAAATGAACAAATTTCCAAATCACAAGCCAGTTAACACAAAACATTTGTTACACATAATATTAAACAAACAAGTTCAACATTCGGTTTTAGGACTATCCAATATTCAATTACATAAAATATTTAACCAACAAGTTCCATACTAAGGTTTAGAACTACCTAATGAAAACCAACTAGCCATCTAAAGCAGAACTTGTTGCATTGTCTTTTGTGCTGCAATTCATCATCTTTTTGGTTGTCCTTTTCTTGAACGCTTTAGCAACCAACTCCATTGCATCCTTATCAAGATTTTCAGTTGCAAGAACGTTTTCCGTTAACACCACCGCCATCTCCACCACCACTATCCTCATGAACATCAAAATCGTTTTTCATTCATGTTGTCTTAAACTCCTTCTTCAACCTTTCACAAAACTCAACCAACTTTTCATCATTAGGAAACTTTAATGCGCCTTTTTAAGAGTGTCGCCTACTAAATTCGCTTTTCTCTCAATATGTTTCCAAGCTTTTATTCTATCTTCTGATATATTTCACTCTAATTCCTTTATAAAAACAAAAAATGTATCATATATTATCACTTGTGATATTGCAAACTTAGAAAACAACAATTCTATTATATATGTATTATACTTGTAACTTACAGACACTATCTTAATGTATCATCACTTTTATATTTAAAATTTAATAACAACAATCAATTATTCAGTTAATCACTTGTAATTTTCAAAAGAAAAAAAAAAATAAAAATAAAAATAAATTAAAAAAAAGGAGGTTATGCAAAACTAACTTACCTCTTCATCAACCACGTCTACTTCAGCATTCTCTTCGCGAATCTCCACCATTCGAAATCTATTTTATTTAATATCCAAAGTCTCTCCTTTTATTAAGGTTGAATTCCAACTTCTTATTGATGGCCTTTTACGTGACACAAACAATTTGTTAAATGTTGTGTATTCCAAATAAATGAGTTGTTTCATTGAACACACAATGCATGAGTACAAATATCAATTTAAAATATCATATGTGAAATTTAATATGACATATAAAAAAGCTTAAATTTAAACTTATCATTAAGAAGGTTAGTAGACCATAGTACAATTTCTTTATATCCTTCTTCGAATCGACCTTGCTCACTATCGCACATTGAAAAATGAAATTGCACTATTCAATATTCAAAACATCAACAACCCCATTATCATAGTTTTCCATCGTATTTGCATTATCACATGTGATGTATAAAAAATAAAGCAATTATGTGTATTATATTACATGTGATAATATACAGTAATTGCGCATAAAAGTTGCAAGTATTTATCACATGTTATTTCGCACATTATTACATGTGATACCAAATAGATCATAAATAAGTTATTACTCTAAAGTACAAGGTACCATGAGGTGGCACGAAAGGATTTGCATCAATATTGGTTGTGGATTCTTTTAAAAAATTCAACGTTCTCATAGATGCCTATATAAGACCATTTTTGAAATAAATACTTTTGATTTTAAGTTGTGACGTGTGTTTCGTGAAAATAACTATATAAAGCATTTTTAACTGAAGGATCTTCAACATCTACATACATTAATGTTATTGTATTCGCATAATCATACAATATTAATGGACTTGTTCACAAAAAATATGGTTCAAACATTCTTAAACAATATCAACCCAAATTATTATAAACATGCATACTTTCGTTAAAAATTCGCACTGTCAATATAAAAACCAAATATCTCATGTTATATATGTTAGCTTTCTAAGTGAAGTCATTTATGGAAATTGTATTAGTTTCATAGTTTACTTATATGCATGGGTTAGTATTGTCAATATTGTAAAGTGTAGCGTGTAAGGGCTATATATACCCTCCTAGACTCTTCTAGGAGGGTGAAGCTCCCATTTTGGTGTGTATGTTTTACTCTTTTCTCCCTAATAAACTTACATCTCTCCCTCTCTCACTACTTTCTCTCCTTAACTATAGTCATGTCATTCATGTATTTCGAGCTTCTCCGACCTCCCAAACGCGTTTAAGATCTTGATATCATATGTTAACAAGTGGTACCAGAGTCTAACATGAGTTTTAGATGCGTTTGTTTACAAAAGAAATGTGTTGGTGCAACATTGACTAAGTCTCATTTATATTTTAATTATGACAAATAAACCTTTTCAACACATAAAATCACAAACGTTAGCCAAAAATCAAGTCGGGCTATAACTGGTCCAGGCATGTTGCTGAAGTGCAAGCAGCGCGCCAACCGTATGTCAAGAAAGAGTCAACTTTTGAAAGTCGGATTTCCCTTTACCCGTAAAATGTAGTTCTTTCATTACAGGTATGAATATGATAATTGAGGTATTTGGAATACTTGAAACGAATATACTTAGAGGGATGCGAAATCAAGACCTCCCGTTTTTTACGAAACGACAACTCAACTTATTTTACCAAATGCCTCTAGCCAAGGCCAAAACTATTTTTCCAAACGTAGGACATTCATACTTATAACATCAAAAGGAATTATTCATATGAACATAATCCATGCGTACGTCTTCTCTAATCACATAACGGATTTACTCCCTTATTGGTCAAACAAAGTCAGATGTCACTTTGCGTAAACACATCCTTCCCGCTATGGGATATGCTTTACTTGTGATGCAAAGCACGTAGCTTGTTTGCATCAAGGTGATTAGGGTTTATACTTATTGTTGCTTAATCATTGATTATTCCATTTGATTACTTGAGTTTGGATTATTTGAAAGTGTGACTTTCCTTTGCATCTTTCACTTCCTAACAAATAAATGCTTTACACACTTTCACATCAAACATTCTGTGTCTCCCAAATTCCCACCCAACCTCATTTATTCCAAATTATTTTTACTCACTTCCTACTAAATATTCCCTAATCATTTGGTTGCCACAAACATTCTAGACAACATACAATACCACACATTCCTACACATTAAACATCCTCATTCTTCCTCACTTGGAGCCTAATCCATTTTTCACAAAACTTAGTCTATACACTTCTTCATTAAACCTTCACCACACAACACCTTCTTTACAAACTTGGATTCAAATTTGAATTTGGCAACTTTTATCTACAAACATTCTATTATACACTTGTGTACTTCTTGTCCCTTACATAACACAATCTTCTACATTCTCCTCACCGTCTCAAAATTCAAATTTTGCGTTTGAAATCAAATAAACCTTTTCCATATCCAACCTTCCTCATCTCTTCTAAACATCGACATTTTGAATTTCGAATTTGAATTTGAGATATAGGCTCCTTTCCATCACATCACCATCATCTCAAATCACACCTTTACAACTCAATTCTAACTCTACCACATTTAAAATTTGAATTTCAAAGTTCCTTTCTCAACATCCACACTTCTCTAACTAGTTTGAAATATTCGTTGGCATATTCTTTCTATTCTAACCCATGCCAATCTATCTTACATAACCAAAGTTAGTTTCTAACCTTCATCCAACATCCACCCTTTCTTCTTAAGTTTAAAATATTCCAAGGTATATTACATTCTATCCTAACTCATACCAACTCACATTACTCAACCATGGTTGGTTCCTAACCTTATCCAACATTTGAGTTTGAATTTTAAATGTCTATCTCTTTCCCTCTCATCAACATAGAATATTCCTTTGGATATTCCATTTGACAACTCACTTATCCAAACTCACACTCAACCTCCAACATCTAGTTTTTGAATTTGAATTTCAAATATGGGAGTCAATCTTTTATCCAACATGTATTGTCCAATAGTTCTTCTCTTTTTCTTTGATATTGAACAGACACCCAAGACTTCTTTTAAATACTTCACAAATTATTTTTACCAAATGGCTATTTGAGTTGGTTGACCTTATCACGCTTTGAGTGTTGGAATGATATTGGAAAGGTCAAAAGTGAAGTGCAATTTATGGTTTAGCGCGCCAGGTGACCGATGTCCATTGCTTGGTCTATAAATACCCCCTCTTGTCTAAGGCATTCTTCACCCCTTGCTGTTCATTCTTTTCTCCTTACTTCTTTTCTCTCAACCGTCTAAGTCTATTATCTTCTTCTATTCTAATTTCTTATCTTATCATTCGTGAAAGAACACATCTCCGCAAGGAAAGATTCACAAGAACCTAAACCACTCTTGTGAATTGTGTCGAGGGTCTTCTTCTCTATACCCTTTCTACTAGAATCGAGTCTCTAGGTTAGGTTAGGCTTGGTTCGAACTAATAACCATTTTCATTTAAAATTAATTTGATTCGTCATTATGTGTTCTAATTATTTTGATTAATTTGGTTTTGACACTAATCGAGTATCAACCTTGGGTAACATTCAATTGTAATGTCTTGACTCATCATTTATTAGTAAGTGTATTAATTATAAGAGTAATGCTAGACCCACATAGGATTTACACAAAAATATCCAAACAATGATGTAGCTATGCGTGATTGGACTAATCAAAAAGAAAAAGATAGAAATTGTAGATAAAACCACAAATCACATATAGACACATCATTTTGTGAATTTTTTAAGTGTAAATCTGATAACGCTACACGCGTCGTTCGGGGTCAAAGGAACTTCCTTTTCTTCGAGCAAGTTTTATAACACCTCAGGCGCCGAACCTAATCGTTGTAGTGTAGTATTGGGTAAGCCACGGGTATTGATATCGCTCTCTAAGGAATAGTGTCGTTAGGTGAAGTGTATGTCGACTTAAGTCTAAAGGTGAGGATGATTATTTTGTATTTTATATTTTATGAATCTCGGTTTTGAGGGAGGGTGGAATTAGTTGCTAGTCAACTATCCCAAAAGATACTAACTAAATTATGGGTCTACCAGAACGTGAAGCGTATCTACTTATGATTTATTACTCCTTGCTAGCTATCCAATTCTACCCATCGAATTGTCACGCCCTATTGATGGTTGAATTGTCACGCCCTTATTCTTAACGCTGTGTTTTCTAAGGTCGTAAGTGTGCATTCCCTAACTCTTTGAAGTCACCTTTAAGTAGTAAACGAAATCCACTAAGTCATTCATTAACTAACTTTGAGGTTATCTTTGGGTTTAGTAAACGAAATCCACTAAGTCATTCATAAACTATCAAAGATTTGTCAAGTATTAAACACAACGATAGCCTAGTCGCACTCCTAAGCCAATTACAATTAAGATAAGAGACAACCAATCAAACAAGAGATGAGGGATGCAAGAATTATAAACTAAACCAATTAGACTCATTGAAATTGTCACACCCCTAATGATGAAGATGACACAAGCATCACTAAGAAATCAATAAGATCTAATTAATTACATACAAGTTTCATACAATCATAAGCAAACACTAGGTGAATTAGCCAAGCATAATTAATGAAGAGCAAGCAACAATCATGATAATTGAAGACATACCATAGATTGGATTAACAAACAAACCATTACACGATGTTTATAGAGTGTTTGAAACCCTTTAAGTTGCCGGAAAACACCTACCTAAACCCTAGAATCGACTTAGGGTTTAGGGCTTACAAAAAGTGAAGTTATAATGTTATATTTATAGGCGATTTTCCGTCGGCAAAGAGCGACGGCGTCACACCTAAAGAGTGATGGCGTCACGACCACTTTTTCACCAAACTGTAGATTTTCGTTCCGGTATGCTGGGCTTTTGAATAACCTAAACCGAGTTCAGATGCAAAAGTTATGGCCAAAACAAGATCGCTTACTACACAAGATGTCGCGGCTTGAGACGGCGTCACCTGTTGTTGTGACGCCGTCGGCTTCATCTTATGACGCCGTCGGATCAAATCTAGGGCGTCGAAGTTGTGATGCCATACTACGGAAGCCGTCACGTGTAAATGAGCAATTTAGCACCGAGCACTCACAAAATGTGCACGACGGCGTCAGATTAATGATGGACGCCGTCGCCTTGCCCAGCACTGAGTGTCTCGATTCTTGACTTTGGCCATTTTCTTCAGATATTCGCGCCATTTCGTCCAAATAAGTGCCATTCCAAAGAATTTGCCTTCAAGATACCTAAAAAGTGAAAAGGAACGATATTAAGTAATAACGGATACAAAAGTGATCAAATAAGGGCTTAAACAACCCCTCAAAAAGGTACATTTTAAAACCTTATCAAATATCCCTACACTTGGTATTTGCTTGTCCTCAAGCAAATGTGCTTTTAGCCAATTAATTTATAAGTTAGGGGTCATGAAGCATTGGTTTAAACACCACAACACATATAAGCCCAAGAAAGTCATAACAAGCACGGAAATTATATACTAGCACCTCACATGGGGTGTTTGGATACTCACATCTCTCTCGGGTGTATATGAAATATAATAAGTTGGAAATGGAAGACAAACACTCATTAACCGGTCCTAATACATAGATTACCATAGGCTTGAGAATAGATCAAACCTCCATCGCTTTGGCGTAAGCACCTAGGAAAGACTATCAAAGAGGTCTTTAAAGGGTTGTAATGTTAGGCTTACGGTAGGAAAACAAAGGGTTTGGTGGGATAGGCTATTTAGTGGTGGCAAGTCAAGAATCTCTATGTTACAAGCATACGAAGAATGACGTTGCTAAGCCAAGACTCGACACTCTAAACTCTAGCTAATGAAACAAACAAACATAAATTTAAGGGATAGATGTAGGATGGTAGCCGTATGTTTTTTTTTTTTTTTTTTTTTTTTTTTTTTTTCGATTATATATATTTTTTCATACACTTTAATCTACCATCCTCTACGGTAACATCAAAATGATAGGGATTTATAGGCACCTCCCTACACTTGAGTTTTTATTACTCTAACACTAATTTGACCCGAATTGAAAAGATCAAAACACTTGGGGTATGTTATTACACAAATTAGGGAATTTAACGTTCCCTTCCAATCATTTTATAAACTTTAACTTTTTCCCATGAGTCCCAATTGTCCCAAAACTGTGTACAAAAGATATGACTTGACTTAGCAACTTATGCAAGCAACTAGATAATTGAACTAAGGGTTAAGGGTGATAACAATAATGCACTAAAAGTGAGTGCATACATGGTAGGCTAAGGCGATTTGGGTGTATATTTGGGGTGGGTGTAAACAATGCTTTTATTGATATTCCGAAAACCGAAATATCACGAACCGCATGAAAAGGATAGGCTCGAAGGGTTAACTAGGGTAGCGTGCTAAAGATGAGTACAACGCAGGGTGTGGGGAATTACTCAACCGATGTGGAAGAAGTAATTATATTACGGGTATCAAACAAGGGTTATCCTAATGCCTCTTATTATTTAGTTATTCCTAACTACACAAGTGTAGTCTTACTAGCGATCTCGGGATGCATCACAAAACAAGTTCTAGAATCTAATATACTACCGGTTCACACTCTAAGAATTAAAGATGAATGCTTTAATTCCTACTAATCTAAGGGCGATCCTCACATTTTGGGTGGAATTTAGGTGGTAAAGGGTTTTGTGCTAGTCATGTAACTTCCTATCCGTGAGACGCTTTTGTTAAGACTAATGGCCCACTCCTATATGTCATAAAAATTTTAAATTTTGTGTCAAAATTACCCTAACCGACATTTTCTCATGGTTTATTACACACATACAATTGACAAAGCAAATAATCAAGGATAAGCATAGTTTCAAAGTTCCGCTTTATTTTCCCTCCCTACACTTAAACCGAACATTGTCCCCAATGTTCCCCGAAAGTATCAAAGTTATGATAATGGAAGGTAATTAAAAACGAAAGAAACTAGTACTCCCCTGATTAGCTCAATAGGATACGTGTGTGAAGTAGTGGTTAAATCCTTTCCAAGAAGAATGTGTGCGTGAAAGGCTCCTTCCAATCTTTTGTTTCTTCTTCTTGATAAATAAAACCTGCACACTTGAAAAAAACAAACAACCCAACGCATCAAACCGAACAAATAAAATCACAACAAGATGTAATTCCGCACTTAAATAAGATATAATGCTTGTGGAATGGATGTTTGCGATTTTCAAGAAAATTAAGACCGAAAATTCCAAAAATTTATAAGTAGCACAAAAATGAGAAAAAGATAGAAGTCGTTTCTCTCCTCCGACGACGTCAGTTGCGATTTTTTTCTGGAAAAATTCAGAAAATTTTTATCTTTAAAATCGGAAAACTTTCCTGCAAAACATCCATTATGACTCGATACAAGCATTTGACTCGAACAAACACATATGTATATCTTTTAAACAATTGTAATTCTCATGTTCACGTTTCTTTTGAAAACGCGTGTAATCCTCCTACACTTATCCCTTATGTAAAATACCTTTATATGTAATTAAGACGAGGTTAAAGACAAAATAAAGCATTTTTACAAATTCAAACATGAGAATAAACAATCAATAAAAGATATAATGACATACAAATAAAATGAAAACAAATACACATGAGTTGCCTCCCAAGAAGCGCTTGTTTTGTTCCATCACGAGTCGACTCTACCCTTATTTAAAGGATAAAGGGAGGTTTTCCTACACTTAAGTTTAAGTGCGGGTGATAGTAGCGATACACACCCTTGGGTGGCGATTTTTCACGTAAGTGAAGGGGGGTGTGAATGGCTTCTTCATCCTAAAACTACCCGACTAAATTGGTTGATGGGTGGGTCGGTTCCTCTTTTGTCTCCTAAAGATTGAGGTTCTGGTTCATCAACACTAGGAAATCCCCCAGAACTATTAGTAAAACTAAGACTACAAGTATTCAAACCTATATTCTCTAATTGCGTTTGGTTCAAATGTTCTACCTCCATTGGGATTCCTAAAGTCTCTTCTACTACTTCCGGGTAAGTCACATGCGGTGTGTATGCCTTAAATGATGATGGGACTTGTGGGATACCTTGTGGGTCTAGACTTTTCACCTTATCCTCAATCACATCTACATCATCTATATGCTCATCATGTGCTATTTCCTTAGGTCGTGATGAAACCAAGCTTAGTAATTGATCCAGCTTATGGTTTAATGCTTGGTTACTTACAATAATATTTTCACATATTTGGTCAGTTCTCCTAAGGGCCTTACTAACAATAGTTTCTAAACATGGAGGTTGTTCACGAAAGTCTATCCTAGGTGAAGGCTTATACTGAAGCATAGGTTTCATCGATGAGGTGTTTTGTGGGCTTGATGGAATGGTGAAACCCTCAAAGGTTTATGGACTTGGTTACTTTCTTCCCATTATCATGAATAATCCGCTTTAGTAATATCATAATTTTTATGAAAAACCTAATCATGGATTTAATGGATTCGCGTTCTCCATAATGGTGAACGGAAGAGTCAATGGACGTGTTTTACGAACAAAGGCACAAAGAAGGGGATAGACTACAAGGAAGCTAATAAAAGAAAAGAATCTCACGGATAGGAATCTTGTGAGTAGACCTAAACGGATAGAAATCAAGCCTAAGCAATAACTATTCCCCGCAAGCCGCGCCAAAACTTGATAACGCTACACGCGTCGTTCGGGGTCAAAGGAACTTCCTTTTCTTCGAGCAAGTTTTATAACACCTAAGCGTGAACCTAATCGTTGTAGTGTAGTATTAGGGTAAGCCACGGGTATTGATATCGTTCTCAGGAGAATAGTGTCGTTTAGGTCAAGTGTTTGTCGATTTAAGTCTAAAGGTGAGGATGATTATTTTTGTATTTTTATATTTTATGAATCTCGGTTTTGAGGGGAGGTGGAATTAGTTGCTAGTCAACTATCCCAAAGATACTAACTAAATTATGGGTCTACCAGAACGTGAAGCGTATCTACTTATGATTTATTACTCCTTGCTAGCTATCCATTCTACCCACCGAATTGTCACGCCCTATTGATGGTTGAATTGTCACGTCCTTATTCTTAACGCGTTGTGTTTTCTAAGGTCGTAAGGTGTGCATTCCCTAACTCTTTGAAGTCACCTTTAAGTGTAGTAAACGAAATCCACTAAGTCATTCATAAACTAACTTTGAGGTTATCTTTGGGTTTAGTAAACGAAATCCACTAAGTCATTCATAAACTATCAAAGATTTGTCAAGTATTAAACACAACGATAGCCTAGTCGCACTCTAAGCCAATTACAATTAAGATAAGAGACAACCAATCAAACAAGAGACAAGAGGGATGCAAGAATTATAAACTAAACCAATTAGACTCATTGAAATTGTCACACCCTAATGATGAAGATAGACACAAGCATCACTAAGAAATCAATAAGATCTAATTAATTACATACAAGTTTCATACAATCATAAGCAAACACTAGGTGAATTAGCCAAGCATAATTAATGAAGAGCAAGCAACAATCATGATAATTGAAGACATACCATAGGATTGGATTAACAAACAAACCATTACACGATGTTTATAGAGTGTTTGAAACCCTTTAAGTTGCTGGAAAAACACCTACCTAAACCCTAGAATCGGACTTAGGGTTTAGGGCTTACAAAAAGTGAAGTTATAATGTTATATTTATAAGCGATTTTCCGTCGGCAAAGAGCGACGGCCACACCTAAAGAGTGACGCGCCAAGACCACTTTTTCACCAAACCGTATATTTTCTCGTTCCGGTCGTGCTGGCTTTTGAATCACCTAAACCGAGCGCAGATGCAAAAGTTATGGCCAAAACAAGACGTTTACTACAAGCGTTGTTGCGACTTGGCGGTCACCTTAGGTTGTGGACGCCGTCGGCTTCATCTTCGACGCCGTCGGATCAAATCTAGGCGTCGAGTTGTGATGCCCCACCAAGCCGTCACGTGTAAATGAGCAATTTGGCTACCGAGCACTCAAAATGTGCACGACGGCGTCGCGTTAGCGATTAAAGTACGCCAGTTCGGCCCAAAGCACCGAGTGTCTCGATTCTTGACTTTGGCCATTTTCTTCAGATATTCGCGCCTTTTCGTCCAAATAAGTGCCATTCCAAAGAATTTGCCTTCAAGATACCTAAAAGTGAAAAGGAACGATATTAAGTAATAACGGATACAAAAGTGATCAAATAAGGGCTTAAACGACCCTCAAAAGGTACATTTAAAACCTTATCAAAATCTTTTGTGCTTCTAGCATTACTCTAATTATAAATGGGGTTGGGAAGTGGAATCATACGAGTATGTTTTTGAAAAGAAGCAAAACTAGATCGTATTAAACAACTTAACCACAATAACGCAACTATCATTGTTTGCCGCTAGAAAATCACGTTGTTATGCACGGGTAGTCGACTAGGTTCTAAGAAATGTATACTTTTTAACATATCCATATTAAGTAACGAGTAAGCAAGACCGCGCTTCGCTACATGTATAAAATGCTTCCACTTAAACACAAACAAAAAATTGCAAGTAACAGAAGGGGCATTTTTTTTCCACAGATTTAGGAACTTTTTTTTGCAACATATGCAAACGGGAGGGACATTTATGTAATTTTTTGTTACACAAACAATCCCTAGATTTAACTCTATCAAGAGTAAAAGGTAGGGACCTTTATTGCAAATTTTCAAAGACTATGTTTGTAATCATAAGTAAACCATAGGAATATTTTTTGCCATTTTTGTTTGATATTTACTATTTGGTGAATAAATGTTTATATTTAAAATGAAAATTAAAATGTTTCGGACTTTCATACTCGCTCTCTATTGCAAGCGCAGTGTAACACCCCAAAATTTGAAATTTTAGTTGCGGATATCTAATAGTATTTAAGTGTTTTTGGAATAATATTACAATTAGTATTTAACAGAAAAGGACCAGAAATGCAAAATAGTTAACTGGAAAAAGACCTTCTATGTAACGAAATTAACGACATGGACTAACGGTGCAAAAGTAAGAAAAAGAGTGTAAAAGGACATAATTACCCTTGAAGCCTTGTAACCTTAATCTAGGGATTCCAGCCTCATATCACGCGTGTTATGCAACGTATTTTATCATAACATTTTGGAGGGAGACTGGGTTAATCACATATTGCAAGAAACTTCACAAGCTGATTTCCTAGATAATCAAGAAAGGATACCAAGTGTTCTTAATTAATTCTCCTACATGGTAAGTTAATGAAATTGTTAGTTTTATATGAGATCAATTTCATAGATGATATGGGAATTTTAGAGGTTTATGTTTATTACGTATTTCTTTATGAGTTTATGGTTTTAAGAGTATTATTATTTGAGGTTCATAAATATTGATAAGAATTTGGGGTTTTGAATGAATTATGAGTTAAGGATGTTTTAGGTATGATTATTTATGCTTATAAATGATTAGAAGTTTTATGATGTTCATGAGTATGGTATTTGTTGATTATGAATTCATGGTATGATAATAGTTGAAAGAAGAGTGTTTCGCATAAGTTGTCTAAGAGGCAAAACATAGTAGTTAATGATGAAGCTCATGTATGTTAGATGAATTAGTAAATTCTAATGATGATATAGTATTATTACTATGTGTTTAGGTAATCGTGGAAAGCAAGGGGAACGTCTAGCGAGTTTAAGGTGAGTAATGTATAACATAACACGTTTAGTAGTGTAAATATATGCTATGTATGTTTACAATATGATTATGATAGTAGAACCGAGTGATAGCCGGATATGTGAAACGCCTTACAAAAATTTATTTTTACATTGCAGATCAATACGCTGTATGGACTAAGCTCCATACGCCGTATGGCACTTTGAACCATTTTCTATACTTTATCAAATATGTACTTAACCTCTTCCGTCAAATAATATCTGGAAATACATTTCATATAAATATTAAACATCATTACTGTACTTGCATTTCACAAAAACAATGCGCGGAAACGTTAAATACATAGAATGCGGTTGTTAACCCAAACACCCCCATTTTGACCCATTACTAAATAACCTTAATATAAAACATACAATTTGACACCAAAGCATGACTAAAACTATCTTGGACTTGAAAGACATCTAACTACAATAATTTGGAGCGTAAACAAGCTGAGTAACAAAGAAGTGTGGGATGAGATGCTCGTCACCTCTGAACACGAGCATTACCATTTCCCTAAGTCACATTCCTCTATCTACAAGCCCCAATGCCCATTTCCTGTACCTACATAAAAAGGGTAACTAGCAACGTTAAATAAATATGACTTAGTGAGTAGACGGTACTGAATCTAAAGTGTAATCTGAAACATGCTATAAACATAAATGTTGGTTATTCCTTGCTCTTATTGAACCCATTACTGAATATGTAGTACTATACTGAACCTGAACTGATCGTTTCACTGTACTGAAACTAAGCTGATAATTATATTTGAAACATATATTATATTGAATATGTGATATCTGAATCGACTTAGTGTTAAATATAGGAATTCCCCTTAAGGCTGTGAGTACTCATATGCAGCTAATGCCCTCTTGCATGGATGCAGTCCGGGACCTGAACTACTGAAATTAAACATAACTAAATCAGATGTGGCCAATATAATACGTGTGCCATATGAGAGATCTCTAATCTAATCCCATATGAGCAATAACGTGAATAGTAGTTCCATCTCATGCTTCACTTAGGCACTCTAATATGACTAATGGCGCATCACTTAGGCACCTGTAACATGTCTAGTGGTGCATCATATAAGCACCCGTAACATAAGTAATGGTGTATCTCTTAGACACCAGTAACATAACTAATGGTGTATCGCTTAGACCAAGGTTGTCAAGATCGGGATCCTACCCAGGACCGTTTTTGTCTTTGCAAGATCGTGATCGTAAGATCGGATCGGGATCTTAAGATCCTACTCTAATGTTATTTCTTAATAGTTTATTTAGTTTTATACAAATCTACAAATTCTAATACATTATAACCACAAAATACTATGAATATTTTATATAAATGTTGTCCTAAATTATGATTATAAAATGTTTAAAAAGATTAACATGTTGTTTTTTGAATTCTACAAACAAACAACCCATAAATTTGTAGTTTTTTAGTTTGTAATCCAAGAAGAGTAAGATCGGATTGGATTAGATCGTAAGATCGTATGGTCAAGATCGGGATCCTATAAGATCTTAAGCTTGCAAAGTTCCTATGTAGGATCCGGATCGTTTTTGCTCTACAGTATCGTAAAATCGTAAGATCCTAAGATCAGGATCGGGATCCTGACAACCATGGCTTAGACACCTGTAACATAACTAATGATGTATCGCTTAGACACCCGTAAGATAACTAATGGTGTATCGCTTAAACACTCGTAACATAAGTAATGGTGTATCGCTTAGACACTCGTAACATAAGCTATAAATCATCTATATCATTTTATGTTATGAACTACTACTAAACAAATGGCCACAAGATCTTACTTGTTCATACTTGAATGCTATTGTGATTTGCCATCATAAAAACTTCTATACGTCGTATTGACACTTGTTGATTCGCCGTATAGACAAATGTCTACACGTTGTATAAAGCTTATATAGCCTAAACCCGCACTTTGCTAAATTTTGAACCATACAGTTCTCAATACTTAAGACCATACCTGAACTTATGCTACTACCTAATAACATATGTACTTCTACTAACAATAGGTCACATTTATAATCATACCATATGCTTGCACAACTCATAAAAATAGTACTTTCACAATACATGGCTAAACTACTAAACCGTTACTCACCTTGTTTGGTTTACGCACTCGTCTTACTTTCACTTGAACTCAAGGACCATCTAAACACATAATAAACATTTTATCATCATTAGAACCTGCTACTATATTTGTAACATATAAACTAAATCTATTTCTACTAATTCGATATCTTTTAAGGTCTTATGCCAAACATCTCATTCATCATCATAAACAAGACACAATCATCATTATCATCATGATTTATGTTAGTCTTCCATGACATGATTTTTACTAAGGTTTTTCTTATCAAGATTCAACCATAACATAATCATCTTTCAATCATATAAACACCATAACATGGTCTAAATGATCTTTCAAACAATACGTTGATATAAACGAGCATGGGCCAAAGCAGTTAAACAACAAACTTATGACAGTCTAAATTGACCACTAAATCCAAAACAACACATACTTAAAAGTGACTCATATACTAACCTCATTTTTGTTTGAAACTTGTTCAACAATAACATCAACATTTTTTTCATCATTAATTTTCATGAACTATATCAATAGTAAAAAAAGGTTTATGGTGTGTTATTATAGCAGGGATGTGGATGATTTTTTGGAAACTATAAATGTTAGAATTAAATAAAAGGTGAATTTAAAGATACACAACATAGTTTTTCAAAACAGACGATGTACGCAATGAACTTTGAAAATTACCATTGTACGCAAAATACTTTCAAATTTGGAACGATGTCGTAATATGATGGGAACTAGTAGGTTACCGTGTCACAAAGTATGAAAATTGGCGAAATGATCCTTGTGGTTTATGTTGACTTTCACGGTCATCCTTAACTTTTTTTCGTTAAAAAGTTACGGTAATGGTCCTTATGGTTATTGACATTCGATTTATTCCGCTTTTATACCTTTTTCACCCGCTTTCTTACGTTTTTAGCCGTTTTTGTCCGTTTTTCTTACGTTTTGTCCGTTTTCCCCTTTTTCTTTACCTTTTTTTTAGATTTTTGTCCGTTTTAATCCATTTTTCTTACGTTTTGACTATTTTTATTTGTTTTTACCTGATTTCATCCGTTTTTGTCCCTTTTTTTTTTTACATTTTTGTCCATTTTTCTTACATGTTGTCTGTTTTTCTTATGTTTTTGTTTGTTTTAGTACTATTTTTGAATTTGTGTGACACAGGGTTTAAACTGCATGGATTAGTCGGCCAAAAGGTGAACACCATGGTGAAAAGAAAAAAAAATAGGCTTTCGATTTCGATTTCAATTTGAGTTTGAGTGTTATAAGTTTAACTTTCGATTTATTTCGTAAATAAGTTGGTATGTTTTAATCGTATGAGACATTTTATCATTCATTGCTCGAGTCACCTAGTTTAAGGGAGCGAAGTTCCACCTTTAGAGCAATAGTTCGAGACCTTTTGTTGTCTATAACGATCTCGTTAAGAAGATCCCAAGCCTCCTTAGCGGATCATGGATGTTCCACATCCAACCCAGCTTGAAGATCTTCCGAGAGTGTGGTAAAGATCAAAGAGATAACAATACTATCCACCTTGAGTTCTTTCGGTGAGTTGAGAAGGAGCACTCAAATAAGCATCAACCGAGGAACCATGTATGTACTTTGTAACCTCATAGCAATTACATAGTTGTTCAAAAAAATAGAGCCATGTAGCATAGTTCCAGTTTTCCAAATCAAGTTTGACGGGTACACGTATGAGGAAGTGATGATGGGTAACTCAGTCTAGTTTTTCCAAGAGAGGAGTAGGGGAGGGTTGTAACCAGTCATGATGTCGAGTAGATGTTAGGGTTTGAAGGGGCATGCGTAAAAAATAAAGAACCACAATAACACATGTTAGCACGAATACAGAAACCAATTCATGACCTTAGCATGAATACCACAAGAACAGACGTGGGAATTAATGACAATGCACAATCACCAACACAAAAACAATTTGAAAACAAGGACGAATGATTTTGTTATTAGGGTTTTAGTGGGATCGGCAGTTTTAGGGTTTTGTTTAGGGAATGATATGGTCTGATACCATGTCAATTGTGAAAGTGTGCATATTCCTTGATCATAATAAGGTACAATAAATATAGATACATGGATGGTTCTAAATGTTGGCTTTGAGCCTAATACAAATACATAACAAATATTACTGGCTAACATTAACATGGTTCTTTTTTAAAAGAGAAATGATATGCTCATAAAAGATTCGCACTAAAGCTTCCACACAATGATGTAACAATATAATTTGTCCAATTAAAACAATTATAAAAAAACAAGAATCTATTTTCTGCTAAATCACTGGGTGGAAGTTTTTGTATTAATGTTTTGTGGACATAGCAATCTTCTTTTGAAAAAGGATAAAAAGAATTAGGTGATGCCACTTGTTTCACGACTCATGTTTTTGGGTTAACGTGAATTACATTTAACTTTACACGCTATTGAGTAAAAGTAAAACACTTTTCTATTTTTTCGTACTCATGATTTGTGACTTTTTGGCCAACAAATCAATGGGTTTGAATCTATAGTTACACATATTCAATTCAAGTAAAAAAAAACTTTCTTAATTTATAGTATAAAAGCTCAAATTAAATGATTAATATTTCCTCAGCTTCCAAAATTATTTGTGGTGCCGCATCTAAGAGCATCTACAAAGAGCTAACTTTCAAATTTTTTATAAGTTTGTTATGTCATATTAGACAAATAATTTATAAAGCTTTCGATATTACTAGAAGTATATCTGAACAAAGCGACGGTATATAGCGGCAAATAATTATATTTGTGAAAACGTTATTCTAATTCGACTTTTGATGCAAAACATGTGTTTTTTGAAATACAAATCATGTGTTTTGTAAATTAATATATGTGTGTTTTTGAAAAGTTGTCAAATTTAAAATTGATTAAGCTTAAGGTGTATTAAAGGATACTTAGAAGTAAGCTTATTGGTTAATTGAAACAAAAATTTTTTGGAATTTTTTTTTTGAATTTTTTTTTTTCAAATTTTTTTTCTTTTTGAAAGAAATTTTCAATATGTTGAAATAGTACAAAAACAAACAAAAACGTATGAAAACAGACAAAATGTAAAAAAAAACAAAAAAAACGGATGAAAACGGGCGAAAACGAATAAAAATAGACAAAACGTAAAAAAAATGGATAAAAAGGGCAAAAATCTAAAAAAAGGGTAAAAAAAGGGACAAAAACCGATAAAAACGTAATAAAAACGGACAAAACGTAAGAAAATGGACAAAACGGATAAAACGTAAGAGAACGGGTGAAAAGTATAAAACGGACTAAACTCGAAAGTCAATAACCATAAGGACCATTCAGAACTTTTTAAATGAAAAAGTTAATGGATGACCGTAAAAGTCAACACAAGCCACAGGGACCATATCTCGCCAATTTTCAAACTTTGTGACCGTAACCTACTTGTCCCGGTCATATTACGACATCGCTTCAAATTTGAAAGTATTTTATGACAATGGTAATTTTCAAAGTTCATCATACATCGTCTGCTTTGAAAAACTATGTCACGATATTTAGCTTTCACCCTAAATAAAACAAGTCCCATCTTTTAATTTAGAAATTATACTAGAAACAAGGTGGTCAAAAGTTGTCATTCACAATTTTTGAAATTTAATGAGGGAACATTGTTAGAGCAATTTGTTTAAAAAATTTGCAACATCGATCATGAGATGTAGGCTATGATTGTATCAATGGAAAAATAGATGGTTGCTTGTATCAATGAGAAAATAACGGTTTTCATTTTATAAAAAATTGGGTGTATTTTTAACCTTATACATGTTTTGAAGGATTTCACCTTATAAGAAAATAAATGGTTTTCAAAGTGGACAACAACTTTGATACTCAATTATTTCCTAGTACAATACGAATGTTGGGTAATACCTACAGGAATTGAAAACCAAAACCGAACTTAACATAATAAAACCGAACCAAATTTGTCAAAACCGAACCGAAAACCAAATTCACATAAATGTATATATTTTTTATATATTTTTATATATAAAAACTATTTAAACTCTTTCTTAGTATAAATATAACTATTTTAAGGTTGAATATTTTTGTGCTAGAAATCTATATAGTTAAACAAAAAAATTATAAATTCTGTAATTTAGATTATTTAGGTCAACCCGAAAACTGAATTGAATTCAAATTCGGTTTTCGATTAAGTTTAATCCAATTTAAATTCGGTTCGGTTCGGTTTTCAGTTTTAACAAAGAAAAATTTAACCGAACGAAACGAAACAATTAAACCGAACAACCTGATAACTGAACCGATGAATGCCCCTAAATCCAAGTTTGATACTCATATATCTCCTACTTATTAAAGAAAATGTTTTTTAAAGCATTGTTGTTTGAAATTAATTTTAGAAACGTATTATAAGTAGTATAGTTGTCAGGATCCCGATCATGATCTTATGATGTTACGATACTATAAAGCAAAAACGACCCGAATCCTAAATATGATCTTAGCACACTTAGGATCTTATAAGATCCTTATCTTGACCATAGGATCTTAAGATCTAATCCGATCCGATCTTACTTTTCTCGAATCGCAAACTAAAAACCTAAAAAGTTATTGATCATATTTTGTAGAATTAAAAAAACAACATGTTAATCTTCTTATACACTCCATATTCATAATTTAAAACAAAGTTTTCATTAAACATTCATATAATTATGTGTAAATGATATATAATAATTTGTACATTTGAATATATTACAAAAACTAATAAGAAAATGACATTATAGTAGGATTTTAGGATCCTAATTCGATCCTATTTTGATCCGATCCTCGTGAAGATTACGATCTTAAAACGGATTCTCCTCCGTCTCAAATTTACGACAAAAACACGTAATTACAATTTTAAACCACACAAAGAATATTCTCTCAAAATATTACCTTTATTACGATCATTTAAAACGGACAATAAATTACGGAGGAGTATTAAATTAAACATATTTTTAAGTTTAAACAGAATATTGTGATTAAATTTTGGTTTCAATTTCGAAATATTATTCCTTCGAAACTAAAATACACAACGATTCAGTTACTTTTCGTCACAACTGACAACTCTCTCTCACCCAACCCAACCGTTTAGGGTTGTTGTTCTTCTCAAAAAAAAAAAAAAAAAAAAAAAAAAAAAAAAAAAATCTGAACTAAAATGAAAAGCATTCAAAGGTTTTTCATCATTTTCGATTATCTACAAAACCCTTCAACAGTTTTAACCAATATCCATTACATCATGAGGTCTGTCATTCTTCTTTTTAATCCTATCTTTTACATTATGAAATATGTTTTATATTATTGATTTTATATGTGTAGTAGTTTTGTGTTATTGAACATTGATCTTGTATACCAAATGTGTGGCTTATTAGCTTATTTTACTCTGCTTATAGGGAGCATACTATAAGCCCAATTTTCTGGCTTATTTTTCACCTTAAGCTGGTGTTTGTTTAAGCTTATTTGATGGGCTTATTAATAATTGAAAATTTAATAAGCTCATTTTTTCGGCTTATGAGCTTATCAAGTTGGGCTTATAACTTAGTTGAGTTCATAATTGATTAGCTCATAAGCCATACAAATAAAAGAGCTTTTTTGTTTTCGATCTTTCTATAAGCTCATAAGCCCATTAAATAAGCTTAAAGAAACACCCACTAAGTCATAATGACTATGAAAGATAAGCCGGGCTGAATAAGCTCATTAGCCAAAAAGAAAACCTTAAACAAACACCCTTTGAAGATGTGCTTATGAAAAATAAGCCGAGCCGAATAAGCTCATAAGCCCCATAATAAGCTTAAACAAACACCCTCCAAAGATGTTTTTCTATGTGGGTTTATTGTACCAAATTGCGAGAACATCATGCTAGTATTTGTTGTGTATGATGAAATAGGGCTGTTACTATAGTATTATTGTAAGGAATAAAGAACCTATGTAGTTTCACTTTCACCCAAAATGTGGTTAAGGGGAGGGTTGTACCTTGTTTGAGTTTGCGGCGGTGGGTTTGTTACTTAGTCGGTCAAAAGGTTGAAAACCATGGTTACCGAAAAAATTGTTGTTAAGTTCTTACAAGTATTTTTGTGATTGATTAGTCTCGAAAACCATGGTTACATTAGGGCGTGACGGAAAGTATAGAGTTTGTTTTAGATCAAGCCTTTGCTTTTTGAGTAACAAACTTGTACTCTATTACTAGTTTACGTGAGTGGCCGTGTATGAGAAAATTGGTGGCGTGGAAACATTTTGATAAATTCAGTGTAATGTCACCATTTTACTTGCTATAGAAGGCCACTTATCTAGATTAGAAATATTATTTGTCTAATTGACCTATGGCAAAAATGGTGTTGTGGCGCCCCATTAAAAGTTCCAGGGCCACTTCATTATTTCACGTGCTGTACGAGATTCGAAAGCTACTTACATTGGTAAAAAAATAGAAAAAATGTTACATGTGGTATATTATGTATATAGTTTTGCCTTTTGAGTACCAAATTGTTGTCTGATTTTCTTATTTGTTGGTGAGGCGTTTAGTTTTTTCTTTTTGGGATAAATAGATGCGTATAATCATGGTTTTGTGAAAGTTTTGAGGGTATAGCGTGTTTGATTTTTTACTCTGTGCTAATGCCTAATGGAATTGGCTTATTGTAATGTTTTTTAGTAATCATTCCTTTAACATTTTATAGTTATTGGTACCCATGCAAATATTCACTATCACATGATGGTGATAAAAGAGTCGCTTTTTTGGCCAACCTAAAATCCTATCTAAACATTGGTGGATAATTTTGGATCATGGTAAACATCACAAGAATTCATGAAGGAGTTGCTAGAGTAACATGTTTTTAACTACAAAATACTAGTTTTTTTAACGGTGCGTACATCACTTGTTAGTAAATTGGAAAATCGTAGGGATGTGGAAATGTAGATATTAGGGTGGAACATATGAAACGCATAAACATGGTACTCTCTACGGCCAAATATTATTGTTCTTCTTAGCATTATAAGATGTCCCATATTAATTGTCTACTATTTAAAATAGAAGTTGGAATTATTTAAGCTCACCAAATTACCCACTTTGAGAAACTAATTTATGTTATTTCAAAATCAATATATCTCAACGATCAACTAATTCTACATCATGTCTACAGAATCTTCAGAGATCATCAATTAAAATTATTATTTACAAAATTAAATGTTTAACTTTTTTTTTATTTTTTTTTTTTTTTTTTTTTTTTTTTTTGGCAAAAATCAAAGTAGTAATAAACTAACTTTCAGACACTAATTTTGTGATGGAATGAGTAAAACGTATGAATAACAAAAGCACGCCATTACATGGTTAAGTCTCAATAACGACCTATAACAAGTGTCTTTATTAATTTTGAGTTACATTTTTACAACTTTAAAAGGATATTCTTTTATAAGGACAAATAGGAATAGGTGGAAATATCGATGTGTTGATATGTACACGCCCCGGTAATCTAAAACCATGGAGGGCTAGTGATTTCCATGGGTAGGATTTGCGGCTTGATATGTAGACTTTGGGGTTTACGTGGTCATCGAAACTCGAATGGGGTTGTTCAGTGTTGTAAAAGCGGTACGCAGTGGTGCTAGTTGGTCCCCTCTGCCGCGATTTGCAACAAATCGGCCAAATTAGGCGTTTTGGTCAAAAGGCGGTCAACGAACCGCCTAGGCGGGACAAATCGGCCAAGACGGCCTAGGCGGCGGGTCGGTCAACGCCGTTCAACGATCTAGGGTTTCTTGAAGTGGACTAGAGAAAAGGGTGAATGGGAGGGTGAAGAGAGAAAAAGTGGAGGCTTTGTTATCAATGTAACCCTAATTTTGTAACTTGTATAATATAGTGGTTTTCTTGGCCCATTAAAAGCTTATACAATAGGCCCAACAAATAATTCAATGGACTTTAATAAAAATAGCCAAAAATTTAATCAAAATCACACATAATATAAAATTTGCAACATATACAAAAGATATATAATTAATAATAATGAAAACATTAATAAAATTATTAAAAATATATATAATTTATGCATATTTTATACCAAGTATCAGTGTTGCAAAAATCGGTCAACTCGGCCTATAAATTGGCGATTACTAGGTAATCGGCCTTCTACCTTGTTGATTTTTGAAAATCGGGAAAAATTGGTTTGGTAAAAAAAACCGGCCACTAATCGGTCAAAATCGGCCTAATCGGTCAAAAATCGAACTAATCGGTCAACTTTTAAAAAAATATTAATTTAGCATTCTACTTAGTTTGGGGATCGTTTATTTTACTTATAACGCACAATAGACCTCATAATAAGAATTGGAGCCTTTTATTGAGGTTTGGGAACATATTTGGCTTGGAATCAGTTAAGATATTTTGTTTAGTCTCTAGAAATACCCAAAACTAGCACGAAATGCTAATACAGTTAATCACCGATTAATCCCGCCTATACCGATTGATCCCTACAGGGTGTTGATCGCCCGACCTACCGATTCACGATTTTGCAACATCGCCAGGCGGTTTAGGCGCTAAGCGGTGTCGACCGACTAGCCTAGTGCTTTTTGCAACCTTGGGGTTGTTATGAAAAAATGTTTGAATTTGAATTGTTTTATTGTATTTAATTTATTTATTTTATGTACAAATCATTTCACATACTTAAAAAGTAATAGCTTTTTGTACATTTTACGAAATCATTGAATGCGATTATACTATCCATTTTTAATAAGTGCAGTGTATTCATCACACATAGCACTCTGTTAATTTTGATCATTAAACGCATCACGATAAGATTTTGGTAAAGGTGAGACCGAATATACGTGCATGTTAAGACGTTGAGTGGGACGATTAGTCCCGACACGGTATCGTGTGACCATGGGGTGAGTTGAGACAGGGTTTGGGTTAATAGGGGGATCTGGAATGATTGATGTGTTGTGGTAGCTGAGGGCGGATTTTGAGGTGCAGTTGGTGTGTTGTTTGGTGGTGATAGGTTGGGTGTGTTGGGTGGTGACGCATTATGTTGATCGTGGTTTGGTTGTGTAAGAGGTGTTGTTGGTTCTGGTTGTTCAGTTGGTGTTTGTGTAGGAATGGATGGAATAATTGGAGGAATGATATCGGGTGAATCATCCAAAAATTGTAGTTGGGTGTAGTTGTTGGTTGAGATGAGCCATAAGGAAAAATGGTTTCGTCAAAAGTAACATGGCGAGAAAGGATGATTTTATTGGTGTGTAGTGTAAGGCAATGATATCCACCGTGATTGGATGCTTGGCCCAAATAAATTGATGGTGTCGTGCGAGGTTCAAGTTTGTGATTGGGGTATAGGTGAGGATAACATAGACACCCAAATGTGCGTAAAAGGATGTAATTTGGGTTATGGCGAAAAAGGCGGGTATAGGGGATTTCGTTAGCAATAGCTGTCGAGGGTAAGATGTTGATTAAATGAACAACCATATTTAGGGCTTCAACCCAAAATGTTGGCTTGAAAAAGCAAGGTTTGAATTTGATTATTGATTGTGCGAATCATCCGTTCGGACTTGCCATTTTGTTGTGACGTTTTAGGGCATGAAAAACAAAACTGAATGCCATTGTCGGCAAAAAGTTTGTGTAGGTTGCAGTTGTCAAATTCACCGCCGTGGCATTCATAATACCGAACAATACATATATAGAGAACAAACCCTAATACCCAAAGCCCACAAACCGGGCTTGGGCCTAATTATCCATTAACACTCCCCCGCAGTTCGAGCGTCAAAATCACAAAAGCTCGAACTGAAGTAGAAAACTAAGAAAACAAAGTAGAACAATAAACCAAAATAAACTAAGAGAGCAAATTTGACACAAAAAAAGTCGTCTTGGGAATTGATACCCTGGATTCGACACCAACAAAAGTCGTCTCGGGAATTGATACCCTGGATTCGACACATAAACGCTAACTTTTTTTTCTTTTTTTTAATTGAGAAGGGAGTAGATGAGCAACGGTGAATGGAGGAGAGGATCATGTGAAGTGGATGAGAAGGGAGGAGAGGAGCGGTTGAGGGAGGAGGAGGAGGTTTAAGATTTTGAGAAGTGGGGAATTAGTTTTTTTTTTTTTTTTTTTTTTAATAAATAAGAAAACGGGATAACCCAAAGTATCCCCTACAACTAAACAAATGAACGAAAAGATGAGAAAACGAAAGTTGGTTCTAAAACTTCAACCCCCAAAGAACCTTCCGAACAAACGGGGCGTGTTTTTCTCTTAAAAAACATAAAGAATTCATCTCCTTTATCACTTTTTACTTTATTCTCTTTCTTTCCTGTATTATTTCCTATGTACCAAATCCAGCTAATCCCCCAATCACCGCTAACATGTTCACTATGTGTTTCCCTCAACATAGATAGATCAAATCCTAGTCAAACAAACTCAAACTATCTCTTTATTAAATCTTCTTTCAGATCATTTACGATTTGATTCTGACTGAAGAAAATATATATATCTAGAAATATGGCGCCGACAACTTTTAGGAAGGCGATGGGAGCGGTGAATGATCAAACGAGTATAGGAATCGCGAAAGTTGCTATTAATATGGCACCTGAGCTAGAAGTTGCGATAGTAATAACAGGGAGGATTTGATTGTATGCGACTGGGGAGATTTTGGTGAAACAGGCAATCGAAAATCTTGTGGTGACCCGGGCAAAAACGGTTGCGGAGATGGGTATGCGGACGAGAGATTTACTGAGGAGAAACAATTGTTAAAGAATCACGGATCTAGAAAAGTTGTGCTTTGTTTGTGAAAATAACTTTAGTGGAGCCTCTCGAACCTCCTCCAGTGTGGCCGTGTGGAGAAAGAGGCGGAGGGCGGAAGATCTAGTTTAGGTTTAGGGTAGATGGTAATGTTTTTCATCTCTCATTCATAATACCGAACAATACATATATAGAGAACAAACCCTAATACCCAAAGCCCACAAACCGGGCTTGGGCCTAATTATCCATTAACAGTGGTCACACTGAGAAGCTTTTATTTCACACTTGAATTGAGTGTGAACATAGTTACGAAATAGTATAATTTGAATAGCACATCAGATTTGTTAATTAAAGGATATACCCAAACAAAATGCAAATAATGAATCAAGAATAAAACATAATTTTTGAAACCCGAAAGACTGGAACTGGAGAGGTCCATACATTTGAATGAATAACATCAAAACTGGCATTAACGACAGTAGTAGAACTAACAAATGGAAGTTTAACGTGTTTGCCAAGCTGGCAAGCATGACAAAGCACGGGAGGCTTTTCTTTATTACACGAAATAAAGTTATGCCACATATGCGGACTAACAAGAAGAGCTTGAGGAATGGGAGACGGGATAGAGGTCGCCCGAGCTATCACATCGGAGAAGCACCCGACGCATCATGAAATCCTTGATAGAAAAACCAAATGGATCAAATTCAACATTTATTATCACGAACAAATTAACGAACATATATTAAGTTTTTGACAATATGAGGAGTAATAAGAACATTTTTTAGGTGAAGGGGTCGAGAGGGAGTTGGCAAAATGCTATGACCCGTATTGGTGATAGGTTTAGAATACCCGTCACCAACCGAGACGGATGGATACACACGTATTAAAAACATTACTTGGACTATTAACAGAAGCATTGAGATGTACACTTGTACCTGTGCCCATATTCCAACCTCCGGTTGTGGGATCATGGAGTGTCCCAGCATGGAAAGCATGTGGTAGTGTAGTTGCTTGACCCGGAATTACCGATTGCACATTTGATTGGGATGTGGGGCCCGCGGGGGCCTGATGAACTGTACCAGGCACAAGGGAGGGGGGCTGTAGGACCATATTGGGTCAGATGAATAGTATTTGGTGTCTGTTGGGCTGGATACTGAAGGTTGAACGAGGGGATTGGGTTGGGTTGTAGGTTGATATAGGTGATTTGGGCTTGCGATGTTGGACTGGATAGTGGATTGGCCCATGGAGGCATATTAAAGCCTGGTGGTGGGAGGATGTGGTGGACTGGACTGGGCTGTTGGAGGTAATAAGGGTGTGGGGTTGGACCGGGTGAAACGTGGGTTAAGTGGGCATGAGGAGTATAAGCCGAATGACCAAAAAGTGTGTTATGGGAAGTATTACTGCTAGGAGAGTTGTGGCCGGTGATACCCAATTTCCCCAATAGCCTAACAATTATATCTTCTGTATTACTATTGTTCGTGGTTCCAACATGTTGAACAGTGGGTTTGCAATTAGTGTCATGTACAAACTTACAACCCATTCCAAAACAACACACCCCCTTGCAAAATTAATACGCGGTTTCCATGATTTAACTTGTGGGTTTGATGGATTACGTGAAGTACCTTTGTCGGCCATGAGAACCAAAGGAGATGAAGACGAAGCATCCATGGGAAGAGAAAGAGATTTGGATTTTAACCGCATCTCTTCGGTTATAAGCATGGAACGAGCATAATGTATCCTTATGATGCATTATACCACAAACTTGATCATACTTGTTGGTTAGACCTTCAAGAGCATAATGTACCAAGTCTTCATCCAGAATGGGAGGGTCGATTTTCCCGAAGTATGTTTCCATGCTTTGATCTCCTAGAAGGATGGATCTTAACTCGTCTTTCAATGCATTTGTACGTGAACGTTTATTTTCTTTGACGATAGTGGTGAGGATATCCCATGCTTCTTTGGCTGTTTTAGGGCGTGCCACAACTAACCTTCTTTGAAGCGAATCCGAGAGCGTGGCGAGTGATAGCCGAGAGCTTTTCGGAGAGGGGAATGATTGGTGGTGTTAATGATCCTATCATCGTAGGTTAAGTTTGTACGTGAATGAAAGTAGAAGGTTTTAGGCTTTAAAGTTGTGACCTAGCACAAGTAACACAAGATAATGATTATTGTGACCTAGCACAAATCTTCTTTATGATTATACCTGTAAAAGTAAATCTGTGATGAGAATTTTTTTTTTCTGGCGGTAGGGTTTAGCAGGATCGAAAAATTATGGCTGATACCATATTCGATCAATTAATGGGAGAATATTTGATTGATTGATTTGCCAAGATACAATACATCGTACATAAATAATCACACACCGAATATTCTAGACAATGGGCTAGAGCCCATAATACAAGGTACAATACGGGCTAATACATATATCACTAATGTGGACTAGGGCTTACGTGTCAAACCTTCTATTTGTTATCCGCAACCTCATAAAAATTCTTTTTTGTCTATATAAACCAATAACATTAGGGCATTCTCTTGTATCTCAACCTTCCGCCAACCACATTGTTTACCTAACCTTGAAATTTCCGCCGCAGAGCAAAAAGTGAGTTTGTTCTTCGCATTTTACTCCCATTTTGGGATCTAAGGCTTAGATAGTGTCTAAAGAAAGCGTATGTGTTGTCGTATATGACGATTATGATTGTATAGTTTGCTATAGTTTTGACTATCGTTGAATGTTAGTGTTTAAGCTTAGATCTAGTATTTGATTGATTTTTTTATCAATAATGGAAGTTTGATGAAAGAAGTTCATTTAAAAAACAATCGATCTAATGCTTTCTAAGTTTTGTCAATCACTTTATACCATTTTTGAATTGTGTTTGTCATATATGACGATTATGATTGTATAGTTTGCTAAAGTTTTGACGATCGTCGAATGTTAGTGTTTAAGCTTAGATCTAGTGTTTGATTGATTTTTGATCAATAATGGAAGGTTGATGAAAGAAGTTCGTTTAGAAAACGATCGATCTAATGCTTCTTAAGTTTTGTCAATCACTTTATACCATTTTTGAATTGTGTTGTCATATATGACGATTATGATTGTATAGTTTGTTAATGATTTTCGAATGCTAGTGTTTGCTTAGATCTATTTGATTGATTTTTGATAAATAATGGAAGGTTGATGAAACAAGTTCGTTTAGAAAACGATTGATCTAACGCTTCTTAAGTTTTCTCAATCACTTTATACCATTTTTGAATTGTGTTGTCATATATGACGATTATGCTTGTATAGTTTGTTAATGTTTTGACGATCGTCGACTGCGAGTGTTTTTTTTATTAGATCTAGTATTTGATGGATTTTTGCCGTAATTGTGCTACAGGGTATTCAACATAGTAGCATTCTCCATCTTATTTGCATCAAATGGACAATCGTGGAACGCCTGTGCCAAGCAACTCCCAAATTCGGTATGTGTGGACTTGAAAATAGCTTTTGTAAGCTTGTTTTTACGTTTTTCTATTTACGTTTGAGCTTCAAGATATTGCTTTTATTTGCAAATTTATTCGTTTACGTTATCTCTTAGTGTGGGGTTGGATATGCAACATTGATTGTATCGTACATCAAATATTCACTCTTTGGTGAAGGGCTGCTACTAACACTTCACCATTGGTTTAAGTTGATTTAGAGGTTATTAGGGGTGTTTGGATTTGCGTTTTGAATTCGGTTACCTGATTTTGAAATTGATTATGTAAAAGTAAACAAATTTACTTATCTGCTTTTTCTTTTAATTTAACTTGAGAGAGACGTCATTTCATTTACAAAACTTTTCACATCAAAATTAGGGCTATGTTTTATGCATAAAATAGCAAGATACTTCTTCATTCGTCCGGTTTTGGTCATTATACTTGATTTTGCACATCCGAATTTTTAAGAGATGGCTTTGTGTTTTATTTGAGGCATTTTCTAGACACAAAAACGCGTGCTGCATTTTGTGTTTTGTTTGAGGCATTACAAATAACAAAACAACGATTGGATTAGTATTAGCCAAAACAAACCTAATTACAGTTATTTTAAATCATTGCTAATCTGAATGATGTCACAGGAGGTATGTTGCGTCCCAAAAGACCCAAGATCCATCAACATGCTGGCCTTTTCGAGTGAGATATGAATATTCAGATATCATTAATCGATTATGCCAAGTACATTTGTCCAATGGACGAGTTCCAGAAAATGTGGAAGCTCCTGAACGTAAGTGACAGTGAATTCCATGTAGAAAATAGAATGTTAATTGTAAATATATTTTTTAAATCATTGTTTTTTTGTTGACAGCATCAGCAGTAAGAAGAAATACAGAGGGAGAAAATGTTGTTGATGAAAATCATAGAGGAACCTTGTCTAGTATGCGGTTTGATTAAAATTCTATTTTTTTGTTAGATTTTGTTTTGTCGATTCTCTTTCAACTCCTGTTGATGCTAATACACAGAATATTATTCCCTTGTTTTTACAGCAATACCGATAGATATTTCTAGTGGAAGTGAGGACGATTCCGACAATGACGCAGGTACGGACTTTTCGTTGTCTGAACTAAATCGTTCTAAACAAGCTTATACATAGGGTTATAATGGTGACATCTGTTTGTTTTTTGACAGCTAATGAAGCTGAGCGAAGGAGGAAAGGGAAAGCGGCTGCAGATGAGATTTCTTCAGGTATATATATATATATATATATATATATATATATATATATATATATATATATATATATATATATATATATATATATATATATATATATATATATAAGAATTTAGAAAATAGTGTTTGGCTGTGCTTTTGATGTTTTGAAATTGTGATGGGCTTCTGAAATTTTTGATCATCTAAGAAGCTAATTGAAAAATATGATTCCGTTATTTCTTTTACAGATATCGAGATAGATATTCCTAGAGGAAGTGAAACCGATTCTGAGGATGACATTGGTAAGGACATTTTCGTAGAATTTTTAAGTAAAGCGATATAATCATACAAATACAAAGTCGACGGGCTTATCTTCAAATTTTGGCAAATTTCCGAACTGGCGATTTTTGACTTCTCAATTCCTACCAACAGTTTATACTAGTATGTTTATTTTATATGCCGTTTGATGCTAATAAACAAAATATGATTCCCTTATTTCTTGTACAGATATAGAGATAGATATTCCTAGCGGAAGTGAAACCGATCCTGATAATGATGCTGGTAAGGATTTTATTTATTTATTTATTTTTCTCTGAATTAAAATGAACGAAATCGTACTAAACATGTATCAAAAGTCCATATTTCATCTAACACATGCTCATACATAATGATTATAATGAGTAATTACTTCTGCATTTGCAGGTGCTGAATTAGAATATGACATACAATTGAATGTCGCAATTCTGGAGTCTTTGAAGAGTTACAACACAAACATTGTTGGACAAAATTTGAATACACATGGTTTGACTGTAACCGGTTTGGGTGGAGGTACGTCTGTCTTGTAAAATTGATATTCGCTTATGCACAAATTTTTGTCTTACAACTTTGTTGGAAAATTACAATTCATGTTAGCAAAATAGAGACCCCAAATAAGTCTGTGTGAGTTAAACATGTTCACTTTTTATAACTCCGAATTAATTCTTTTGACTACTACGAATGCTAGTAATTCTTGGTTGTATATATCAATTTGATGCTGATGAAATAATATACGCTGGTTTTTTGTTGCAGAGTTTAAAATTTTTAAGGAAGGTGGTACCCGATCTGAAAGTGAAGCTGCTGAAGGTACAAATTATAACGAATACTTATCTAATTTTTAATGTTTGACCCAGTTGATCCATTTCTTTTTTAGTTTATTACATGCTTGACCCGTTGGACTTCGAATACATTTAAAAAATTCGACGTGTATATTATTTTCAAACTTAAAAGCAATTTTTTTAACGTGGTTTTATTATTTTTTATTTTGCATGGCAAATATTCAATGTATTTTTTCTTTTGTCCACTTTTTAGCCAATGTATTTTCAATTGGGTCATTTGTGCTTGGAAACCATTTAAAGCTGACATTTCAAAGATGATAATTCTTTATATACAAATCTTAAATAATCTTGTGTTTTAAAAACTGACATATTTATATATAATGTTGAATTCCCGGGAAGGCCGGAACAGGACAATTTTATTACTGCTGTTATCTAAAAATTTTAACATATACAGAATGACATAATGTTGATATAAAGTGTTATTATCTGTTTTATAAGTCATTTTTATATACAAAATGATAATAACATATTCGATAAAATGTTTTAAAACTGCCACATATATACGTAATAATAGTTATGTTAAAGTTTACATCAAAAGAACACCATTTTTATTCATAAATTATAACACCGAAATGATTGCGAATGTAGGGAATGTAGGTATCATTGGAAATGATTCCGTTTCAAATCCTGTGATGGAATTAGCAAACATATCGCATTCCCCAAATGAAGATAGTGTTGATGAAGGTGCGCAAACTGAAGCACTTGATGCTGTCTGAGGTACACTCTTTTATGCATTTGATTTCTGCTGGTATACTGTTTTGCGTCCTGCAAAATTTAGTAGGAAAATCGCAAATCTTGTTAGCAAATTTGATAAGCCTGTGGTTAATCTCACTAGGAGAATAACTTAAGAAATCATGGAACTAATATACTAGAACTCCTAATACAATGCTATAATCATAATACAATTAAGAGTTACAATTGGTAGACTATATAAATTAGTTCTCAAGTAATTATTTCTTGCCACCAATAATAAATCTTGATACATTGGTCGTATAATACTAATTATTGTCGTTTTTTTACAGGTTATGAACTTGCTGTTTAAAATGGTTTAAAATGGAAATGGTGCTAGATCTGAAAGTGAAGCTGATATAGGTATGGATGTTACGTAGATGCACCCTTTGTGCTTCAAATCGCTACTCATAAGATTGGCATACCAATCTCACAAAATATAGCCTAGCCGAGACAAATCATAAAACTTTTAAACACCTACCTAGGCTACATTACAAATTAGTTACGTTGACGTCTCCATTCATTAAGGACAAAGGAAGATTCCACCTTGTTAGAACCCGTTCTACATTCGTCGATGTCTTGAAACGAAATATTAACAGCTTTAGACGGATAGCAGAAATAATAACATCAACGACTTGCTCAACGGTTCTCTTCTTGTGTTTAAACAACCTTGAGTTTATTTCTTGCAAAATCATATACGAAGATGCAGCAAACCCGAGCTTAGAAATAATAATTTTATTCTTTGTTTACGTAGATGCTACGCGAAGGTTATTCTATAGAAGATGACGATATCCAAACAAAACCTGTCAGCGTGGTTCAGTTAAAGATCAGCATAACCATGCTCTTGGACCCTTAGTCATCGCTGGTATTCCACCAGTTACGCAGCATATTTACCGCCAGTCATCCTGTCCTGAACGAGGAGTACGTTTCCCGACCCTTGACCCCCAACCATGCTATTATCACCACCAATGTTTCGCCCTCTTCTAGGCGATATCATATTCCCTTGCCGGTGAGATTGTTGTTGCTGTAAAATCGGAGTTGGTTTTTGTGACACCAGATTATTAACCGTAGTATTAAAATCCTGCCCTATTGACACTGAATGTGATGTGAGCACCATAGCATGCATCTGAACTCTGCATTCAGGAATGTAGCGTAACATAGCACTTAGCTCAACACATAACATGTGCATGAACCCTCAAGGTGGTGGATATAGCATCTGAACTCTGCATTAATGAATGTAGCGTTTCAATTATCGGCCACTAAAATCCACCACCTTGAGGGTTCATCCACATGTTATATGTTGAGCTAAGTGCTACGTTGCTGGTTCCAACTGAACTGAAACGCTACATTCTTTAATGCAGAGTTTAGATGCTATGGTGCTCACATCACATTCAGTGTCAATAGGGCAGGATTTTAATACTACGGTGTATAATCCGGTGTCACAGAAACCAATTCCGATTTTACAACAACAACAATCTCAACGGCAAGGGAATATGATGGCGCCTGGAACAGGGCGGAACATTGGTGGTGATAAAAGCATGGTTGGGGGTCAAGGGTCTGGAAACATGCACCTCGTTGAGGACAGGATGCTGGCGGTAAATATCCTGCGTGACTAGTGGAATACCAGCAATGACTAAGGGTCCAAGAGCATGGTTATGCCGATCATTAACTGAACCACGCTGACAGGTTTTATTTGGATATCGTCATCTTCTATAGAATAACCTTCGCGTAACATCTACGTAAACAAAGAATAAAATTATTATTTACATATGCGGTTCAACAAAGGCGAAATAACATTGAACCGTGGACCAAGAGGCTTTTTTGAAGCGCCAACATAAGCGTCTCCAGTGGGTGTGGCTAACCCTATTAGGTCGGGTATTGGTGTTGAGGTTGGTGTATCTGAGCCAAGTGGGTTCGGGTCTGTGGTGGGTCAGGCCGGTCAAGCGGATGTGGTTAACCCTAATGGGTCAGGTGGTGGTGGCGAGGTTGGTGGGTCTGGGCCAAATGAGCCAACATATGTGACGGGTCAGACTAGTGGCCGGGGTGAATGCTGTGGGCCGTCAGACGGAGCCTATGGTCTGTGTGACCAATCGGGACCCCATGGACTTCACTATCGATGAGGCGAAGAAGTACATGAGAACTGAGTGAGTTCAACCTGAATAAGTTAAAAGTATTTGGTATACATATCGAGACAGTGAAACTTTGTGCCCATATCTGATTGTTTTTCAGTCGTTGTTTGCTGTTCTGGAACGATTATGCAATTATTTAGCATAAATTGCATTTCTGATTTAGTTTCAGTTTTTAGAGCAAATTAATGCTCTTGTCAAATTCATTGTTACATCTTTTTGGTTAAAAACATCGAAAAATGTTGGTACTTTATCTTTGTATCTAATTATCTGTTGACCACTTTGGGTTTGGGTTATAAACTTGTAGCTATTTTTGCTACATACAAATTTACCATATGTTTAGTAGAGAACTTTGACATTATATACTATTCTGGCAATATTTGTTATAAATTCTTTTACATTCAAACCAAACGGGTATAGAGATGAGGTTCTCCATGTAACCGAAACGTGGGGAGGGAAAGTCTTCGACTTAAATAGCTGTCTAACCAAGATATGAGACCGTTTCCGACCATTTTCCTAGTAACCTCAAGTATGTGTATAGTTAATCTAATGAGCTTTGAACCTCGAACCATTTGTGAGATGGTCAAGGAATAATCTAATAAACCGATTTAGACGGTACATGCTTTTTTCTAGTGAATCAAAAGTATTTGATTTCCGTATTGAAACAAACATTTGAGCAAGTAGTTCAACAAATTTCTTGCAAACAGACTTGAACAAGTATAAATTAGAACCGGACCAAAATTAGATTTCGAACATGAAATGACTTTAAACAGTTTTTGGACTAACAGAAAAGATACTAAAAGTTGACCGCATGAACCTTACAGCTAGTTGACCGCAAAATTTGTCTGTGGTTTGATGATTTTAACCGAAAATCAGGGCTAGAAGTGACGGATGCGCAATTTGTTTTGCACTGTAATATAAAAGACTTTAATAAAAGTTTAAGTTACTGTTCATTTATTATTTATAATAAGAGTAACTAAATAAAGATTCGAGGCATAATTCTCTTCAAAACCGAGTGCAATTAGAAAAAAAAAATATGGTCTTTTACCAAAACTAACTCTACGAAACAATATTTTATCGAGGCCTCTTGACACTGTTGGGCAGGGACGAAACCAGGGGGTTCTCCCGAGTGCCCGCGACCCCTATGGATTTTTTCGATGTAGTGTTAATTTTTAGAAAAAAAAAATTAATCTTTCCTAAATGCATCTGAAATACACCTAGTCCATCGAAATATGTTTATATATTACGGTTTCAAAAGCACCCGGTCATATTTGGTCCTGGTTCCGTCCCTGCTGCTGAGCATCCTCTAGTTCCGCCCTATCCGATGATAATCACTAAGAGGTTGTTTGGTCAAAAATCATCAAACAACAACACGAAAGTCTACTCAAATTCTTATTAAACTTTTGAGTAATTACATGGATGGTCCCTATGGTTTGGCGTAAATTGCATCTACAATGTGGTCCATGTGGTTTGGCGAATTGTTTTAGGAAATGTAGTATATGCTAGTGAAGTAGTGATATCAGTGAAGAATTGGAGTTGTATGTTTCATCTCATATGCTAGTTTTTAGCTTTGTTGATGGCCATAAGCATGTCAATTGGCCTTGTACTTGTGTTCATGTAAACATTATAGTTTGGTGCTAATTCAATTGGTACTAATATATACTTCACAGTTTCTAAAAATATAATAATAATAATAATAATAATAATAATAATAATAATAATAATAATAATAATAATAATAATACTTCACACGTGTTACCAAAATGGCCGAATCCACCTTTTGCTTATCTACTCGGCATATGGCTTTATGGAGATCGCAAAAAGAGGACTACACTTCTAACTGGCTTAGGGTGGTTTCGGTATCCGGGTTGGGACAAACCATGAATGCTAAAACTTACCGATGTGTGTTATGCTACCGGTTGGGTGTCCCCCTTTTTTATACTCAGATGTCATGCTCAGCTTGTTCCAAGTTATTTGCTGGAGACAATTATGGAGATCACGCGATATCCTGTGGTGGTGTCATTGGCATTAAACATCGGCACAACGTGGTGCGTGATACCCTTGGTGACATATGCTCTCGGTCAGGGATTTCGGCTCGTAAAGAAGTTGAGATTGGGCTCTGCGGTGATAGGGACAAATCCTTACGTCCAGCTGATATATTGCTCTATTCTTGGGACGGTGGGTAGGATGTATGTGTCGATTTGACAGGGTCGTCTCCCTTGACACAAACTAATATGGCTGACTTCGCACCGGGTCGGGCGGTGGTTGAAGCAGCGCAACGTAAACGTGTCAAGTACGAGGCTAAATATGCGGACATTGGATACAGGTTTCTCCCCTTATCTTTCTCTTCCTTTGGAGAACTCGAGAAGGATGCGGTAACCTTACTAAAGCGCATCCGAAGTTTCTTGTTGACTCAGGAGATAGGCGCACGTGCTGCTGAACATATTTTTAGTAGGATTAGCTTTGCTATAGCTAGAGGAGTGGGGCCCAATTAGTTTCTCGGCTTCCCACTAATTTCTTGTAAATCATATGATTTTCTAATGAAGTGATGTTTTATTAAAATAAATAAAATAAAATAATAATAATAATAAAAAATAATAATATAAAATAAAATTGCATATACCATCCTTGAGAGTTTAAAATTGCACTATTCGTCCTTATCTTTGCAAAGAATAACACCGATCGTCCTTTATGTTAACTTCCGTTACTTTGATCCATTAAACCTCCTCATTTTTTTTGGTAAAGGGTTTCTTTGGTAAATATTATTACGCCAAAAAACAATTAAGTACAACGAATGTGAGTGAATCTCACATCTGAGCCCATAAACAGGCAAAAACAAACACACCTACTGTGCTTCGAACTTAGCCTAACATAAGAGTGACATGCCAGACTTATGTGACCTACAAAACTTTATCTAAGTTGACCACGAAAACTAATACCATAATCTTTTGCGAACTTTTTTAGATCATTAGGCAGGTCTTCATCATCATCATACGGGTCTTCATTATAATTCTACTTCCATTTTTCATACAAACTCTTATCTACGTCCCCACTGCCACTTTTAGCAGCTTTTGAACTCGTAGATGCCATAAAGCTGGAAGTTTAATCAAAAACCTCCTCAACCTCATCATCATTATTCGTATTATGCCGCTCAACAACTTTTTTAGAACTAGGAAGCATTGATTTACAAGATTTTAGCAGCGTCCCATCATCACCCACTAGCATAAGCTTCCTATCAAGCATTTGACTTTCAAGTTCATTACTCCGTGCAACCAAAAGTGTAGTTCTTGGACTTCCAGATGCCGTACGGGCCGTACCAACTAAAGGTGTAGATACATTACCATGAATAGTAGTAGCAATGTTCGCAGTGCTAGAAGGGGCTTTATAATAGGCGCCACATTAGAAGAAACACCCACCACTTTAGCATCCTTAATAGGTTGTTTAGATGTAGACGCCTCATTTGTATTGTCTTTGGATACCCAAATTTGTTCATTTGAATAGCATTAAACTTTTTAGTATTGTCTCCTTTACGCTACAAAACAGTAAATCCATCATTAGAAAGCCTCTAAGATATACCCGAGTTAATATCCTTGCTTTTACCCGTCAAATTCACCACACGTTTAGGGGCGGCTTTGGGACAATCGTCATTCAAATGACCATATAGCAAACAAGTACTACACCGAGGTGGTTCCCACTCGTTCTCAATACGGATAGTTTCTTTTGTATACCCACTCCCTTCAAGCTTTAGAATAGCCAACACTAAAGTATCTCTAAATTCATTAGGTGCATTAATTTCAATCAAAGCTCTCGCATAGCTACTCCGCTGTAACACCCCCAAAATTCGATCAGCGGAAGACTTAACCAATAATGGGATGCAACTAATTGGTACACAACACAAGCATAGAGAAACGGAATAACCTCATCCGTTATACAAAAACAATGCATAATGCGATAGTATTAAAGTTTAAATTTATTAAAAAGTGCGAAATAAGGCCTAAAAACATAATTAAAATGGTCCTAAACAAAACATCAGTCATTTTGATCCAAAACTATGCCCTTTTTGCCAAGCGCCTCCAAAACATGATCCGCAAACAAGCCATATCAATTACCTAAGAAAACATGCTCAAAAGTTAGGAAAAAGCTAGTGAGTTCATAGGTTTAATCATAAAACAACAGTTTGGACCATATCAAAGTGTAAACACTACAACGAATATAGTGTCATAGAAGCTTATTTATTACACAAGCTAAGTCATGAAACCGACGCTCAACATAACATGTGCATAAGCACCATCAAATCCCAAGGCCTCTAAATTAGTGTTTATCCCTAAATACTCATACAATCCGACATGCTATACATCATGGCAAGTTAGAGAATCCAAATTCCAGATATAAATCATGGCAAGTTGGGCATCCAAAGTCCAGACGGGGTACTTACCCTCGATAGATCTATCTATAAAATTCGCTGCTTTCGCGCTTTCCGCAGGAACTAACTATTCATGAATGGGCAATAATAGGATACTAACCTTACCCTAACCATGTAATAACTTACATAAAACCACAAAAATATTTCCATGTCCAATCAAAATGTTTTGCATGTTTCTCACCCCAAGATTTCATAAAACAAGTAATACGAGTAAAAGTGGGGCTATGAAACTCACCTCAATCTCAGCAATACAAATACACAACATAATCAGGAGGTGTCACAGCACAACGCTACAACACAACGTACTTGGCACGACCTAATACATAAATATTGGTCTAAAAACATAATTCATGAAAACTAATAAAATGCGCAAGAGTTTCCGAAAGTCAAAACGTGTCCATTTCCAAAATAATCTCGTATTGTCATTATACAAGAGTTTGGTATCATCAATCATGTAGTAGGAACACGGACTCAAGGATACACACGCCAAAAAAATGAATAACGGAATAGTCGCGAAGAGTATTGACAAGAACTTGAGTGGAGAAGAAACGTCGAAAAGAATTCGAGAAGTGATAGCAAAGACACACTTCAAATATAGCAAGTCGATTGGTAAGTGTCCGTATTTTCCCATATCCCAAGTATTTTATATAAAATGCAATGTCTAATAAATAAAACAAGTTTGGACTTATAATAAAGAAGCTTTTGAAAATAGTTTAAATATAGAAATCTCATGAAATTTCGCCATGACTCTTTCGTTTATCGAACTTTTCCAAGTCAAAAGACTTTATTGCAAATCAATCTCCCAATTTAATTTAATAGAAAACAAATATAGAATTAAATTTATTAGCCGTTAGACATTTTTTCCATATCGTATATCCGTTACGAATCGAATACATTAAATTTATTATAAATCTAATGCATTATATCCATATCGAGTCCAATAAGTACAAAATGTCCAAAGTATAATTTATGTCCAATAAGTCCAAACCAAAGTATATTATCCATAATCCGGTGTTGCAATCCCAAAAGAATCCAACCACCAAATCGATAACAGGTCAAGCTTAAACATGGGTAAAAGTCAACGGGTCAAACAGGTTAAGCTAAAAGCTTAATAAGATATTCGGATGGATTATTGGATCCTTATTGAATTTGTCAACCCAAAAAGTCCAACAATCCTTTCGCCTAGCTTATTAATCCCAAGCCAAATCTACAACATCACGAGTAAATGATAAGTCATTAGGATGGGACACGGGCTAATAAATTCCTCCAATGTACTTATTGGGCTCTTATTGGGCTCGTCAACTCAATAAGCCCAATAACCGTATCGGTCGGGTATATTAACACTAAACTGATCTGTAACTTATAATCGAAACAAAATAACCAACGGCCACGAGAAATCAAATCCAACAAATTTCAAAAATCAAACACGCTAATGTGTCTCGAAAAATCAAAAAACCCTCGTGTGTCTCGTTTTTTTCAAAAGTCGACACACATTTATTTTATTAAATTCTTTGTTATTAAAATAAGTTAAATAACAATTTTTACTTTTAAAATTAACTTAATTAATATTTTTCTTTCTTTTCCTTCGGTCCAATCAAGTCAAAACATAACAATTAATCACACGAGTCATTTTCTATTTCGAGCCATGGTCAAATTAATACTCTCGGGTCAATTCGAAATACGAGACTACTAAACCAAAAATATTACTAGACATTACGACAAATCGAAATGAGCAAAATAATCACCACTAAGACCTTATGGTCTCGGCTACACTTATACGGCCCAAAATTATAACTCGCTCCAAAACAAAATAACCGACCCATTAATACGCTTAACGGGCTTCAGTCCGATACAAATCCAAACCAACAAAACCAAACGGACTAAAAACAATATTATCCATCCTATTAACAAGAGCAACGGGCTGCAACCGAGTTTCAAACAAACCAAATGGACTAAACTATTACCTCCAGGCCCGATACAAGGCAAACGGGCCAAATCCAATCTAATACAAGCCAAACGGGCTTAGCCCGGGTGCGTGTGGACTGCTGCTGTGTCGAGGCCAACGGAATAGAGAGCAGTAGAAATTAAGCCGGACCAAATGAGCTCGTTAAGTGGGAAAATAAGCCAAAAAAGAAATAAGCCGAATGAGAAATAAGCTTAATGTGAGCTTATTACAATTCCACGACACCAAACATGTCCAAAAACTTAAAAGGATGATACCTTTTTAGTTTAAAAACACGTTAGGTGTAAAACTCGATTCAAAACATCCCTTTTCACCAAATCGATTCACAAACACGTGTGAATCATGATTTTTAACAAACCTTTATCATCAAACTCCCTTTACACCTTACCAAAAGAAAAGAGATGAACAAGATGGCGACTTACTAAAACACGCGTACAATCTTCAAATACGGGCTCAAAACACGAAAAGATAGCCTTGGATTGTCAAAATAAGATGGAGGAAAGTCACAAATGGTGGCGGCATGATAATGGTAAATGGCCAGCGGCCAAGGAGGAGAAGGGAGGTGAATGTGTGTGTTAGGGTTACAAAATGAGCTCAAAACCCTAATAATATCATATATATATACCCCAAAAGTTCCAAAAACATAGTGACAAGCTCTTCAGGGACCATTCTTGCCAATTTTGATATCTTTTGTGAAAACGAGGTTTGAGACACATTTAGGCTCGATAACGATCGATTTAAAACTCGAATATTACACCATTGCACTCAAAACATTTTTTCCAACAAAATCAAGTAGTCACACTACTAACTTTGCTCAAAACTGATAAAAAAAACATTATAAAATGTATATTAGGTCAAGACTTGTACCGGTAAGCGTGTGCTAAATTCTCACGTTTCCCTGAGATAACCTCACTCTTTACGAGATAACCTCTCATTTCCAACCCAAACAAGTCCAAAAATACCTACAATTACTAAATAGTCAAAAATCGTTACGATGTAGTATAAAAACTAGTTATAACAACCGTGCACGCACGGGGTTTTGACAAAAAAACTATTATGTATTAATACCGAATATTGTGTCATTAAAGGTAATTGCAAATAATTATATAGTTATAAGTTTCGTGCACGCACGAAGTTTACACATAAATCAAATTTATTTTAATATTTTAGTTCAGTATCTACACATGTAAGAATTTGCCTATGAAAATTGTGATATAAGTACAACTAATACTCATACACGAGTTTTTCATTATGCATTAATATCCATTAGAATTTGGTAAAATATTTGTAAAAATTTATGTTAGGTAACTTAAGATTTAATTTTATTTACCTGACAAAGATATTGATATTGTTATTTAAATTTCACTACTGATATTATGTTGTACACGTGATGCAAGTTTAATAGCACATAATGAGCTTTGATAAAGTTAAACTATACTCCTTCAAGTTTTTAAAAAATGTTTTTCTGGATATCCTTATATAAATAAATAAGAATTACATGAGTCATTGTTATAAGTACAATCGAATATATTTATTTTTATATTAAAGTAATTCGTGCTTACAATTTGATAATTATATTCTCATTTTCAGTAATTTAGCCATATTTAAAATGTAAACTCGTGTCCACATATGTTAAACTTTTAAAAATGAAATAGATGAGTACTTATCGTGAAAAAATTGATTCTTATAATCTTATGCAAATTTATATGTTGTTATTTTAAAACAACATATACATTATATTTTTTAAGATATAAAGTATAAGGGGGTATTTGTTTATAATCTAAAGTTATTAAAAAACATGAAGTCTTACAATATTACACTTAACTCCATATAATTTTTAAAAATTAAACCATCAAAGTTTTATTAATTATCTCCTCTTTTTTTAAGTTTTTGTTTTCACAAATTTGACACATATATTTTTATGTGTTTTTTATCAACTAAACTTCTCCACCAGATTTATTAAAGTTTGACCAAAATCAATTTAATTTTGACTTTTATTAACCAATCACATCACACGATTTTGCTTACGTGGCGAAATCGAGTTCTCCTATTGGTCCAATTATTTTTTCAATAAGAATGAATTGACAAAATCACTCCGAAATAATGTAATTCCTTTATTATATAAAAGATATATTTCAAAATTTGATTTTTTTTTTCATATTTACAAGTTTGCCATGTAAGATTAGTATAAATAGATGGATTGTGTCTTTATATATTTGCAAGTTTTATACTATCAAAAATACACTCTAAAAAATAAAAACCGAAAGCATTTCACTAATGGCATATCCTGCACCGCCTCCGCCACCCCCGGCACCGGTGATTGTTCATTTTTTATCGATAGACAGTGCACCAGATGTTTGGGCTAACTACAACTACGTCCAAATGTTGGATGGCAAGAAAATGGCTCAATGTAGACATTGCTTATGTTTATTGAAACCCGTTTCCAACTCAGCGTTGAGGGCTCACACACATAAGTATTGCCATGCACTTGCAATCCAGGCTCGAGTCGACGTTGAGTAGCTTATCAAGTTATCGATGTTTTATGTTTATGTTATTATGTGTTATGTTTTAAGTTTATGTATAATGTGTGATGTATTTCCTTTCAGTTGTATTTCCGTTCTATGAAATAAAAGTTGAAGTTTATTAATACACAAACCAAAAAACGATGACAAACGACGACGGAAAACGAAAAAAAATACATGAACCGGTCAAACCGGTTAACCGGTCAAGATCGGTCCGAAACCGTACCCAAACCGGTTTCAACCGGTTGGGTTTTTTCATCATCGATGCCGGTTTGTAAACGAACCGGTTACCAGCCCGACTAGTTTTTTTTGGCCATTGACTCGAACCGGTTCGGGTTTGACGACCGGTCAAACCGAACCGTATAACCGAAAGGTGCAAATCTACCCTGAATACCATTTGTAACTACATCTTCACAAATAACATCAATAGTCCTATCATAAGAGGGCATTATCCTAGAAATAAGATCACATAAAGATTCAAAAAAACATCCAACTGAGATCCTAAAAACACTTGAAAGATCCGGGTAGTCCTATCTTACAAGACTCACCTATCTTTCACAATGCTAAAGGATCCCAAATAGTTTCGACATACCCCAAATCTCTTTATACAACAGATTGCAAGGAAATCTTACAAAAAAAAAAAAAAAAAAAAAAAAAATTACACCTTATGGAGACAATTCATATGCTTAAACAACTTCAACTTTTAAAATTAATACTCCATATCCTCTCCTCCTTTTAAACCGCAACACTAGCCTTGACAATAAGAGCACAAGGTGTCCGGTTTGCCGTGGCTCTCCGTGCCACGCTGGCACTCTCGCCGTGACACCGCCCACCCTCGCTGTCGCTCGCCATAAACCAACTCGCCATCTGCACAACGAAGAAAAATGATTGAAACCCAAATGTTATAATTTCATTTTCAAAATTGTATCCGTTTTAAGCGGATAACTTTTTTTTTTTTTTTTAAAACTTAACACCTCTATATATACCAAACCATAAAACACCATTTTTCTCACTACAATTCAACCAACTTTTATAAACTCTCTATATCTCTAGTTCAAAAAAAAAGTCTCAAAACCCGAAAGACGGGGTTCTTTAAACCCATCTACCCTCTCCTCGCAAAATTCTAACCCGTCTCCCCAAGAAATTTTTCTTAATCAACAATATATGTTTCAACAAGGATCCGCAAATTTCCCCAGACGATTTCCGACATCACAAATTTTTTTAACCCGTCACAACCTCCAACGTTTCATTAATCTTCAATGTCTCATCAATCTCCAACGTTTCATCAATCTCCAATGTTTCCCCAAATTGAATCACAACCGTTCGGTTCACAATTCAAAGTACCAAAACTACGTGAACCGGCCAAAGGTAAAGGGAAAAAGACGAAGGCAAAAAAATCGAAACAAGCTGTGGATTTTGACGCAGACGATGACGATGATGTGGAAGTAGTAGGCCAGTTAGACACGAGGAAATGGAACAAGGTTGAAGAAAAGTTGCTTGCGCAAATTTGGATAGAAATTTCGCAAGACAGAGATATGGGAAATGACCATTCCGAAGATTTCTTTTGGAACGACATTATGGAGATGTTCAATGGCCGGACCGCCGATGACCCTCGTACAGAAAATATGATCACGGGTAAATGGTTGAGGATTAACGGTGATTGCCAAAAATTCAACGCTATTTATAAATAGTTGCAGCGTATAAGTGGTGAAAATGACCATGATCATCTCGAGAATGCGAAACTGAACTTTGAGCAACGCTTTGGTGGGAAGGAGTTCGGGTATGTTCATGCTTGGGAGATCTTGAAAAATTACCCGAAGTCCGATGCCGATGATCCGATTGATATTACATGTCTCAGGATACACTACAACATTCGCCGCCGCAGCGACGCTTCGAGGCTTTCATGGGGACATCTCCCGATGAACGGGTTTCTCGGGACATGTCCCCAAAAGATCCCGTGATACCTACTCGGAATTCTTTTCCGGGACTATTCACCACGCGTTTAAATGACATATGGGTCCCATGACCGATTGTCTCGGTCAAACATGTCCGACGCGTGGCGTGTTTTTCCGGGACAAGTCCACGGAGAAAGTATTTTGGGACTTCAATTTAAGTCCCTAATTACGTAATTAGTCCATGTTTTGGGAACATGTCCCGAGAAGAGTATAACACTGCTTATGTAAACTCTTTCTCCGAGGACATGTCACCGTAAAGTGGTAAATTAAAAATTCTTTTAAGCCTTCACCGGGACTTGTCCCCAAAAACATCTCGACCCACTCTGCGAATATTGTCGCAAAATGGTATTTTCATATTTTTAGGAATTTTCGGAAAAATCTACAACCGTTATCATAATATGCCAATCCACAACCTGGTTTTACCAATGTCACAACCTATTTTAATATGCCAATCATAACACAAATTCGCTAAACATAATATCATATATACAACATAGTTATCCTTTTCTAAAATTGCCAAAACGCTTCCTAAACCGTTAACGCATGATCATCTACAAAACTACCTATCCGCAAATGGTCCAAACGTATAACAGTATATATCAACAAGATAATTATAATAAATCAATAAATAAATAAACAAACAAATAAACACATTTAACCACTCGATAAAAATTTCATTCAAATAATCTGCAGAGTTCTACAAATTACAATTCGAGATTAATCTTCCACTTCATCAACATAAAATTCAACATTATTAGTACTATCATCTTCATCATCTTCATTCTCGTGGCCATCATCATCATCAGATGCTAAATCATGAGGAACGTGATCATCAAAATCAATATCATCTTCGTCTTCCAAAATAGTGATAATTGGTGCTGGTGCCTCAACTTCCGTTGGTTGAACATCTATATTTATAATGTTATAATCCAACTGATCCAACTTCGCAGAGAGTGTGATATGTGATGAGTTGTTGTCATGTACAACATCATGGTTGTCTTCTACCACAATGATATTCGGGTTCCAAATCTTTCGACGATAAGAATCTTGGACGGCCTTCCAATTACCACGTTTACCCGGGAAATCAAGGTAAAAGACTTGTGTTGCTTGCGTTGCAAGAATGAATGGTTCATTTTGAAACGATACACGATCGGTCATAATTTGCGTAATGTTGTTTCTATAGGTACAGCGTTTTAGGCGATTAGTGTTATTAGTGTCGAACCATTTGACTTTGAACAACACAACATTGAATGAAATATATGAAAACTCGAGAATCTCTTGTCGGCCATAATGCATTCCTCCATCGTGGTTAGGAGTTGAAATTCATTGCTTTGAGTTGAACGACGTAAATCACGGTCGTGTCTGATAAACTTCACACCGTTGACTACACAAGAGTTGACCGAGGCTGCGGCAGACATGATGGTCCACAAGCCAAAGCGAATAACTCGTCGGTACAAATTAGGTCCTTCGTACTTTTAATTCACGAATCTATGAAAAAGTTAAGAATAGATAGATATCGGTACTAGTCGTTATTTATAAAGGGTAATACATACAATAAGTCTACCTTCATCTCAAACCGCGAGGAAACCCTTCTTCCAAGTCTCGCCAGAAATGCCCCGTAAATGTTCATGATATTAGAATAAGTCGTCGAATAAAAAATACGTGAAACAAATTTTGAAATAAAACGCGCACTCTTTGTACGCGTTCATGTATGGTCGATTTCATGATTTCTTTGTGTAGTACGTACCATACTACTTGCTTCATTGTGTCCGCTTTAAACCGAACTAATGATTGTTTACCATTCTTTTGCGCATCGATCGAACCACCTCAAATCGACTAGTTGGCCTTGGGCGTCCTCATTCGGTCGGGACGATTAAATCTCGTCTCAACACCCCGAAAATAATGCGAACAAAAGTTAATGCTTCATCGACAATATAACCATCCGCTATTGAACCTTCAGGCTTGGCTTTATTTCGACATAAATTTGGAGCTTTTCATGTATCTTTCAAATGGATACATCCACCTCATGTAAACAGGACCGCTTGAATAGTTTTGATGCGTGCAAACGGTCAAGCTAAATCACTCAACTGCCCGCTTCGTGAATGGCGGATCGTAACAAGCTTAAAACTGCTTAAAGCACGAACTCAATGAAGATCTGAGGAGTATAGTGTTTCCCCGGGTCGTTATGTCCCAGCGAGCTATGCAATGGATTATCAAACGTAAAGTGATCGAGAAATTTGAACGAAAAAGGGATTTGAATGATATTATAACTACGAGAAAAGCCAACAAATTACAACGGCTTAAATGCAAATTAAAGGAGATTAAAAAGTTAAAAAATATTAAATAAACGCTATCACTATATTTAAAATGATGTTTTTGTTTTTATGTTTTTAATAAACTTAATTAAAAACTACGTAGCGTATAATAGAAAAAGTGAAACTTACACAATATTAACCCTAAAAATATGAAAATGACATTTTACAAACCTAATGATACAAGAAAATATTTAGAAAAGAAAATTATTTTTATAACTATTAAATTAATTATTATTAATTAAAAACTACTTTTAACTATTTAATATTAGCCTAAAATACAAGAAAATAGGAAATAAAGCTAGAAAAATAAAATTAAGACTTAGAAAAATCTAAAATATCAAAATAGAATTTTCAAAACTATTTTTGTATTTTTCTGAATATTTGTCTATTTTCTAGGAATTAAAAACTATTAAAAACTAATTAAATTATTTAAAAATACAAATTTAACTAAGAAAATATGGAAAAATATTTTTTGTCTTTTATATTTATCTAAACTTAAGAAAATTGAAAATTATTTTTTGAAGCTTTTCTTAATTAATTGTATTTAAAGCTAATTAAAAGGCTTAAAACTAATTTAAATCAAGAAAATAGCAAACCAACTAGGAAAAATCTGAAAATTTCAGGAAAAGCTTAAAATAATATTAGGAAGCTAGGAAAAATAGAAAAACAAGGGCTTGTTTGGAGGAAATAGAAACTGATGTGCAAGTGCTTATTGAAATAAGCACTTAAATAAGCCAAATGAAGAAAACAAGCCACCAACTGTTAACAGAAGCTCAAATATGCTAAAAGAACTAAAATGCAACAAGAATCAACAAGCCTAAACCACTGATTTGCAAGATACCAAGATTTGATGAAATGAGCAAATGAGCTAAAACAGTTGAGAGGGTGCCTACTTGCAGCTGAATAATAAGCACTTGAATAAACTGAAACTAAAGCTAAAAGCTAGATCCTAAAGAAGACCTGGGTGAGAGCTTGTAAACTAAATTTCAGACCTAGAGGAGCTATGATAAGCTCGTGCAAGAGCTACAAAAGTCACACAAGCCCCTCAGTCGGATCATTACTACACAGGCATATACTCCCCTTTGACAAGCTCAAATGAAGCTCATAGAAAATTTCCAAAAATACACAAAAATCATAACAATAAACTAGACCAGTTGAACTTTTAAAAGCCACAAGTTTCATTGAAATTGGCCCAGAGATGAGTCCAAGATAATTCACCCTAGTTGGCCAAAAACTGACTTTGCAAACTTTGACTTTTGAGACAGTAATGGAAAGTTGACCAAAATGAAATTTGAAGCCAATTTTTAGACTGATTATGATCTAATGTGATGAAACAAACTTAATGCAAACTATATCTAGGTATTTGGAACTCACAACAAGAATTTGATTTTGTAAAAACTCAACAGGTAAATGATTAAGACAGATATGAAGAAATTTTGACTTTGGAGCCTGCAGGCACAAGTTAAAGACTGGAATGGTTACATATGAGCTAACCAAGCTTGAACCAACAAATCTTAATCACTGAAATGACCTAAAAGATATATTTGCAGTCAAAGCCAAACACCCTTAAAACCTTGATAATGAGATTAAAACTAAACCAATCATTACACTAACTCTTGCAAGCACTTAAGCGAATCTAACTATGCTAAATACAACTTAATCAACAGTTCCAACTATTAATGATCACAGATTCACTACAAGCATAAAATGCAATATTGAAAAAAAATTGGAAATGAAAATAGAACTCACAAGGCTCCAGCTGGTGTGCAGACTAAAACCAGAACCCAAACCTAACCTAATCTAGTCTATTTCAACCCAATATCATCACTGGATCAACCCATATCATCACCAAATCCATTCTTGGCCAGTTTTGACTTTTGTTGACCATGAGACAATTTCACTTGAAAATGAAATGTGAGCTTATACAAAGCTTATAGAGAGCATAAATAGACTTGATTAAGCTTAAAACAAGCAACTTACAACCTGGATAGAAGGATTTGAAACTGAAAATCTCAACAGTAAACATAGAACTAAGAACTTATATAAAAACTTGAATGGATAATCAAAAGGCACAATACAAAGATGTTTTAACTTAATTATGATACATAAAAACTGAAATTACATCATTTTGGTTTAAACTACAACATTTTATTTAAAAACGACATTAAGGAAAAACTATCAAAAACTAACTACTCTTCTTCTCTCCTCTTGCTCCCTTTTATATTCCAAACTTCTTTTCCACTTGCTCTGATTATTTCCCACTTTCTTTCACAGCCCTTGGATGAGCTTAAAACCACTTTTGGCCCTTGATTGAATTTGGCGGAAATGGGATATTTGGCGATTTAGGTTGAGTGTTATGGAAAAGGTGCATTTAATGCCCGGAAGGTTGTTGAGGAGGTGGGAACAAGGGAGTGGAAAGGTGAGGAGGGGATGGGTTGTCTGGGTTGCAGGGCTAGGTGTTGGGGAAGAAGAAAAAGGCGGGTATAGGGTGGTTTGTTTTAATTATTAAACGTGGGTGGGGATTCGGGTTGGATTGGGTTTGGGCCGGGTCAGGGGTGTATTGGGCTAAGTAACTTGGATTAAGGATTAGTTTTGGATAATTTTAACAACTTAGGGACCAAATGTGCAAATTCTGAAAATCCAGGGTCCAATGTGTAAATTCTGAAAAGGTTATCCAAGGACTAGTCTTGCCAATCTCAAATAATATAAGGACCATTTTGCCATTTGTGAAATTCAAGGACTAAACATGACAAATTTTAAAATCCAAGGATCAAAGCGTAATTTCTCAAAACTTTTGGATTTTTTCACCAAAGGACTAAATTTGACAAGTTATGATTTAAAAAGGACCTTTGGTGATTTTTCTTTGAAATTTTGACTCGGGGACTATTTTGACAATTTTAGAAACTTGGGGACCGAAGCGCCAATTATGCAAACTTTGCTCATTTTCATCGATTTAAACATTTTGCATCCGAAACATATAAATTTCAATTTTGGAATATTTTCAAGTATTTTGATGCATTTCGAGCATTTTTAGGCGTTTTGCGATTCGATTAAACAAAAATGATGAGTATTTACACACTCATCAATCCACACTAAACTATTGCTAGTCCCTAGCAATCTTTTGAGAAAAACTTAATGGATTTGAGACTCTTTACCAAAACTTAATGGATTTGAGACTCTTTACCAAAAGCCATTACTCGAGTAGCCAAATGTTTCAGTTCAAGTAAGAACCATGGTACACCGATAACCATGTGATTTTGAGCAAACCACCGACTTTCAACGGATTTGATTTGTCTTTACCGAGCCGTTTGCTCGGACTAGCCAACTCTTAGATAAATTATCAATATTATCTTTGGTGAGTGATTACCAATTATGGATTTTCCATCGCCTTTACCACAAGCCATAAACTTCGGGCTAGCCAACTCTTCACTTTTTAGGATATGGTGGTGAATACCATACAATTTTGGGCAAATTGCAAGCCGTCAACGGATTTGAGATATCTTTACCAAGAGCCGTTTGCTCTGGATTAGCCAATCCTTTTGTTTATTAGACAAGGCGGATGATAACCATAAGATGAGTCGATGTAAAACACTTACTCCAAAAAAATTTTGGCCAAAAGCGGGAATTAGGCGGTATAATTATATAATAAAATTAGTCCAAAAAACATTTGGCCAAAAGCGGGAATTAGGCGGTATAATTATATAATAAAATTCGTGAAATTCCCCACACTTAGAAATGAATATTGCCCTCAATATTCAAAGTACCGATGGTTATGCGAAACAAAGAACGTAAAAGGAAATACTACGACCATTATTATGAAAGATTTTTTTTTTTTTTTTTTTTTTTATATGAAAACTTATATATATATAACATGTGGGGCAACTCCCCCACACTAGGTGGAACACATGGGTGAAAACCCATGTTTAGCTCTTGTTTTGATTACCGAGTCGCTAGCTTGACTCGACCCAATTCATTGGTTCATGGGAAGCAAAGTGGAAGAAACAATCTCCATCGGACTTTCATTCAAGATGTTTGGACAAACATTTGAAGCACGTGAAAGTTCCACACCGATGAGATATACATAGAACCGGCTCACAAATGATAAACGAAAATGTCGGGGTCAAAGATAGTGTCTTCATTCCCGAAGGAGTGAAGATGAAGAGAAATCACAAGATATTTGAGGAAAGGAAGAAAGATTTTGATAATAATCAAGATCCATTCCTCATCCTCAAATGTAGAAGTATCGGGAGGAAGGGTGAAGGTAGTATCATCAATAAGCAAACTCATACGATAGAGTACACCTTCCTCCGAGCTAATATCATCCTCAAGATCAAAATAGAAATGATCATGTTCCGGAGGAGATATGTCATGAGAGAGTTCACCGGAGAACTCTTTATGAAGAGAATCATTCACATGAAGTGAAATTGTGAACTCTTGTTCCATTGTGGGCTCATCACTATCCTCGATCCGAGTATCAAAGAGTGGATTCTCGAAATTGAAGTGAATTGAGTCAATTCAAATAGAAGATTGGTGAAAGTAGCTTTGAATGCTTCAGAACAAAGTGATCAACATTCTCTATTGAATTTGTTAGGATAAGAAGCGGTGAGCGATCATTATCAATGAGACTTTCGGTCTCCCGGATCGGCTTGAAATCAAAGAGTGGATTGATGTGAGTGAGTTCATCGGTGAACTCCTCAAGAAGAGGGTCGATGTGGGAGTGATGCCTCAACATACTCGATGTTTCAAAGGAAGCACAATCGTCGCTAAAATCGGAGAAAGTTTCCAAATGATCATTTGAACACTCAAGAGGGAAAAGAATCACACATATGTTCGGAAGTTCCCGTGACTCTCTCGGTATTGGGACAAGGTTCTCAACACTAGACTTTATGAATTGTCCAATTCCTTTTCGTGAACAGTGTCAAGATGCTCATCCCCATGTTCAGAGAGTGAGTGGGAGCAAGGTGTGATAGCAGTTTATGAGAATGAATCTCAATCTTGGGATATCAACCGATCGAGGAGTTGAGAAATATTATCTTTAAAGGATAAAACTCTCCTCGTCATCATCATAAAAGCTGCCTTAAGAAATTGGGAACGTCTTAGAGCCGCTTGCTCTAGGACTAATAATTCTTCCCTAGATTGGCGGGCCTCTGGTTCTTGACTAGTAACTCTCCCATGGTCTTTTCACCACTCACTTGATTCTTAAAGTTACTAATCATATCCTCAAGTGTTTTCATTGCGGTTTCAAAATCTTGGGAGATTTCTTGGGACAACGGCTCGGTGGAGCTTGAACCGTATGGTCTTTGTGGAGGTTGGAAATTTTCAAACATGTAAGAGTCATGATTGTTACAAGGAACTGGGTTCCTATTTGACAATCGAGTGAAATGGGACCTCCACAGACTACAACAAGAAAGCATTGAGTGCAGACAGTGAATCATATGGATTTTGGTCATACCCAAAGTTCGAGCATCACCGAAAAACTGCTCATAGACAATCGAGTTTCGGATTGACACTCAAATCCTTGGTGAGGACCTCCACAAAATTTACAACGAGATATGTTGATTATATGAAGATAAGTCGGGTGTGGTGGGTAATTGGAAAAGTTTGAGGGTCGTTAAATGAGTTCGATTAGGATCATAATCAAGCGAATTCCTCGAACCACAAAACAAACAACTCCCATTATGGATATCATTACCACATTGTACACAAGTACACCAACGATGTGGTGAACCAAGAGGCTCACCACAACCGACACAAGGAATAAACGATTGCATTTGAGAGTTATGAAAAGGAATCGGTTTATTCAAAGAATCAACAAAACCAACATGGTGATCGAATGACTATCAAGTCTCGAAGAACATTTTGAAAAATCGGGAGGTGGGACAAGTGGTGTGCTCGAGGCTAGCAATTTCCACCACTTCGTTATGGTCTCGGTTCGGTTCTTGAGAAGCGTGAAGATTAAGCAAGTCATTCTTGCTAGTCACCGGTCTAAATTCGCATTTTTGCTTTAACCGTAAATCGTGAAAGTTTAGAATCAATTCTAGACGGCTTAGGAGCAATTGAGGGTCGGTCTTTGGATAACCGTAGGTTGGACGATTAGAACTTCCATTATCAAAGGAAGTACCGGTCCTTTGTCACCCGGTGTCTTGATCCATTTCCCTACGCAGAATTAATGGATCATCACGAACAACACAATTCTTGACATTTGTGATAAAGTCGAAGTTTTCAACTTAGTCCCTGAATTAGTCTCGAGAGATTCCATGAGAATAGAAGAAGTTAGAATCAAATGGATGAGGGTAAAGAGATAAAGAATCAAAAGGGTAAGAGGGTAAAGATGAATGTTTTGAGTTTTTGAATAAACATTTTGTAAAAACAAAGACCGAAAATCTTTTGGATTTTGAAAAGAAAATATAAACACATACAGATGGTATAAACAAGGAGCGAATATCCAAATCACTAATCGCTAGACGAAGATAATTATACGACTCCGTGACAAAAATTTGATGCGTGCAAACAATCAAGCTAAATCACTCAAGCACGCCACTTGTGAATGGCGGATCGTAACAAGCTTAAAACTGCTAAAGCACGAACTCAATGAAGATCCGAGGAGTATAGTGTTTCCGGTCGTTATGTCCCAATGAGCTATGCAATGGATTATCAAACGTAAAGTGATCGAGAAATTTGAGCGAAAAGGATTTGAATGATATTATAACTACAAGAAAAGCCAACAAATTACAACGGCTTAAATGCAAATTAAAGGAGATTAAAAGTTAAAAATATTAAATAAACGCTATCACTATATTTAAAATGATGTTTTGTTTTATGTTTTAATAAACTTAATTAAAAACTACGTAGCGTATAATAGAAAAAGTGAAACTTACACAATATTAACCCTAAAAATATGAAAATGACATTTTTACAAACCTAATGATACAAGAAAATATTTAGAAAAAGAAAATTATTTTTATAACTATTAAATTAATTATTATTAATTAAAAACTACTTTTAACTATTTAATATTAGCCTAAAATACAAGAAAATAGGAAATAAAGCTAGAAAAATAAAATTAAGACTTAGAAAATCTAAAATATCAAAATAGAATTTTCAAAACTATTTTTGTATTTTTACGAATATTTGTCTATTTTCTAGGAATTAAAAACTATTAAAACTAATTAAATTATTTAAAATACAAATTTAACTAAGAAAATATGGAAAAATATTTTTTGTCTTTTATATTTATCTAAACTTAAGAAAATTGAAAAATTATTTTTTTGAAGCTTTTCTTAATTAATTGTATTTAAAGCTAATTAAAAAGGCTTAAAAACTAATTTAAATCAAGAAAAATAGCAAACCAACTAGGAAAAATCTGAAAATTTCAGGAAAAGCTTAAAATAATATTAGGAAGCTAGGAAAAATAGAAAAACAAGGGCTTGTTTGGAGGAAATAGAAACTGATGTGCAAGTGCTTATTGAAATAAGCACTTAAATAAGCCAAATGAAGAAAACAAGCCACCAACTGTTAACAGAAGCTCAAATATGCTAAAAGAACTAAAATGCAACAAGAATCAACAAGCCTAAACCACTTATTTGCAAGATACCAAGATTTGATGAAATGAGCAAATGAGCTAAAACAGTTGAGAGGGTGCTTACTTGCAGCTGAATAATAAGCACTTGAATAAACTGGAAACTAAAAGCTAAAAGCTAGATCCTAAAGAAGACATGGGTGAGAGCTTGTAAACTAAATTTCAGACCTATAGGAGCTATGATAAGCTCTGTGCAAGAGCTACAAAAGCTGCACAAGCCCTATAGAGATCAGTGCCCTGCACAGGGCATATACTCCCCTTTTGACAAGCTCAAATGAAGCTCATAGAAAATTTCCAAAAATACACAAAAATCATAACAATAAACTAGACCAGTTGAACTTTTAAAAGCCACAAGTTTCATTGAAATTGGCCCAGAGATGAGTCCAAGATAATTCACCCTAGTTGGCCAAAAACTGACTTTGCAAACTTTGACTTTTGAGACAGTAATGGAAAGTTGACCAAAATGAAATTTGAAGCCAATTTTTAGACTGATTATGATCTAATGTGATGAAACAAACTTAATGCAAACTATATCTAGGTATTTGGAACTTACAATAAGAATTTGATTTTGTAAAAACTCAACAGGTAAATGATTAAGACAGATATGAAGAAATTTTGACTTTGGAGCCTGCAGGCACAAGTTAAAGACTGGAATGGTTACATATGAGCTAACCAAGCTTGAACCAACAAATCTTAATCACTGAAATGACCTAAAAGATATATATGCAGTCAAAGCCAAACACCCTTAAAACCTTGATAATGAGATTAAAACTAAACCAACTGTTACACTAACTCTTGCAAGCACTTAACTGAATCTAACTATGCTAAATACAACTTAATCAACAGGTTCCAACTATTAATGATCACAGATTCACTACAAGCATAAAATGCAATATTGAAAAAAAAATTGGAAATGAAAATAGAACTCACAAGGCTCCAGCTGGTGTGCAGACTAAAACCAGAACCCAAACCTAACCTAATCTAGTCTATTTCAACCCAATATCATCACTGGATCAACCCATATCATCACCAAATCCATTCTTGGCCAGTTTTGACTTTTGTTGACCATGAGACAATTTCACTTGAAAATGAAATGTGAGCTTATACAAAGCTTATAGAGAGCTTAAATAGACTTGATTAAGCTTAAAACAAGCAACTTACAACTGGATGAAGGATTTGAACCGAAAATCTCAACAAGAAACATAGAACTAAGAACTTATATAAAACTTGAATGGATAATCAAAAGGCACAATACAAAGATGTTTTAACTTAATTATGATACATAAAAGCGAAATTACATCATTTTGGTTTAAACTACAACATTTTATTTAAAAAAGACATTAAGGAAAAACTATCAAAAACTAACTACTCTTCTTCTCTCCTCTTGCTCCCTTTTATATTCCAAACTTCTTTTCCACTTGCTCTGATTATTTCCCACTTTCTTTCACAGCCCTTGGATGAGCTTAAAACCACTTTTGGCCCTTGATTGAATTTGGCGGGAAATGGGATATTTGGCAGTTTAGGTTGAGTGTTATGGAAAAAGGTGCATTTAATGCCCTTGGAAGGTTGTTGAGGAGGTGGGGAACAAGGGGAGTGGAAAGGTGAGGAGGGGGGATGGGTTGTCTGGGTTGCAGGGCTAGGTGTTGGGGAAGAAGAAAAAGGCGGGTATAGGGTGGTTTGTTTTAATTATTAAGCGTGGGTGGGATTCGGGTTGGATTGGGTTTGGGCGGGTCGGGGGTGTATTGGGCTAAGTAACTTGGATTAAGGATTAGTTTTGGATAATTTTAACAACTTAGGGACCAAATGTGCAAATTCGAAAATCCAGTGGTCCAATGTGTAAATTCGAAAAGGTTATCCAATGACTAGTCTTGCCAATCTCAAATAATATAAGGACCATTTTGCCATTTGTGAAATTCCAAGGACTAAACATGACAAATTTTAAAATCCAAGGATCAAAGCTGTAATTTCTCAAAACTTTTGGATTTTTTCACCAAAGGACTAAATTTGACAAGTTATGATTTAAAAAGGACCTTTGGTGATTTTTCTTTGAAATTTTGACTCGGGGACTATTTTGACAATTTTAGAAACTTGGGGGATGAAAGCGCCAATTATGCAAACTTTGCTCATTTTCATCGATTTTAAACATTTTGCATCCGAAACATATAAATTTCAATTTTGGAATATTTTCGATATTTTGATGCATTTCGAGCATTTTAGACGTTTTGCAGTTCAGATTAAACAAAAAATGATGAGTATTTACACACTCATCAAGCCTCTTCCGGTAGATGAATAACCAAGTGAATCATAATGTCAAAAAAAAGCTGGAGGATATATTTGCTCGAAACTGCACAAAATATTGACCAGTTGATCTCTAGCTTTCAATATGTCATTCACCATCAAAGTTTGAGCGCATATTTGTTTGAAGAATGAACAAAGCTCGATTATTGGTGTTGCGGTGGTTTGGTCCTTCAAGTAATTTTGAAGTCCAGCGAGAAGCAACCGTTGCATCATTATGTGACGGTCATGAGCCTTCAAGCTGTTATGTTGCTATCGTTGTCGGTCACTTTATGCTTGAAGTTAGATCCAAACCCATCGGTAGTTTAACACCTTTGATGAATTAAGAAAAAAAATCGGGATATTAGAATAAGTTGTCGAAATGAATACGCGATTAATTCGAACAAAGAAATTTTCAAATAAAGCGAGTACCTTTAATGAATTGACAAAAGTTTTCTTTCTTCGGTTGTGAAAGAGTACGTAGGATGAGGCTTAGAGCACTTCCGTTTCCTTTGTTGACGAGCCACAAGTCATTACGAATATTCAAATTTTGTAAGTCTTGTCTTGCCTTGTTGGTGTCTTTTGATTTGTCATTCATTAACAAAGTACCCAACACACTCTCACACATTTTTTCGATATGCATGACATCTAAATTGTGTTTTAGTGTAAGAAAAGACCAATACTCTAGCTCGTGAAAATGATTTTTTGTCCAATTCAATTCGCGATCTTGATAACGTTTTTTTCCGCACCCCCGTATCTTGGATGTTTCCCCGGGACACATTTAGGCAATCTTCTTAGTTGATCCAAGATGTCATCACTGGTAAATTTTCTAGGAGGGTCTGTATTATCTACATCTGTATAGAATGCCCTTCTGTTCTTCCGCCATTTATTGGCCATGCTTAAGAATCTTCAATTCTGTGACCAACATAAGCGGTTTTATTTAACACGCGCATAGCTGGAGTGTCTTCATTACATGTCGGACATGCCATGTAACCTTGCCCACTCCACCCAGACAAACTACTTGAGCGGGAAAGTCATTGATAGTCCATAAAAGCGCCGCTTTCATACGAATTCGGTGCACATAATGAAGATCCTTAGTCCCGACTCTATCTTTCTTTAGGTCATCAATCAATGGCCTCGGTAAATATCAATATCCTTCCACGGTGATTTGGGGTCCCGAATTAACAATGTCAACATAAGAGAAGTCTCTCTCATACATATCCGTGGAGGCGTATTGTATGTGGTTAATATGACCGCCACATGTTGTATGATCGACTAAGGTTGCCATACTGATTGAAACCATCGAAGCCAACCCTAACCGGACGTTTATTTTTCTTTAGAAAATTCCTTGAATACTTGATGTCAAATTTCTTCCATGCTTCACCATCAACCGGTGTTGCATCTTACCGTTCTCCATAGGCGCCCAGACGCATGCCAAGTCATATGTTTTGCGGTGTGTTTAGACTTGTACAAACGTTGTAGTCTAGGAATGATAGGAAAGTAACGCAACACCTTGTTAGGAACTTTCTTCCTAGTATGTTCTTTTCTTTCCATCCACTAGCGCCCAGAATAGGACAAGTCTGCAAATCTTCGTTACCGCCCCGATATAAAAAGCAATCATTTACACAAGCATGTATCGATTCATATCCTAACCCGATAGTTTTAAATGACTTCTTTATTTCATAGTATGACGATGGCATCTTGTATCCTAGAGCAGGCGGAAAACTTCCTTGAATAAAGTTAGGAACTCATTAAATGTGGTGTCACTCACTTTACCTTTGACCTTGATGTGTAATCTTTGCCATAAAGTCTAATGAAGACATCCACTCACATCTTGGGTATAGTTTTTCGTTGGCATTGGCAAGTAACTCCTCATACTCATTACGTTGAGGAATTGCATCGGTACTTGTCTCGCCAATATTTCCTTGAGTTGGATCATCCGGTTCGTTATTCGGACCAATATCATGAAGGAACTCACCATGTCACTCATCCGAGGTGTCTTGTGTTGTGTACGGTTGTTCGCCATCCGCTCACCATGATTATACCATTTCGTATAACTATGGTCCCACCATTTGTGCAGTGTGGTCAAACAAAATTCGGGCTTTATCCATTTTACATTTAAACAAAGAGCACAGGACATTTTATATTCGAATCAATATTCACCAAGGACTTGCAATGCTTATAAAGCTCTAAGACCAACTAAGAATTCTCTGCTAAATGCGTGCTAGTGAGACCCAACTTTTATCAATTGGCATAAGCTGCGTTTAATGAAGCAACAAATAATTATAGACTTAAAATGTTCACCTAATCCAACTATGGAAGGCAATCCTAACCCACTCTTTGAATGTTTAGTCTCATATATGAATGCGTATAATTGAATTTACTATTTGAGAAAATTTGACAACATTTCCCTCAACTCCCAAATATGTGCATTAAGGACATATTCGTAGGAGTAAAGGGAAACAATGTCGAAATTTTCACAAATAATAAATCAATTATCGATTCATATCCTAAATGAGACAAAACATTCAAAAGCAACCCAAACAGGGACTTTCCGAATTAATTTCTAATAAATTAATTTCGGACGGAGTTCTATAGGATGATTAACCCGGACGGGACTTTCCGAAATTAATCACTAAAGTCTAAATCATTTAAAACAAAATTAACAAAGTTAGACAAAAACATACCGATTGTGGTCTTGGCTCTCGGCTAGGCGGTCTCGGGATCTTTGTTCACGTGTATTAGACAAAATTATTAAAAAAAATAAAACAAGTAAAAAAATCACAAAACTTACACCGGGTGTGGTGGTGGCGGTGGAGCGGTGGTGGTGGAGCGGTGGTGGTGGCGGTGGAGGTGGTGCGGTGGTGGTGAGTGTGGTGTTGGAGGTGGAGGTGGAGGTGGTGCGGTGGTAGAAGGATGTGTGTGGTATCAGCTTTTTTTTTTTTTTTTTTTTTTCATGAATGAGACCATCATTAATAATTGAGGTTAATATTTCTTTTCGACTTTTACGGGACATGTCCCGGTGAAGGTTCCGTTGTCTTCTAATCGACCTTTTACCGGGACAAGTCGAGGGGAAAACAATATGGATAAAGCCAAAAGAAATGAAAATTTATACCAAAACTTTTCAGGGACAAGTCCCGGGAAATGATGGCGAGATATGCCAAAAGTGTGGAGGGAAAATTAAAAATTACGCCAAAACTTTCCCGGGGGACATGTCCCCGGGAAAAGATTTATTTATAAAATTAAAATTGTTAATTTAAATAATTAGAACTAATAACAAATTATAAAATTATAAAATTAAATTTAACCTAAAAATTATAAAACTAATCTAATGTTAAAAATCTATGCATAAACATAAACGCATAATGAAACATTAGGGGACCTCATGATCGATATTGTGATTTGGTGGCGTCTATACGTATCATGTTTAACGACCGAGTATAGGTGCTATGGTATACGTATCATGTTTAACGACCGAGTATAGGTGCTATGGTATACGTATCATGTTTAACGACCGAGTATAGGTGCTATGGTATACGTATCATGTTTAACGACCGACTATAGGTGCTATGGTATTCGTATCATGTTTAACAACCGAGTATAGGGGCTATGGTATACGTATCATGTTTAACGACCGAGTATAGGTGCTATGGTATACGTATCATGTCTAACGACCGACTATAGGTGCTATGGTATACGTATCATGTCTAACGACCGACTATAGGTGCTATGGTATTCGTATCATGTTTAACGACCGACTATAGGTGCTATGGTATACGTATCATATTTAACGACCGACTATAGGTGCTATGGTATACGTATCATGTTTAACGACCGAGTATAGGTGCTATGGTATACGTATCTTGTTTAACGACCGGGTATAGGTGCTATGGTATACGTATCTTGTTTAACGACCGAGTATAGGTGCTATGGTATACGTATCATGTTTAACAACCGACTATAGGTGCTATGGTATTCGTATCATGTTTAACGACCGAGTATAGGTGCTATGGTATACGCATCATGTTTAACGACCGAGTATAGGTGCTATGGTGTACGTATCATGTCTAACGACAGACTATAGGTGCTATGGTATACGTATCATGTCTAACGACCGACTATAGGTGCTATGGTATTCGCATCATGTTTAACGACCGACTATAGGTGCTATGGTATACGTATCATGTTTAACGACCGACTATAGGTGCTATGGTATACGTATCATGTTTAACGACCGACTATAGGTGCTATGGTATACGTATCATGTTTAACGACCGACTATAGGTGCTATGGTATACATATCATGTTTAACGACCGACTATAGGTGCTATGGTATACGTATCATGTTAAACGACCAAGTATAGGTCCAAATGCAATGCTGGAAGTATTCCCAACATTGTTTGCTGTAAAAACTCATTCCTTTTGTATAAGTTTGAAGAAACCTTGCTTTGTTCCCTTTACCAAGATTATTATGTAACGACGACGATGGAACTAAACATATGCCGTTTTAAATAGTTGCAATAAAGGGTAAGCATATTTTTAAATATTACTTTTCGGGACAAGTCCCGGGAAAGACTTCATGGGAAATTTCGCGCATAATTAGCATGCTTTGGACTTTGGTCAAAGTTGTTGAACGAAACACACTTTCATGGGGACTTGTCCCGAGAAAGTTTATACTGGATTTTGACTATCCGGTCAAACTTTGATTAAAAGCTAACCTACTTTAGCCGAGGACAAGTCCCTACGAAACTCCCGTTGAATTTTCAATCACAAGTCACGAGTTTATGTGCCACGTCGATTTTATTTTGTCGTTTAGCGACTTTCTCCGGGACTTTGTGTCCCGTGAAAGCCTCTCGCCATCCATCCGATTGTTGTAGTGATATATTTGGCCCGAACAAACGGCCTCGTCCCGAAAGAGATGGCGGCAGAAAGAGTCGAGCTGCAAAGAAACAAAAGTCGACTTCAACGTCAAGCGCTGCGAGCTCCGGTGATAGTCAATCGAGTATTTTTTTTGGGACAATTATCCGAAAAGTATGCACAAAAAGCCGACGTTCAAATGGCTTGTTACGAGACGAGACGGGGCAGGAAAAGGAAATTGTTGCATTATAGATGAAGGAGATGAAGTTTCTCATGATAGATCCTAATTTAGCTGCTGACCCGGCAAAAGCAGAGATCATCTTAAAGAGACAAGAAAGAATAATGAAGAAATATGCCGAAAGAGATGACTAGCAAAATGTTTAAGTTTCTTATTATTAGTATGTGCTGTATTTTTTTCCCGTATTGTTTTTTTTTTAGTATCGTATTTTTTTCTTATAATTATGTTGTTAATGTATTTTAATTTTTAATGAAATAAATTTGGTTATTTGGAAATTTGAAAAAAAAAAAAAAGAAAAAGAAAAAGAAAAAGAATTTGTAAGCGGTGGGCCTAAAATGAGTAAGTTAGGGAAGGTTCAAAACGAACCGGATCGACAAAACCGACCGAACCGACAAAAGCCGAACCGACCCGACAACCTTTTGGTTCGGTTTCAGTTTTGGTTTTTTAAGATTTTCGGTTTCGGTTCGGTTCGGTTCGGTCCGACCCAAAACCGACAAAAATGCACAAACACACGTAAAGTGAACCGAACCGATGGACCCGACACTAAACCGACCCGACCCGACCATATTCGGTTCGGTTTCGGTTTAGGTTTTTTATGGTTTTCGGTTTTGGGTTTTGTCGGTTCGGTTCGTTTTGGTACGACGCTCAGCCCTAGAGTAAGTTGAGGTTTGTTGTGAGTTTGGGGGGTGTTTAGTGTGGATGTTTGTTATAGTGATGCCAACCCATGAGTTCGAATGAAGAGGTAATGTTAGTTGTGACACATAATGCTCTAAGCCCAAGAAACTTCATTTTCACAATTTCCACAATCTTATTATATACAACTTCACTCATCTTCTTTTCATCTCTGAATACTCTACTGTTCCTCTCCTGCCAAATACAATAGAACTGCCAATACCAATCTTCTAACCACAATGTCAATATTATTTCCATTTATTTTATTTGCCATGGTCTGCACAATATCTGCCCAGTCTTTAGGAATACCATACATTTCAGAGATGATTTGTGCCTTGTTCCAAACATCTTCAGAGAATTCACATTTAAAGAATAAGCGATCCAAATCTTGTGCATCCTTCATACGTTTAGGACACATATTAACTGCATAATTGCCCCATTTCCTAAGCTTATCCGGTATTAAGTCTATCTTGAATGGCCAACCATAAAATAAAGGAGTGTTCAGGAATGCATTGAGAATACCATATCAGCTTCCACGCTGTACTTTTGGAGCACTATTACTCAAATCCTAACTGACATTCTTCACAGAGAATTCCATTTCCTTTCCACAAGATGATTTCCACACGTTACTCACTGGATTAATCTTTGGAACTTCAATATTTGTAACATGAGGAAACTGCTCATACCACTCAATAGGTCAATTCCACTTACTATCAGTTATCATTTCACTAACTTTCATACAAACATTTAACCTTGCATCATAGATATTCCTATGAGAAATATGATGATACAAAGAGCCAATAAAACTCCAATTATCATACCACAAATAAGTGAAATTACCATTCCCAATTTTGTATTTTTATACCATTCTGCTTTTTATCTTGTCTATGATATTCAGCAGGTTTTTCCAATGCCAACTGTCCTTAACATCAGTTGTCATGTCCCCAAATATATTTTTGAATCAAAATATATTTGTGTTTATAAAAAAACTTAAAATATTCATGAACATATTAAAAAAATTCAAAAATCAAGTACAAATTGGAGGAAGAAGATGAATATGAATGTAAGGTTGAAGACGGGAAAGGACACAAAAGTTGAAAGGAAAAAATAAAGAATTAAAAAATGCATTAAAGGACAAAAATAAACATTAAACAAATGCATGAAATGACAAAAACAGTGAAAAGACCGGCCTACCATCGTGTGACTTGCACATGGCATGAGATAATGAGGGGAAACACACGTCGTTAGAAAAATGGACCAGCGGCAAGCAATTTTGGAACGTTGGGGACTAAACGTGCAACCTTTTCCAAAAAATGGACTAACCATGAAATCTTGCCAAACCACATAGACTAACGGTGTATTTTACTCTAAATTTTAAAATATACAACAGCTAAATGTGTTGGATTATTGTAGGATATCAAACCTATCCACGGTTTTCAGTTTCGTGGCAGAGCAAATTTATATAATGAATTTTTTTACAAATTGTTCTGCCGGTGCAGGGGAAATCGACTGTTACGCTTTCATCATCCTTTTCAGTTGTTATTGCCATTTGAACTCGGGTGAATATTATGATTCCTTGAAAATAGTATTGCTTAATATAGTTCTTAATGTGTTTCGCAAGATAACCAAGTTGCTGGAAGAAGGTTGAAAGAAATCAAAGAAAGCTGATGTCTTTGCGGTCATATTTTAAAAAGGAAAAACAGAGCATCTGCAATGGGATCATGGGAGGAGTCCTTGGCCAAGGCTGCGGTCCTAAATCTCCAATAAATGTCTCAAGCCTCTTTTCTCTTAACTTACTAAAAACAAATATTTAACAAATAAAAACCAGTATATTATTAGATATCATCAAACAAAAGAGCACTAGAAACTTGAAATTCAAGAGCTTTGATGCCAACTAAATTAAACACACTCACGATAATATATACACGGTTATGGGGATTCTAGTAGATACATAAATGTGTTAAATCATGAAAAGTTTTGATCAACTTTTATTACATGATAGTTAATTCCAGGGATATTCAAGATCACTTTGGATTTTCCAAGAATATTCAAGATCACTTTGGATTTTCCAAGAATATGAGCTGCACTGCGGATGCTGTCTTGCCTTTTCTCTATTGCATCGTGTATGGCACTTCATGGTTATATATGACGCGTGGTAAATTGGTAAAGCAAGCTAAAAATATATCTGCAATTATTTTCGATACCCATTCAAAGACATCCTCATCTGTGGGCCACTCTTCTTGTTCGGTGCAATGGATCAGTAAGGTTTGGCTTATTTGGTCCATGGTGTCCACCGCAAGAACATTTTCATGTGAGTAATCTAGGCTTCCATTTTTGTTGCTCTTGGACTGTACTGTTTTGGCTGCTCTATCACTCAACCATTGAAGAATGTCTTTTGATGTTTTTCCTTTACGATCATTCTTTTTAAGATCTGATTGTAGCCAAGTACGATATAGTTCAACTTCTATGCCCACACGTTTAGATGCTTTTCTTGCCTTCACCAATTCTTCATTTACATTGAGGCTCTCTTCGATATGTTTTACAAATTCGAGACCTTCGGTTGTGCTTACAAGTAACCCCTTGACGTTATCCTTTGCTATGTTAGGAAGTGCAACAGCAATGGCTGTTAACGTCACTGCTACCAGACTCCAAGAATTTTGTGCTTCTTCTGAATATAAATGCCGTACTTTGTCATTATCAAACTTTAATACTCCACTGAATCCTCTAGATTTTGTTCGAAGCTTTATCAGATTTTTAGGCTTTTCGTTTTCAGACGCATGAAGAAGTCGAGTTATAGAGTTGAGAGTATTTTTTTGTACTCTCTTTGAAAGCTTTACATCATCTTCAATTTGTAATACATAAGGCGTATAGTCTTCCATCTCGAATCTCAAATTGACGTGAGAGACATTTGCTTCCTTTTCAAAGCTAGATTCTAATCAGTAACTTGCACAAGTACCAGCAACTTGACAGTAAGAGCAAAAATAATACTGGAACAAGACATATGATTTTACACGTAACCACAGCCATTACTTGCAATGCAATGCAAAAGTTTAAAATCATGTTTTTGAGGAAATTGAAAGTTATTTTGCAGTGACGGCCTGGGATATGTTAACTCACATGGCTGAGTTTCCACACTTGAAACATTTGGATCCAATGTTTCTCGACTCTGAACACATTTAGATGGTTCTTGCTTAATTTCGTGGAGAGGTTGAAATAACTAATGCTCGTCAAACATCGAAACATGGGTGCTATACTACCTACTACAATCCCAAATGACTGCATGATGATAATTAATTTTAATCCGAGACTGAGTAATTATACGCAAGATCATCTATATATGTTAAAGCGGGTAATGAACGGAAAACAAAGACTGAGCATATAACCCCAAATGCAGAAGAAATCTCTGAACAAGCAATCGAAAATTGGGGGTTACCAGTTTCTGCCATCATCCTATACTCTTTGACATTGTGCTCGAGTTCTTCAGAGGAGAACTTTTTATCTTGAGGATATGACACCAATTTGTGCAACTCTTGTACTTGTGCTCTAAAATTCTTCTCGAAGCCAGAACTGTCAAAGCCATTGGGAACACCAATAGAAGAGGAAAAAGCAATATAAAATAGTCCAGTGGATATAACATCCCTGCTAAAATTTGGATCAATACATTTACGGTAATGGTGATCAAGAGAATACCCCATGCTATCATGTTTACTAGAAGTTCTTTGTCCTCCATAAGCCCTAAAGAAGGGAGAAAATTGGCTAACATAACGACCAAGAAAAGGATGCTACCAAACTTGGTAAAATTTTCGTAATACTTGCTGTGGATAAATCCACTGGTAGCTTCATTGATATTGCGATTAGTGAGATAGATACAGTATTCAGAGCCAAAAACCTGTTTGGAAACCAGAGTTTCCATTTTCGAATTCCTTGGAAGGCATCGGCTGCCATTGCAAGAGTGCAAGCTAAAGATCCCCCAGCAATATACAACCCCACCCATGGCATGACTTCCTCAGGATCGTTCAAACGCATCCTGCTAGACGAGATAGAACTAAAGATTTGATTTAGTTTAGTAGAACAACAGCTAACTAAGGCTTTAATTGAGATATATATGAAAAAACATATTTTAAGAAAGTGACTAGACTTATTCTCATATTTGAACGTGTGGTTCTCGGTGTAGTAAACACAGGCATACAGAGAAAGGTTTGGATTTTCTCGCAGCAGTGAGAAGGTTCAATTATATCGTACAAGATTTGCATGGATAACTCTTGCAAGTTTCTCCACTGAATCCATGCTTATTATTTTGTTCAGGTTTTTGGCCAACAAGATTGGATTTGAGAATGTATTTATAATTGACCATGATGGTTCTGTGTTTGTGATTTGTGAGTATGCAATAAAACAGTAAATAAAATGGACAAGAGTTACTGCAAATGTAAAATATATATATGGTTAATTTTTATATGTTTTCTGTGGAAGAAAACATATATAATTATATATACATCCTTAATCCACACAATGTTTCTATTTGACAGTTATGACCAAGCATTGTGTCCTTTGGTGAATAACTGTCAATAAACTAAACTACCTAATAACTGTTTTGCATAAAGGGTCGTTTGGGTTAACATATTTGACCCATATGCAGACTTAAACAATTCGACCCATACTTAAAATAAGATACACAAACATTGTCTTATAAAATACTATGTACTAATTTAAATCCTTTGATCTAAATACATTACAGGGTCAACATATTATTCTTATATTGCAGTAAAGCATTTTCGTCAATAAAAAAAATGTAAAGCATTTTTGTAAATTGTAATGAAAAAAGTTCAATTATAGACCCTTATTTTGATGCATATCAAATACCATTATAAAAACAATTTTTTCTTTCAGCCTCCCTTTTACCTCCTTATTTTTCATACGCAATTCCCTTCATCTTCCCCCAAATTCAAAATCAACCAATCAAACCCTAATCTAACATTCAACAGGCCGGGTCCTCAGATTTTCGATGTCTTGGGCGAAGTGGTCCAAAAATGCACCGACTAAATGTGTAAACAAACAACTAACAGGTTTTGGTTATTAGATAAGCTCAAAATTGGAGAAAACCAAAAAAAAAAAAAAAAATATATATATATATATATATATATATTAAAATTAAAATTAAATTAAATAAGATACATATTTTGATGAAATTCTATAAGGATGATGCCATAATGTCTAATGAAAGTTTGACACTTCTTTTATTTTATTTTTACATAACTAATTTTCTTTTCCAGTTTGATATAAGAACTTTTAGTCTTTCATATTATGAGTTATATCACAAGTAAAATTCTATGCATTTTTTATACATTTTCAAACTGTTGTACATTCGATAAGATGAAAAATAGTAAAAATACATTTTTCCAATTTTACTATGGATACACACAATAGGTAAATTAAATACTTATATCAATAAGATGAAAAATAGTTTGATATAGATGGAACAACCAAGTATCAAGATGCAGAAAAACCACCAAAATGATGGTTTAAAAGAGAGAAAAAAAATAAAAAATAAATAAAATAAAAAAGGACAGGTAGAAATGAGAAAAAAAGATTAATCGCGGAAGACAATTGGGGAAGTTGAGTACAAGGGTTAACCTTAAATTCATATTAGCCGTTTATCTACCATCTTGTATCTATTAGAGGATACATAGGCCAAGCCTGATCTGTGGGTTTAGGGTATCTAGGGTTCGCACCATTATAAATAATGGTTAATAGTTTAATACACCTACGGGTTTATACAATGTCTAACATGGTATCGGGCGGTCGATCCTCGAGACCTAGGTGGCTAAGTTGATTTGCCTCTTTATGCCACTGTCAAACCTTAGCGTCACTTTTATCTCATAATAATAATAATAATAATAATAATAATAATAATAATAATAATAATAATAATAATAATAATAATAATAATAATAATAATAATCAAAGGTTGTGTTGAGAACAAACAAGGGTAAATCAAACAAAGCATCAAAACCATCAAACGACAAAAACTCACCATCAAAGCTTTTGAAGGAATGGAACACATGAGGTATGAAGAAAGCGAAAGTTGTGACTCATTGGGGCTACATTATCGCTGCGTATCTGTGGACTTTTTATATGTACTAGGGTCTGTTTTTAAATGAATTACAAGAATTGTTAAAAATTAAGGAAAAAAAGTTATAGTTGTTTGTTTGTTAGTCGATTGTTTGTACAACTTTGTTATCAGTCGACTAAAGTTGACCGTTGGTACCGGTCCTTAAAGTCGGAAGTTGGTACGATTTTGTTACCGGTCGACTTAACGGACTGTTGGTATGGTTTTGTTACGAATTGAATAAAGTTATGCTTTTATTACATTAATATTTTTTTCCCTTTCTTTTCTAGTTTACTACTCCAGTCCGAGATTTTGCGATTTCACCGCTCGGACTGCAGGGGAGTATTAGATGATAGACGACCCAAGCCCGTTTGTGGGTTTAGGTTCCGTTAGGTGTCTGTTATGTCTCTTGCATTCTCTATATATTGTGCTGGAATAATATCATACGTGCAGGGTTTTATCATTGTCTAACATGATATCAGAGACCAAACCCTAACCCTAATATACAATCATGTCATATCTTGTCGCCAAGGGATGTGCTTGTGAAAGAAAGAAGATCCGCTTGAATTCATTAATAAAGAAGGAAAAAAACATTGATCGCTATTGGATGATAAAGAAAAAGTGGGTCAGTTGGCAATATGATTAACGCTAGTAATGATTACTAGTATAATATTTATTTTCCGGTTTAATTGTTTATAGTCATAGGTGTTTATTGATTGTTTGTTAGTCAATTTTTCGTACGACTTTGTTACCAGTCGACTAAAATTAACCGTTCGTACCAGTCCCTAAAGTTGATCATTGGTACGGTTTTGTTACTAGTCGACTTAGCCGATCGTTGGTACTCGACTAAAGTCGCTCGTTGGTACAGTTTTGTTACGAGTCGACTAAAGTTATGCTTTTATTGTGTTAATGTTTTTTTTTTCTTTTCTATTTTACTTCTCCAGTCAGAGCTTTCGCGATTTCGCCGCTCGAACTGCGGTGGAGTACTAGAGGATAAATATGCCCAAACTTGGTTTGTGTGTTTAGGGTATCTAGGGTTTGCACCATTATAAATAATGGTTAACAGTACAATACACCTACGGGTTTATACAATGTCTAACAATATCATATTATATGCCTTACGAGCGATTTTTTAAGCGCTATATGCTTAGACTTATGATTATGTTCAATAAATGTTAATTTGGATTTGTTGTATGTAAGTGACCTATCAACCTTGAGGTGGGTTCAAGTCTCGTTGGAGACATTGTGAGGTAATATGCGTGAGATAGATGGTATAGGAGTAAAATTGTTAAAAAGATGCCACCTAAGTAATCACAATTGTTAAAACTTATTAATAATTTCATTGAGTTCATTACTCAAGTTCCGTTAGTTGTTATTCCCATTTGAACTCTGGTAAATATATTCCTTGAAAATAGTCTCGCTTAATATAGTCATTTTGGTGTGTTTTGTTGGTGTGGAGAGATCTCTTTTTGTGTTTCTTAATGAGTTTCGCGTGCTGGGTTGCTGGATGAAGGTTGAAAGAAATCAAAGAAAGTTGATGTCTTTGCGGTCATATTTTAAAAAGGCAAAACAGAGCATCTGCAAAGGGATCATGGGAGGAGTCCTTGGCCAAGGTTGCGGTCCTAAATCTCCAATAAATGTCTCATGCCCCTTTTTTCTTAATGTACAAAAAACAAAAAATTAACAAATAAAAACCAGTATATTATTAGAAATCATCAAACAAAAGAGCACTATTAACTTGAAATTAAACACACTCACGATAATACACGCTTACGGGTATTCTAGTAGATACACACTCATGAAAAGTTTTGGTCAACTTTTCTTACATGATAGTTAATTCGAGGGATTCATTCAAACTTGGAGAATCTTCAGGTATCTGAGACTTCGGCAGTGCGTGCCAGTTGTCAAGGTACGCCATAGAATCCATATCAAGGTTAGGAAGTTGGCGCCCTTTGAGGATATTCAAGATCACTTTGGATTTTCCAAGAATATGAGCTGCAGTGCGGATGCTGCCTTGCCTTTTCTCTATTGCATCGTGATGGCACTTCATGGTTATGACACGTGGTAAATTGGTAAAGCAAGCTAAAAATATATCTGCAATTACTTTCAATACCCATTCAAAGACTTCCTCATCTGTGGGCCACTCTTCTTGTTCGGTGCAATGGATCAGTATGGTTTGGCTTATTCGGTACATGGTGTTCGCGGCAAGAACATTTTCATGTGAGTAATCTCGTCTTCCATTTTTGTTGCTCTTGGACTGTACTATTTTGGCTGCTTTATCACCCAACCATTGAAGAATTTCTTTTGATGATTTTCCTTTACGAGCCTTCTTTTTAAGATCAGCTTGTAGCCAAGTACGATATAGTTCAACTTCTATGCCCACACGCCTAGATGCTTTTCTTGCCTTCACCAATTCTTCACTTACATTGAGGCTCTCTTCGATATGTTTTGCAAATTCGAGACCTTCGGTCATGCTCACAATTAACCCCTTGACGTTATCCTTTGCAATTTTAGGAAGTGCAACAGCAATGGCTGTTAACGTCACTGCTACCAGACTCCAAGAATTTTGGGCTTCTTCTGAATATAAAGGTCGTACTTTGTCATTATAAAACTTTGATACTCCACTGAATCCTTTAGATTTTGTTAGAAGCTTGATCAGATTTTTAGGCTTTTCTTTTTCAGACGCATGAAGAAGTCGAGTTATAGAGTTGAGAGTATTTTTTTGTACTCTCTTTGAAAGCTTTACATCATCTTCAATTTGTAATACATAAGGCGTATATTCTTCCATCTCGGATCTCAAATTGACGTGAGAGACATTTGCTTCCGTTTCAAAGATTCCAATCAGTAACTTGCACAAGTACCAGCAACTTGAAAGTAAGAGCAAAAATAATACTGGAACAAGACATATGATTTTACATGTAACCACAGCCATTACTTGCAATGCAATGAAAAAGTTTAAAATCACGTTTTTGAGGAAATTGAAAGTTATTTTGCAGTGACGGCCTGGGATATGTGAACTGACATGGCGGAGTTTCCACACTTGAAACATTTGGAACCAACGTTTCTCGACTCTGAACACATTTAGATGGTTCATGCTTAATTTCGTGGAGAGGTTGAAATAACTAATGCTCGTCAAACATCGAAAAATTGGTGCTATACTACCTACTACAACCCCAAATAACTGCACGATGATAATTACTTTTATTGACCACTTATAGTCTGAGACTGAATAATAAATAAAATGATCCTCTTTAAATATAACCCCAAATAAAAGGAGTAATGAAACTAAAATAAAGAATGGGCATATAACCCCAAATGCAGACGAAATCTCTGAACAAGCAATCGAAAATTGGGGGTTACCAGTTTCTGCCATCATCCAATACTTTTTGACATTGTGCTCGAGTGCTTCCGAGGAGAACTTTATATCTTGAGGATACGAAGCCTGTTTGTGCAACTCCTTGTATTTGTGTTCTAAAATTCTTCTCGAAGCCGGAACTGTCAAAGCTATCGAAAACTCCAATAGAAGAGGGAAAAGCAATAAAAAAAAATACGCTGGCTTTAACAGCCCAGCTAATATTTGGATCAACACATTTACGGTAATGGTGATCAATAGAATACCCCATGCTATCATGTTTACTAGAAGTTCTTTGTCATCCATAAGCCCTAAAGAAGGGAGAAAATTGGCTGACATAACGACCAAGAAAAAGTTGCTGACACTCTTTGTATATATTTCGTCAGAGTACGGGTCTGTGGTGGATAAATCCACTGGTAGCTTCATTGCTACTGCGATGAGTGTGATAGATATAGTATTCAGAGCAAAAAAATTGTTTGGAAACCAGAGTTTCCATTGTCGAATTCCTAGGAAGGCATCGGCTGCCATTGCAAGAGTGCAAACCAAAGATGCACCAGCAATATACAGCCCCACCCATGGCATGGCTTCCTTAGTATCGTGCAAATGCATCCTTCTAGACGAGATAGAACTAAAGATTTGATTTAATTTAGTAGAACAGCTAACAAAGGCTTTGAGATATATATATATGAAAAAACATATTTTAAGAAAGTGACTAAGACTTATTTTCAAGTTCTAGGAAAGAGTTCAAATTTGAACGTGTGGTTCTCAGTGTTGTAAACACAGGCATTATTGAACCAAGTTTGACCCAAAGTAAACGCATATAGAGAAATGTTTGGATTTTCTCGCAGCAGTGAGAAGGTTTGATCAGTTATGTTGCGCATGTGGATTGATTTTGGCCATACAAGATTTGCATGGATATATAACTCTTGGAAGTTTCTCCACAATGAGACTTACGTACACGCTATTTCTACAATGGATCTTTTAAACCTATATGTGACAGAATCCATGCTTATTATTAGTGACTCGGACAGAAGTAAAGCATTTTCGTTAATCAAAAAATAAAAAAAGTAAAGCATTCTCGTAAATACATTACCACAAAATAGCAACATACTCATATTTATTAGAGCATGTTGCTACATTTTAAAGTGTGAAAAATAAAAAAGTTCACACTAATATACGTGTGAACCAATTGGATGTAGCAAATATTTTCACACTTTTATGTGTGATGCTTTATGAATATTTTCACACTTTTAAGTGTGAGAGTTTTAAAACAATTCTTCACACTTTTAAGTGTGATGATTTTGATTTTGAAATAATTCTTCACACTTTTAAGTGTGAGATTGAAATTCTTCGCACTTTTTAAGTGTGGGGATTTTGAAACAATCATTCACACTCTTAAGTGTGAATATCTTTAAAAAAAAGTTCACACTTTATAAAGTGCGAAGAAAAAAACGTGTAAATATCACAAATTTTTGTAGTGATAAAATTAAAAAAAAGTAAAACATTTGAAAATTGCAACAACTTGGAGATTATTAACCCATGCTAATTATTTTTATTTCATTGACTTATACTGGGTTCTTGAGTTTGTTTTCTAAAGTAATAGGAAGGAAACAATTTGAGGCCACCTTTTCACTTTAAAAATCACATAAATTACGATATTTTTCATTCTTTCTCATTTTTTTTGGGTAAAAGGTCAAAGACCCGGTAAATATATTACTTCAAAAAACGTTTAAGTACAAAAGATATAGGTGAATCCTATATCTCAGCCCGTTACATAGGCGAAAAACTTATATAACAAGATACTTTCTATTCTCTATATAAGAAAATAAACCACTACTCAAAATATAACATTAGACTCCTATGGAGAGAAAATTACTTCATACCAAGGCCTTGGAGCTTGATATCATACGTGTCATAATAGGCATCCAAATTTCCTGGAAGATCGTAAACCTGATCCGCATAGTTATCATAATCATAGTCATCTTCGCGATCATGACCACCACCAAATAGATTACTCGCCTCATCGAAGGTGTTCACAACCTCCTCATCATCACTATCAGAATCCACAATCTCTCCCACCTTAGTGAATGGGTTAACCCTCTTAGTAAAAGAAGTAGCCGGGAAATCCTTATTATAACCACGATAATCAACCTTTTATTAGCATTACCATTATCATCAACAAGAGTAGCTTTCCATCAATAAGAAGCCTTTCAAATTCCCAATTTTCTCAACAATAGGGGTAGGACCAACGCGTTAGCTACCATTGAATCACTCATGGCGGATCTTGTGATACACTACTGCCTCGAGAGACCCAACCTCCTTTGCTTCCATTGTATTACCGAATCCTCTACATCGGTGGGATTGCCACATTCGTCCGAATCGATTGTATTTAGTGCACCAAAAGGATTAGAAGTAGCAATCTTCGTTCCACTCGCATTACTAGCCACATCGGTGGTCGTCTTCTGCACTATCCACCTTTGGGTTCGGAGGAGGCGCTTTAGGTTGATACCTAAATTTAGGACCCACTTTAGTAAAACATCACCCACCGAACACTTGGACCACCATTCCTACCACTTATTCTTGTTAGTGATAGTTTGATAACCATCATTAATGATCTGTTTAAAGTTGAGTAGGAAGTGGAGCATTTAGGACAATCAATCATCGTATGACCAAACAATTTACACGTATCACACCGAGGCGGTTTCCATTCGTATTCCACCGAATCTTTTCAATAGTAGATCTGTCCCATCAAGTAATGGGATCTCAGCGATGATGCTCTCCTAAGAACACGATGCGCTTTAACTTCAATCAAGCACCTAGCAAAACTACTTGACCCCATGATTCCAAGCACATTTGACTAGTATAAGAATCTAACATTTTGGCTTACCAATCAATGTAGCTAGGAGATTGAGACCATCATCGAAAACATAGCAAGGGGCACATCATGGAATTTAACCCATACCGGAATATTAGTCAAATCCTCTTTAAGCAGATTAGTATTCAAAGTCCACGTTTTAAGAATAATTGGCACATTCCTAATCATCCACGATCCGTTTTCAAGCACATCATCAACACCTTTACGAATGGAAAACTTACAGAAAAAGAACCCCTTCGCATTCATCATAACCTTTTGAATACCATCATGTACTACGAACGTAATAATCAACAACCGGAAAAGCAATACATTTACCAAGGAAATAACCATAAAGGGTATTCTAAAATTTAGAGTTTACCTCCTCAACGACTTTCATAGGAATGGAGAGATCCACCTCATTAGACTTTTTACTACACTCCAACCTACGAAAATTAGATTTGCGCTTCATAGAATCAATTGACGTAGCACCATTAACATTAGCAGAATTCGTACCACTTGTAGCACCAACATACGACATAGGTAATGTATTAACCCCAACAGATTGAATAATTGGCGTAGCACCGGTTAATTTGTCCTTAGGTGAAGAAGCATAACTCGTATGCAAAAGAGAAACATGTACCCTTCCAGCTTTAGGAGCTACACTAATACCATCACCACTAGGTAGATTAGCCCCCCTAGTGGTGTCCTCGACACTGTAAACTGTAGATGGGAAATCTTTCTCCTTTTCTATTCTTTTTTAAATGAAACTCGAGAACACAACTTTTTCAGTTTCTTTTCATTTTCCTTTTTTTCTTTCCTTAATATAAACTCGAGAACACAGTGTTGGAAATGACTCCCATGCTTATTATTTTTATTGCATTGACTTAGAAATGAATTTTTTAAATATCTTCTTAAAGAGAAAAGTTCAAATATAGACCTTTTTTAAAACAAATTTTCCTTCCGGCCTCCCTTTTATCCTCTCATTTTTCACACACATATAAGATGTGTTCTTCCCCAATTCCCTCTATCTTCCCCCAAATTCAAAATCAACCGATCAAACCAAAATCTAACTTTCAATTTATTAAATTAATCAACAATAATCATCATTTTCATCAATTATAACCTTCAATTTGATCAAATTCATCATCATGTTCATGCATCATTCTGCTCCATGGTATTTGTCACTACAATCATATACCACCACCGTCGCCGCCTTGTTGACGTAATCACAACCATTATATCTTCGTACATACAAACAGAGAGTAAGATCTAATGAACTATAACTAATTAATTATATCGAATTGATGAGAAAGTTTGTAAAAGAGAGTACGATCATTTTTGTGTGATTTATGAAGTTAGTGTGTGGATTTGTTGTGATACTGTAGGTAAAAAATGATGGTTAAAGATTTAGAAATTGAAGAGAAGGAGTATGCGATTCACGAGGTTGCAAAGCTATTATCGCTCCGACTACATCGCACGACAACAGGTTATCTTTTACTGTTTTATTTTGGTGTATATAGTTGTTAAATGAAGTAATCGCAAAAGTTAATGGGCAAGCATCACTGCTGCATACCATAAGTAGCATATCTACAGTTAGGGTTGTAAATGAACTGAACATTCAGTGAACATTTCATGAACCGTTCAGTAAAATGACCGTTTATATTTATTAAATGAACGAACATGAACAAAATTTTGTATTCGTTTAGTTAAATGAACGAACATGAACAAAATTCTTGTCTGTTTATATATTTTCGTAAACGACCGATTATGTGTTCGTAAACGTTCATTTATTTGTTTCATTTCATTTATCGTATCGTTTTATTATATACTTTTATAACTACTCTACTTAAACAAGACAACACTTATAAAACACAATAGTATACATACTTTTATAATTCTTTTTTTTTTATCATTATGTTCGTTTATTACTTAATGAGCGAAAATAAACGAACATGAACAACCTTATTTTCTTAATAAACGAACATGAACAAGAAAATTCGTCCGTTTAAGCGATCGCGTTCGTTTGTTCGTTGGTTAAAATTAAATGAACGCACATGAATAAGGCTTCTTCCGTGTTCGTCGGGTTCGTTTACAACCCTATATGCATCAAAACAAAAATAATTTTATAACTTACACTTGTTACCCTTCATCATTTTCTACTTTGCATAATTGGTCCTTCCTTATAACCTTTCAGTATGGTACATCCCTGCAGCCAATAGTAGGGATGATTTCCTATGTGTATCAAGCTTGGGTTATTAATTAGTTACTCACAATTGAGTATATTTATTGAATAATGGTTAACATACTAAAAGAACAGTGTGGCGGTAATTTCATATCTAAAACGTCTAAAACAACAAACCTTAAAAGTTAAAAGCTAAAAAGATATATTTCCCATGTAAAATTATTGCCTATATGAAAGAAAAAATAATATTAAAATGGACTAAGTTATATTATTAAATTTAATTGTAATATTTTCTTACTATGTAATTGTGAATTTGAGTGGTGGGCTTCGGGGAAGAGAAATAGTGGACTTAAATGGGCCAGAAAAAACACAAAACTTATTGACTATTTGACCTACCTCTTCTTTTTCTTCTTCAAGTGCTAACCAAGATCTCCTACTGCTTCTTCTTTACACAACATCCATCTATTTTGTCGCATTGAAGAATTAGAAAAATCGCAAGGTGGATCGGGTATGCACTCATATTTTTTCTATGTTCGAAAGGGTGTGCACTCTTAACTTCTTAGTGTGTTTTGTATTGCCTTTTAAGAAAAAAAAATTACATACCCTGTGTTTCATGTAGATCCGCCCCTAACGCCATATATGCTTAACAATGCAAGCGCTTGTACTGTGTCATATGTGTTGTATCACATGTGATATTAAACTGCTAATAGTGTATAAATAGCTGCTAAATTAAGTTTTCTAAGATCACATGTGATATATCATGTATGATATTTCCTTATTTATCAGTATGTGACGTAGGTAACATCATTTATACTTATATTAGATTTGACAGACTAGTCATTGCACGTTTATAGGAAGCTCATGGAACAACACATGAGATGTAGAACAAGGGACGTGAAAAACAACATATTAAGGGTGGACGAAAGAGGTCAATCGATCAAAGTAAAAAATGAAAAACGGTTTGCACTCTTTGTAGAGGTTAATCATAATAAGCGTACATGTACAAATAAATAAAGTCGTATGCTTATATACCATAGGAAGAGCAACCGAAGGCGGAGTTGTTGTAGCTGCATTCGAAGTATGATGTTACTTTTAAAAAATTAGTTAATTATCACATGTGATTAATCCTTTTCAATTTTACCTTCTAGCAGAGAAATTATGTTCAAGACGAATAAATGTTTATGAGGATTATTTATTCTATTTGGAAATTTTTAAATGTAATTGTAGGTTTTTTATTTAGGCCAAAATACATATTAGTACCCTGAACTTAGCAAGCTCGATCATTTAGTACCCTGTAATTTTAAGGGTACAAAATGGCACCTCGAACTTGGCAAACTGGAATTAGTACTACCCTATACTAAATTATCTTCATAATATATTATTTTTTAGTTTTCGCTAAAAAATCAATTTACTAAAGCCTAATGTACTATAAATAATTTGTAGTTAAAGTTTGGAGAATTAATCATATTTATTTTGAAATTTTAGCTAATTTCATTTTTCTTTTAATTAATATAATATCATATTAAGTTATCGAGGATATATATATTTTAAATAATAATTTATAGAAAGTGAATTTAGTGCACTGCTTTTTATATATAGATATTTGTATTATATACTAAGTGTTTGTTTCAAATATTTTTGAGACAATAATAATTTAACTATTTATTTATTCATATGCATATGTTAAATTGGAAATTAAAAAAAATAAAAAGAAAAAGAAAAAAAAAGCCTTGTATATAGTTAGTTGTAACTGATTTAAAAATTATTTGCATCAAACATTTAAAAATATATTATGAAGATATATTAACAATAATTCTTTAGAAAAAATTTAGAAATAAATATTACATATATATTCTTTGTACTCTAAATAATCAATTAAAATAGTATATTAATTTTAAAATATGAAAAATAAATAAATATTAGGAAAAGATATATATACTTGGCCAAAGTTTTACTCAAAATTATTTATTAAAAGAGACTTTAATAATTTAATTTTTAAAAAAAAAGAAAAAAAAGGAAACAATTAATTGTGAATTAATTAGTATAGGGTAGTAGAAATTTCATTCTGTAAAGTTCAGGGTACCATTCTTCACTCTTAAAAGTTCAGGGTACTAGATGATCCAGTTGGCAGTTCATGGTACTAATATGTGTTTTGGCCTTTTATTTAATACTTCCATTTTTCACTTTACTAATGATTTTATAGCTTTCTTTGTTGTTATACATTGTTATTTCAAATACACAATTATTTTAATGGAAAATGATGCAAATAGACCACGCGCCCTGAGGCTAGTCACTTTCCGGATCACTTTTATTTTTTATTTCAAAATGGACCGAGGGTAACCGCTGTCATTGGGCAACTCATCGACATTGTGACAAGTGTCCCGTATGTGTAAGGTATTATTTTTTGGGCAACTAAAAAGCGCTGGGCAACCGTATATTTTGATAAGGGTTGTTTCGTTATTTCACATTACATAGCAAGTTCACTTTTGAATGGTGAAAGTACAGTACATATGTATTCAAAATCAATTACCCGCTCGCACAAAAACATTCATAGTTACCGTTTTTCTCTGTTTTTGCTTCTTGAATAAAAACATTCTTAGTTACTTGTTTTCACAAATGAGACCGTCTTCTTCGTCAGTCCCTCTCTTCCTTGTATCATCAGTTATGTCACCAGCTAGAAAGCTACAGTGTTAAGTGCAATCCACATTGGATTGATCAAGTTTGTTTAAAAAATGTGGTCAAATATGGTACGTAAATATTTTGGTCGTTGTTTATTACATATTATTTTATTCCAATTGGTTCTATGCTTTAACAAATAATTGTTGTTATTCGATTAATACCTTTGTTATGTAGGGTATAATACGCTAGATGTCGTTTGTTAGGTATGTAACATAACTGGTTCATTAAAAATTTAGTGGCACTCTGAGACTAATAAGGAGTGGTTTATATGCATCGTATACGCAATTGTTTCTGACGTTGGTATAGATTCCATCCATGGTCCGATTTAAATTGTTGTTTTGTTGACCCTTTTAGGACAATGAAGCTAAGTTAATCATTACCGATGTTGAACTACTTTTGGTTGATAAAGTAAAGTTAGATGCAAACGCCGCATCGTGTTTAGGAATACCGCTTTGTAAGATGGATTGATCTCTTATTTTTGAACATGAAACGCACATCATAGATTATATGCTAAGGAAACGACATAAAGTCGGCGATTCTCACGATGATATGCCCTTCATTTTTACATTGAAGGGCATGCTTTATTTTGGTCGTCGTGAGTTTTGTCTAATGACCGGCGGTTTGGATCTGTAAGCTTTGGGTTGTATACATCCGGTTCTCTAAAATTTTAAATAGGTATTTCACGACAAGCAAGGGTATATTCTAACCAACTTAGATGTTATTGGTGTTATCGAGGATGAAGAGCGGTTTCATGAGATATCGATGAAGATGTTATGCGTCTTTATCTTTTGTTAGTATAGAGGTGATCTTTATGGGTTGTTTGTTGACATACGAGGTGGATGTACACTGATGAGGTTAGTTGATAATCTAGATGATTGGAATGCTTTTCCATGGGGTGAGCATATTTGGACTTATTTATACGACCAACTTCATAATGTATTTGATAAGCACGCAGATGTCCACCTTTTAAGATTGAAGAAAGATCCAAAGCATTGTCCGACATACACACTGTCTGGATTTGTGTTTGGGTTTCAGGTATCCATTTTCCAACTTAACATTTTTACTGATTTGTATATTTAAAAGTTTATGTTTTATTATTATTATTATTTTTTTATTCTCATAGGTGTGGATCCTTGAGTCGTTTGAAAAATCTCATGCTTGGTGGATTAAACATCCAAATGTGATATCAAGAGCACTTGCACGGTCTGGGAAGTCCATCTTTAAAAGAGCGATCGTTCGAACCTTTTTTCAAGCGTAAGCCACTTAAACTTTGTTGTTATTTATTTATTGTTTATAGGTAAAAAGTAAACCTACACACAAAAATAGATGTTCCATTTCCACCTATCTAAGCCCACAATATCTTATCGACTCATATTCTTCATCAAATGCTTTTGATCATGCGCCTTTCTTGTCATTCTACCTTGAGGCTTGCCTTTGATGGCCAAATGAATTTCATAATCAACAATATTCTCAATCTTTCTCGGTGGATGAACAATTGGATGAGTTGATTTTGTACATCGCAAATTAAGGTTAACTTCAACATCCATAAGCTACGGTTTTCATTAAAGGGTAATTTCATCAACTTGAGATGTAGATTTTCTCTCTCGAAGTCTTAATAAAGATGTACTCTTGTATAAGCATACAACATCCATTCTTCAACTCACGCAAGCTTCCCAACATTTATCTTACGGATTGGGCTAAAAATGCACTTCATAGGTATGTCTCTTAGTTTTCTCGACACTTGAAAATACCTCATTGTTTTTTCCACTCTTCTCTGACTTCTTGAGAGGTTTCTTCCACACGCCCTTTCCTTTGCTTTAGCAATTTGTTTAGCATTTAGTTCCATATATAATCTTTTATAAAATTCTCCATCATAAGCTATCTGCTCCTCTCTACTTTTAAACTTCAATGTTGGCTCTGCAATCCCTTTACCCTTTCCAATATCAGGTTTAGTAACTACACCTTTCTGCACAGCTTCACCAATCTTTAGACTCTTAGCAATAGGTTTGGGTGCAGGGATAGGGTCAGATTTCTTTAGGTTGAGCTATTGTATAGCAACCTCATTCTCAGGCTTATTTTGGTTTTGGTGCTGGTGTTATTGTGGTGCTTATAATTGTAGCAGAGGTTGCCTCTAGGCTTGAAACATCTGAATTGCCAGTGGCTATAATAATACCAGCAGTTGTTGCAGCAGTGGTTACTTCAATACTATCAGCGGATGCAGCAACACTGGCATTGATTGCCTGCACCACTTCCTTCTCCTTTTCTTCAACTGCAGCCTTTAAAGAATCATCCAGTACTGCTTCTTTACCTTCCATGCCTCGCATGAATTTATACTCTCACTCCTCCCTTGTTTGGATGCATCCTCTAAACTTTGAATCATATCGTAGCTTGCTGATAAGGTTTTAAAATGTACCTTTTTGAGGGGTCGTTTAAGCCCTTATTTGATCACTTTTGTATCCGTTATTACTTAATATCGTTCGCTTTCACTTTTAGGTCTCTTGAAGGCAAATTCTTGGAATGGCACTTATTTGGACAAAAAGCGCGGATATACGAAGAAAATGGCCAAAGTCAAGAATCGAGACACTCAAGTCTTTGAAATACAAGGGGACGGCGTCGGTGTTACACTGTGACGCCGTCGCATCACTTTTGTGACGGCCAAGAGCCAAATTGCTTATTTTCAAGTGAAGGTGTCGGGCTTTAAAAGAGTAGGTCGTCGCAACTCAAACGGCCTAGATTTGATCTAGACGGCATCGTAGAGATGAAGGGGACGGCATCACAAGCATAAGGTGATGTCGTTGCAAGACCAACATGGCCAAGACGAAACCCTAATAGCGACTACCAGGCGGCCACAAATCATAAGGTGACGCGTCGCGATTGTAATCTTATATATATAATCCGAATTTTTCGCTTTAGGGTGTAGTCTTTTGGAGTAAAAACCTAAACCAACCAAGGCTGTCTTGTACAAGATTTTAGGGTTCCAAACCCTATCTTACATCAAGATAAGTGTTTTACTTCATTAATTCAATTATGTCTTCAATTACTTGTGTATGCTTGCACGTTCTCCATGTCCGGCTAATTTACTTGTGTGTTTGCTTAGGGAATATGAAACTTAATTATTAAATATTGATTGGTTGTCTCTTATCTTAATTGTTAATGATCTAGTAATGCGATAGGTCATTCGTTGTGTAGTTAATGCTTGATTAATCTTTGTGAACCTTAGACTATAACACCTAGAGTAGTTGTAGGCTAAACCATCCAAAGAGTACCTTAGAGTTAGAGTTTATAATTCCTAGAGATTTTGTAGACGAGACCCTTTGGTAGTTTCAAAGAGTTAGGGACAAACGCATACCCTACGACTTTAGACACACAACGCGATTAAGAATAAGGACGTGACAATTCAACCATCAATAGGAGATAATTAAGGAGTAATAAAACCTAAGTAAACACATCTTTAAACCACCATACAAGCACACAATAATTAGACATAGACTACATACGCCTAAGATTAGATAATTAGACAAGTAGAGTAATCGGTAGAAATACCAACCCCCAAATCCAAACCCCGAGATTCGTACCTTTTTAATTCCTAAAAAATATAAAAAGATAAAAAATAATCTTCCTCAACCCCAACCTTAGTGTAGTAACTTCTCACTAGCATTCCTTTTCCCCTAGAGAACGATATCAATACCCGTGGCTTACCCTAATACTACACTACAACGATTAGGTTCACATTGCCTAGGGTGTTATAAAACTTGCTCAAGAAAGGAAGTTCCTTTGACCCGAACGACGTATGTAGCGTTATCAAGTTTTAGGGCGCGGCTGGGAATAGAATAGCTAGTTAGTAGTCCACCTCGCTTAGGTTTCTTTGCTTGATTCCTATCAAGTAAAATTTTTCTCAATTTTAGCTTCCTCGTAGTCTATCCCTTCTTCGTGACATTTGTTCGTAAAATCCATCCTCACCATGATACGTGTCTTTCGCTGAAGATTCTTCACACTACCCGTTCCCAATCCCGAAATTGAGAACGCGATCCCACAAAACCCTTCACCCGTCCACTATTTTGGAAATCACCTAGGGCATAATGAGATAAATTGGCAACAACAAAGTCCTTTCTATGACTCAGATTCCGATGAGGAACTTGATTATGGTGAAGCACTTGACAACGGGGAGGTTGTCAATGAAATTAGTTTTGAAATAGAGGAAGACCCCTCCCAATGTTTTGACCCAAGGTGTAGAATTGAGAAAGATAGTCCCTTTAACATGAAATTCCCTTGCAAAATAGGATTAGAAGGGTTCGATGCTTATTTGAACTCATTCTTGCCTTTGAACTTAATCTCAAGGGACCTATACAATAAAATCAAGATAAATGAGTTAACTTATCAAGGGAACAATGTTGTTGAAGCAGTCACTCATTTGCACGTGTTTGTTGGAAGTTTTGATTATTTGGTAGAGTTCATGGTTTTAGAAGACTTAGGAGAATTTATTGATAAGGACCTCACTTAAGTAGTTTTTGGAAAACCTTTCAAAAGAATGACTAGGTTGAATGAACGGATGATTGATGGTCTAATTACATTCTCTGATAAAGTTGAAGACTTTATCTACCAAATACCACGTGCTCATCCTAGGTTTAAACATAAAGATATTGAGGCATGTAATAGAATGACCCCTATTCCATTGCTTAGTGAAAGGGATAAGCAAAGTGGACTTAGGTACCCACATGAGAAAACTAAGCGGTATTACAAAAAATGCCTAGAGTTAGGAGATGATTACAAAAAGAATGAGAGAACATTGGAATGGCTTAAGTATGAGCACGTGAGCGTGCACGAGACAACGAGGGGCACGACTACGAGTCTAGCTACAAGACTCATAAATAAAGAAAAGCGCTTCGGGAGGCAACCCATGCTTAATTGTTTGCTTGTTAGTGTCATATATCTTTTATTGATTGCTTATTCTCATGTTTAAATTTGTAAAATGCTTTATTTTGTTTTTAACCTCGTCTTAATTGCATATAAAGGTATTTTACATAAAGGATAAGTGTAGGAGGATTACACGTTTTCAAAAGAAACGTAAACATGAGAATTGCAATTAATTAAAAGATATATATGTGTGTTTGTTCGAGTCAAATTCTTGTATCGAGTCATAATGGATGTTTTGCGCGAAATTTTTCCGATTCTAAAGATGTAAATTTTCCGTAATTTTTCCGAAAATCGCACCGGTTTTATCGGGATAACTCGACGGCGTCAGATCGCAACCGACAGCGTCGTGAAGGAGTAAAACAATGATTATTTTTTTCTCGTTTTCTGAGCTACTTATAAATTTTTGGAATTTTTCAGGTCTTAATTTTCCAGAAAAATATGTAAACATCCATTCCACAAGCATTATATCCTAGTTTAGTAGAGTCATATATATTATTACCGCCGATTTTACGCGAAGGTTTCGTTTGTTTTCTTCAAGTGTGCAGGTTTAATTTACTAAGAAGAAGATACATAAGATTGGAAGGAGCTTTTCACGCATACATTCTTCTTGGAATGGATTTAACCACCACTTTACACGGATCCTACCGAGCTAATCGGGAGTATTAGTTTCTTTCGTTTTCATTACCTTCTATAATCATAACTTTGATACTTTCGGGTACATTGGGACAATGTTCGGTTTAAGTGTAGGGAGGAAAATAAACGGGAACTTTAAAACTATGCTTATCCTTGACTATTTGCTTTGTCCAATTGTATTTGTGTAATAAACCATGAGAAAATGTCGGTTAGGGTAATTTTGGCATCAAATTTAAAAATTTTCATGACATATAGGAGTGGGCCATTAGTCTTAACAAAAGCGTCACACGGATAGGAAGTTATATGACTAGCACAAAAACCCTTTACCACCTAAATTCCACAAAAAATGTGAGGATCGCCCTTAGATTAGTAGGACTTAAAGCATTCATCTTTAATGCTTAGTGTGTGAACCGGTAGTATATTAGATTCTAGAACTTGTTTTGTGATGCATCCCGAGATCGCTAGTAAGACTACACTTGTGTAGTTAGGAATAACTAAATGATAAGAGGCATTAGGATAACCCTTGTTTGATACCGTAATATAATTACTTCTTCCACATCGGTTGAGTAATTCCCCACCCCCTGCGTTGTACTCATAGTTAACCCCTCGAGCCTATCCTTTCGCGGTTCTCGTGATGTTTCGGTTTTCGAATATCAATGAAGAGCATTGTTTACACCCCACCCCCAAATGTACACCCAAATCGCCTTAGCCTACCTAGTATGCACTCACTTTTAGTGCATTATTGTTATCACACTAAACCCTTAGTTCAATTATCTAGTTGCTTGCATAAGTTGCTAAGTCGAGTCATATCCTTTGTACACAGTTTTGGGACGATTGGGACTCATGGGAAAAGTTAAAGTTTATGAAATGTCGGGAAGGGAACGTCAAATTCCCTTTATTTGCGTAATAATGTACTCCAAGTGTTTTGATCTTTTCAATTCGGGTCAAATTAGTGTTAGAGTAATAAAAACTCAAGTGTAGGGATGTGCCTATAAATCCCTATCATTTTGATGTTACCGTAGAGGATGGTAGAGTAAAAGTGTATGAAAAAAAATCGAAAAGAAATAGAAAAGAAAAAAAGAAAAAATAGAGTGTTCAAAAAAAAAAAAAAAAAAACATACGGGCTACCATCCTACATCTATCTTTAAATTCATGTTTGTTTGTTTCAGGTTATCTAGAGTTTAGAGTGTCGAGTCTTGGCTTAGCAACGTCATTCTTCGTATGCTTGTAACATAAAGATTTTGACTTGCCACCACTAAATAGCCTATCCCACCTAACCCTTTGTTTCCTACCGTAAGCCTAACATTACAACCCTTTAAAAGACCTCTTTGATAGTCTTTCCTAGGTGCTTACGCCAAAGCGATGGAGGTTTGATCTATTCTCAAGCCTATGGTAATCTATGTACTAGGACCGGTTAATGAGTGTTTATCTTCCATTTCCAACTTGTTATATTTCATATACACCCGAGAGATGTGAGTATCCAAACACCCTATTTGAGGTGCTAGTATTTAATTTCCGTGCTTGTTATAACTTTTGCGAGGCTTATATGTGTTGTGGATTGTTTTAAACCAATGCTTCATGACCCCTAACTTATAAATTAAATGGCTAAAAGCACATTTGCTTGAGGACAAGCAAATACCAAGTGTAGGGATATTTGATAAGGTTTTAAATGTACCTTTTTGAGGGTCGTTTAAGCCCTTATTTGATCACTTTTGTATCTGTTATTAATTAATATCGTTCCTTTTCACTTTTAGGTCTCTTGAAGGCAAATTGCTGGAATGGCACTTATTTGGACGAAAAGGCGGATATCTGAAGAAAATGGCCAAAGTCAAGAATCGAGACACTCTAGCTGCTGAAATAAAAGGGGACGGCGTCAGGTGTTACCTGTGCTCAGTAACCAAATTTCTTATTTTCAAGTGACGGTGTCAGGCTTTAAAAGAGTAGGTCATCGCAACTCAGACGACCTAGATTTGATCAAGACGGCGTCAAAGACTGAAGGGGACGGCGTCACAAGCATAAGGTGACGCCGTCGCAAGACTAACGTGGCCAAGACGAAACCCTAATGACGGCGGACCGACGGCGTCACAAATCATAAGGTGACGCCGTTGCGATTGTAATATTATATATAGAATCCGAATTTTTCGGTTTAGGGTGTAGTCTTTTGGAGTAAAAACCTAAACCGAACCAAGGTCGTCTTGTACACGATGGGTGGCCGCCGCGATTGTAATATTATATATAGAATCCGAATTTTTCAGTTTTAGGGTGTAGTCTTTGGAGTAAAAACCTAAACCAAACCAAGGCTGTCTTGTACAAGATTTTAGGGTTCCAAACCCTATCTTACATCAAGATAAGTGTTTTACTTCATTAATTCAATTATGTCTTCAATTACTTGTGTGTATGCTTGCATGTTCTCCATGTCCGGCTAATTTACTTGTGTGTTTGCTTAGGGAATATGAAACTTAATTATTAAATATTGATTGGTTGTCTTTTATCTTAATTATTAATGATCTAGTAATGCGATAGGTCATTCGTTGTGTAGTTAATGCTTGATTAATCTTTGTGAACCTTAGACTATAACACCTAGAGTAGTTGTAGGCTAAACCATCCAAAGAGTACCTTAGAGTTAGAGTTTATAATTCCTAGAGATTTTGTAGACGAGACCCTTTGGTAGTTTCAAAGAGTTAGGGACAAACGCATACCCTACGACTTTAGACACACAACGCGATTAAGAATAAGGACGTGACAATTCAACCATCAATAGGAGATAATTAAGGAGTAATAAAACCTAAGTAAACACATCTTTAAACCATCATACGAGCACACAATAATTAGACATAGACTACATACACCTTAGATTAGATAATTAGACAAGTAGAGTAATCGGTAGAAATACCAACCCCCAAATCCAAACCCCGAGATTCGTACCTTTTGATTCCTAAAAACATAAAAGATAAAAATAATCTTCCTCAACCCCAACCTTAGCGTAGTAACTTCTCACTAGCATTCCTATTCCCTAGAGAACGATATCAATACCGTGGCTTACCCTAATACTACACTACAACGATTAGGTTCACTGACTAGGGTGTTATAAAACTTGCTCGAAGAAAAGGAAGTTCCTTTGACCCCGAACGACGCGTGTAGCGTTGTCACTTGCTTTCTTTCCCAGTTTCTTCACTTTCCTGAATGCATTAAACACTGGCCTTCTTAGTCTCTCCAAAACACTTACCCTGTGCTTCAAACTCCTGATTGTTTCAGCGTGAGTAGTTGTCAAATTTTGAAGACCAGTGATCTTTGACTCCATAGTTTTGAATATATCCGTCAATTCAAGATTGAGTTTCATATTATCCTCACCACCTTGACCTGTGTAACCTGGTCTGAGGAGTGGATCATTGGAATTGTCATCATGTAGAAATCCATTAGCCTTCAAATCATGTTGGTGTTCCAAACTACCCACATCTATTCGAGATGTGTCTAACATTGCATCAGACCTATCCTGAACATCCATGTCCCCCAAATTAGCCAATTGTCTAGGGATTCCTCCACCTGTGTTGAATTGCAAAGAACTCTCCACATTAGGAGTTGTCATTGGTTGGGTCGTTTTACGTTTCACTTACCCGCCAAAGAAGTGATTTGGGAATAAATATGTTATCACCAAAAGTTACAAAACAACCCTATAGTTTCCACAATCATCGAAACTAACTAGCGGTGATTGCCCGAACTAGCGGTGTTTTCAAGCAAGCTAGCAGTGGAAATATTATTTGTACTCCAATCTTTCGCTTTATGACTTTAATTACGAATCCCTTATAAAATGGTGTCGTATGTATCTCAAAGTAATTAACTAAACCATATATTTTTTGGAACCATTCTTGAACTTTAGGATTCAACTACAATAGCGATCCGAGACCTACTATACATGAGTTCCAATGTGCATGGTGGATAGATAACCAAGATTTTTCAATGACTACATTCCCGGACCGCGGTCCGGACCCAACATGACCTTGTCGATACCTATTTTTCGATGTTGGAAAAGTCACGAGAACGTCTGAAACCGGTCGAAAGTAAATTCAAAACAATGCAAGAGTGGAAGTAATTCGAACAAAAAGCCTTAAGGATCATGTAATTTCGGTCAATCGCCAAGTTTTTAAACTTGAGTCTATTATTCGTGTTCTCTTTATATTCATTATAATATAAGAATAGTAGATTCACTTTTTTTATAACATCATCTGCCGGAATTTTCTAACACTTAAACCTTCACAGGTTCTTGCACATGACAGAAGTGGTGGTCTTCGGGTATACCTTTCAACTAATCTGTAGTTATTTCTCGCGGTCATTGTTTAATTTTTGAAATTTCATGCATATATTTTTACAGGATAAACTTGATTTTGAGTCACATTTTCCAAACACAAGGACTCCTTTTCCGATTCACTTAACAGCATTTATCTCAAACTGATCGACTTGCCAGAATCTGACGTGGATGTTGCTCAGGTTAATATTTCTTCTTCGCATTTAGTTGTATGGCCATTATATACACATGTCATCGGCGCTAGTCTGTTCCAGAGTATCTCCTTTTAGAGGAATTGAGATTCGCGTTGGCAGAGGAAGAAAGGTTCTGATTGGAAGAAGAAGTCGAATGTCGAGGCCAACATCTTAAGGGTGGAAGAGGCTAATAGGTTGCGGTTGGAAGAAGTCGACATGTTGAAGTTGGAGGAGGAGAAGAAGAAAAAACGACACGCGTTTATGAATTCGTCACATTTTCAAAAGGATTTAAGTCGGTTACCACCCGACAAGAGGATTCTCATGGAACCTGTTTCGCCACAAAACAATCTGCAAGTTAAATGGCATAAAATAAAAAAACACGGTCCTAACATGAACGACCCAACTATTGATGAGGAGCTTAACAGAGTGAAACCTTGGGTAGAGGTATTGTGATACTTTTTACGAACTTGTCAATATACTTGGTTATCAATAATGGTCTGTCAAACTAATAAATTGAACCTGTTTTCTAGGATCTAAGTAGATGGTTTCATTCTGTCAAAACTCTTTGGCTATCTCGATGAGATTGAAGAATTCCTCTGTGATCACGATAGACTACGGTGTAAATTTCCATGGTCGATGATTATCACAGAGACCGAAATTTCGCTTCACTTAGTTTGCTTAGACCCCGCTAGAAAAGGTTGGCTAACCGAGGAGGTTAGTTTATATACATTCATTTTTCTTTTTAACTGTATTTGATTTTCACCATTTCTTAAATTGGTATTTTATTTGCGGCAAATGCGCGACATATAGACCTATGGGTTGACTACATGTGGCACGTCACGACCTCGTAATGCTAAGCGGGCAATGGTTAGTAGTTACTTTTTGATTCTTCTTCAAAATGGCATGCCGTGTTTTATGCAGACGGACGAGGATCCCATGCCCTGGAATGATGTTGAATAGGTAATACATTTACTTTTCATTTCCTCCTATTTTTACGTTTTACGGTCACTCAATAATCAGGTAGTTCATGAAAGCAACTTTAAAAATGGCATCTTTTAAAGTATGAACAAACTTGATATTTGTCCCTCAAATCATCAACTTTCCTTTACGCATTAAAAACTTGATACTCACAAACTTTATCCACAGCTTTTGATCTATCAACAGTTCTTCCATTGCCACTAGCCGTGGTTTCTGTTAAAAGATCCTATTTGATGCATACTTTGAATAATTAGTCCAATGTAACCAAAAACTAAACAATCCTCCCTAAATTTGATATTTACAATCCAAATCATCAAGTTTCTTCTTAGGCACAAAATACATTTTTTGGACGGTGCTTCCAAAGTGCTATAATCAGATGCTCCATCTCGAATCGAACCATAATTGATGATTTTTGACCTATCGCCATTCTCTTCTTTCTCCTTTGAAGCTTATCCTTGATCGCTAAAGGAGTTTCTAAATCGACAATATCTTTTACATCTGTTAACCCTTGGCCTCCTTGTCGCTCGGAACCTCTTACCTGTGCCGCAACTTTTCGATTGTGTCATCACAGGAAGCGGTTATTTGTTGTATGCCGATGATCTTAGACTCCATTGTACTACATTTATCCGTCAATTCCTTTATAAGTTTCATGGTATCCTCATGATAACCTAACTAGCGATGTTTTCGTAACATTAGCGGTTTCTCCATGCAAGCTAGCTAGTTGGACAACTTTGCACTCCAATCTTCCAACCAAGTTATTATTTATTTTTACACAATCTTATTATTATTATTTTTTGTTATTTATTTATTTAATTTTTTTAATTCATTTTTTGTTTTTGTTTTTTGACACTAAAGGTCCAAAGAAGAAAGCCCAAAAAATCCTAGTGCTCATAAACCTAGTAGTTATAACTTATAAGTGTAACCTAACCACAAAAACATGATATCCACTAGCAGGACTTAACAAAAAGAACAAGCAGTTGAATCATACACACTAGCCGTACTAAGATTTCCAATAGCAGTACTACCTTTGTTACAAAGCTTTGAAAAAAACATCTTGAGACTAAGTTGAATGACTAGTCGAGCCTTCAACGTAGTTCTAGAACGTCGTGACTTCATACTCACCTTCGGTGGTGGAATTGGCGAATTGTTACACCGCCATGAGATAAAGGTCGCTATCGTTCGATCCCAACAAGATATTGATTACCTAGCGGCGAATTATGGTAACACAAGCGATGAGTTAACAGTTGAGCAACATATCAAGAACTACATAAGCGGATAAGTTTCCCAAAAGCGTAGTTTCTATACAACCAACACCGTGCATGAAAACGTTCTCCATTATCTAAAACGTCCATTCGTAAGTAACATATTGCTTACCGGCCAGAAGCCATGTCAACAAAGACATACAAACAAGACAATTGTATTATTGTATTTACCTTTGACCACATAACTAAATGATACTTTTATTAATTTTATACGTTGATTAACTATATCCTAATACACAACCAATTTTCTTTTAGGTTTTATTCCTCTCAACGAGGCTGTAAAACTCGGTGTCTTGCCCAATTTAACATACCTACAAGAGTGGTAAAATTCTATGATAGCGGCGACATGTGTGACTATGAGTCACGTGTATGGTATGTCCGTGTTAGGGAGTGCTTACAGGTATCTTCTTATTATAACCTACTCATATTATTACTTGTTTGTTATACTTTGTGACCAGACACCATGCTTCTTATAACCAACATATATAATACAATTACGGACAACACATACATAAATAAACTTATAATTTGTTATAATTTGTGACCAGACACCAATACACCATGCTTGTGAGTAGTTGCCCATTATTTGTGTCTAGTTGCCCAATAACAAATTTATTGTTGGCCAAAGTTTATTGGGTGTTGTGTTGTAGCAGTTTGACTTTGAGTTTTGTGCACACTAGTTCCCTTCAAGTACATGCAACTATGTACCACCATCATTTCCTTACATCTATTCACCATTAATAAACCGTCCTTCTTATTTTAAATCCCAATTTTTATTTACCACAACCAACAACATTCTTTCTCATAAACATTTGTTATACTTACTTGTCTATAGTAGTAATATCAAAGGAATACCACAACCAACAACAGATTATCTAAAATATGTGTAGATTAACTAGAACCAACCAAAAATAAAGTACATAAATCTGCTTGCTTCCGTATTTTAACAATTTATTTTCCTGATTTTAATTTACATTGTGTCCCGCACATATAATACGGTATAGGAAATACATACTTAGCTACCAAACTTGATTACTTTTAATTTATAACTGCACATAAGGTTCATGATTTAATTGGGCCACATATGATTTAATTGCCCATCGTATGTATGTGCTTGCCAAAAAATATTAACTTGTTGGACACAAGTTTCATTGTGTCTTTTTTGTGCAATAGTTAAAGTTGAAAAATTAATGGACTAGTTCCCTTCAAGTACATGCCACTAGCTAGCACCATCATTTCATTACGTCCTTTCCTCATTAACAAAGTTTGTCCTACTTTTGTGCATCCACGATTTGGATTTTTTACAAATATATCCATTCAATATTTAAGATAGCACAGCCAAGTGCACACTTACTCAGAATTTATTATATAAAAGTATGAGTTATATTATGGTAGTGTATTATTACATAAAATATAAAGGATATGTACACCTAATAATAGAATATGTGTGTTAGTTGATGTAACCAAAAAGTAATCAATATAAACCTGTTTAATGGCGTGTATTTACACAACATACTCAAGTAATAATTTTTCTAACCCAAGGGGCGTAAAATTTTGTTGCATTTGGAACTAAACAAAATTCAAACTGGTTTAGTTGCCCCCAAATTGAAACTAGTTTCCCAAAATGGTTATCTTGTGGCCAGGAATCGGTCGAGTACAACAGAAGCTTCATTAATTTAACTTGGCCTAATGTGCAACTGTAATTACTTGACATGACTCAACTATTCACCACTTGACTATCCACATTAATTCAAATAGACTTCAATTCAAAATAAACTCCATGTCACCCCACCCCCGCTCTTTCCCCCCACCCCATTTAGGTTATATAAACGGACAGCATATATCCCATTTTCATACAACTTTTGTCAGGGGACACACACTAGCCACAACACAATTTACTACAAAAGAAATGGATAACTTAGATAAAGACATGGTTAACAACCTGTTTGTGCGTGACAATGAACGTGACTTCTAATTCTTAAGTGATGCATGCAAAGGTGATCAACCTAACTCGTCGTTTACTTTGCGAGGGGGCGAGCGAGATCAAGCGATTGGAGTGCGTGGTTGGGTCGAGCATGCCGGTGTTGTTTTGGAAATCTGCGTAAATTCGGGATGAGGAGCTTGAGAAAACAGGGGCGATGAGGCTAATGAGTGAGACTCACCCAAGTTCTCAAAAATCTCCTTTCTGTCAAAGTCGCTCAAAATTTTTAATCCTCTACTCCTACCTTGTTATGTGCTCTCTCTCACGCTCGTCATTGTCATATTTTGTGTTTTGGTATCTTCATGAATGTCGTTGTTTCGTTGATGTATTTTGTTATCCTTTAATGTATTGAAATGAAATCTATTATGAATAAAAATATATCAAGCACATGTCAAATGTTCGAACGTTGTTTATGAATCACGAATAAAAACATATAATACTTTTGAACACATCTATAATTTACAACATGACACTACATATCATATTTAATCCGGCTTGAACAAACAACCTTATTTCATCAATAATTTGGTGACAAACGTGGTAATTTCAATTATATAATAGTAACATTTTTCGACAAGCCTCTAACAAGATCACCCATCTATTTATTTTAACAGTTTCTGTTATTCTACAGGTCAAACTACCAGTTGTTCTAGAGCAAGCAAATGTTTTTCATAAGACTGGAATACATCCGAATGACTATTAGATTTCATTTAGGTTAGCCGAAAACGTTCCTAAGCAAGGGGATCTTTGGTGATTGTGGTGTGTGGGTTTGTATATTTTATATCGATTGGCACATGGTCTATCGTTGCAAGTTGATGATCCGGTGACGTCATTGGCATATCGCGAGAAGATGATTCGATTTTTATAAACATAGATTTTATCATTTGTACTAACAGCTTTAAACTTATCTCCAACATCACTTTCATTGTTTTATCTAGCACCATCTATTGATATATTCATTCACACATAAGCCATTAATGACTAGACAATGGATTCATAACAACTATTTACTACACTAAAGACATTTATAACATGCATACATAAACCAATAATGATACAATACCTTGCATGCAGCAACCTTGGGTACGTGTAACATTCATACAAAAAACAATGGGAGACACGACGTAAAAGTATGTACACATTTTACATCTAAATTTGTTGTACTGTATAGATAATGTTTCTTTTTAAAACTCCACAATTCCAGTTCATTTATTCTTCGTTTGGACGTCCATTTAATCATGACATTTGGCCATCCATTCCAAGAAAAATTAAAAAAGGGCCACAGATAGGTTTGTCAATTCATTTATTCCCATATCATTACACAAATACACTACACATAAAAATTTATAACAAATTAACCAAAAATTTTCCCTATTACTATTTCCATATTAAAATAAATGGATCATAGTTTTCATACTATTAATAAGTACATTATTAATAGTAAAATAATAATACAACCTTTCCTAATATATATCAAATCTTCATCTAGATCACATTTGTACACAAGTCATAATGCCAATCTCCCAACCTCTCTTTCATTAAAAATCTTTGCTAAGCCTCCGGTTGCCTTATTTGATTTCAAGCCAAGGTATGCCTGCCATTACCTTTCGTGATTGTCACTTGCCCATACTAGGTTTTTGTCCAAACTTGCTAATCTAGTTTGTATACATTTATTTACCTTTATTACAGGAGTACTACACGCTATGTAGCTGCGAATCTTGTAGTTGAGATTCACTACGATGGTGAGTTCATTCGGTTGTCCAAATTAACTTATGCGTATGGGCGAACCCTTGTGCATACGTTGAGTAAGTCCACAAGGATGAACTTTAATCAAATGCTTGACTTTTTGGCCTACAAGTTAGAGTGTAAGATACGGGCTTTGTATTTATGTAGGCCACTATTTGCTCTTTCAACTGGTTTGACAATTGTTGAATGCGATAATGATATTAAAAGGATGTATGAACTTGCCGAATAATGTGGGTTGATCGGCTTGTACATTGTACATGAACCTGATAACTTATCATGTTTCTATTAGGATAACCTAATTTTGGATCTTCTTGATGAGCCAACGCGTGCAAGGATAGCGATACATGATAAACTTGTGGAGCTTGCTACTTAATTACGCCTCGATATTCTTTGCATGGGAGGAGGAAGAAAGCGGCCACCTCCCTAAGAAGCCCTCCGTTCCAAACTAGAAGTCAAGGAATTGAATGTCAAGGAAAGAATCTTTTCATGGATTTTTGGCTAGCGAAATTGTTCATGCCGACATTGGGTTCAAGTGATGATGAATGGTACTATGGGTATTTCTTGGAGTGCAGATCAATGGATGTTGGGGTTCTACTTCTTCCGTTATGGCAGTGCAGTCATAAGGTCTCTAGAAACCTTATGCAAGGAGGCACTGCTTTCAAACACCAAGATCGGGTTTACGGAAGATCAAGATGTCGAGGCATTTAAAAGCTCTAACAAGAGACCGCCGTCGAGGAGGTGCGGATTAAAAGCAATTTGGTTTTAAGGACGAGAAGGTTGGAGTGTAGGTATTTTTATGCAAGATGCTCATCTTTGTCGATAACGTTAGAAACGGGTGTGTTAACATAACTTAAAACTCAAAATAGTTTGTCTAGTTTAGCCTTTTTGTAAGGCAATGTTATGTAATTGTTAAACATTTTTTGTTGGTGCTTCTTATGATTACCAAAAAAAGTTCAACAATTACAAAATTAACATGCGATGTTTTTGTGTAACCATACGCTTTGGGGTTATCGTAGTATGCACCGCTTTTGATGTACGTTCGATGTGCGTTTACATAATACTGTGTATGAATGCTTTATAGTATGATGTATATCATGGCAAACTTGATGGGGCATCTCTGTTTTAGGCTAGCAACCCTATAGGGAAACTTCATTTTATTGGGGTTCGGTAGATAAGTTTTTTTTTTGCCTTTCAATAGTCAGCATTTTTTGGTGGGTGTACACGTGTTCAACTATATTTTGGCCACGTGCATGGTAACTATCTCTTCCTGGTTTAGTGCTTTATCCAGCCTTGTTTGTATTTACCCACTTTGACCCAAAAATAATTGTATTTGACAGTTTTTTAGCTTGATTATACAGTTTGCATCTTGTCTATCAAGTGTTTGGATTTACCCATTATTTGCTAACTAAATATGTGCTTGCATTGGCATAACATAACAAATACATTATACAATTTAGTCTACATATATTATGAAATACAACATAACAAGAATAGGTGGTGGCTCACTTGTTCAATGGCTAGCATGTCATTCCCTAGGTGTATCAATTGCAGCTTGTTCAATTGGTCGGCCATTTTTAGGTGGTTCACTTGTTATTCGACTTGCAAGTGGTTGGGTTTCTTAATCACTAATTTCACTGGGTTCTGTACACATAGAATCATGAATTTCATTAGCTGTTGATGTAATCTCACTTCTACCTCTGATACTCACTTAACCACCGCCTATACAAGATGCTGCAACATGTAGCCCCATCACACCATCACCTCTACGAACTGCAGTTGTTTTTTCCCTGCTAACATGTACACCACCAAGTCTACATGCAACAACCCCACAAACAGTACCACATGATTTATCTATTCGGTGGACGCCTTGCATCTAAGGTCAATCATACTTGTTTTCTCTTTCCATCCTGCACCCAATGCATACCATTTTCTCAACCGATTTCGATGTATAACGAAAAGAATAGCATTCACGGTTTATATAAGAACGTCTACTAGCATAACCATCTCTATTTTTTTCTCTTCATTTATTTCACTTGAATGGTGTGCCATACTAGTTGGTTGGAGAATTTAATTGAAGAGTAACACACACTCTTTCTAAACTATTCAATTACCTTGTGAGTAGTCAAATTAAAGGTCTGCCAACATTGTTATAGCAGGAGTAACCTTAGAAAACATGTAGTAACAACATGTTTATATTATTTGGACTTCAACACTAGCAGTACTAACATGTTATAACATTTTTAAGTCTTAATTCCGAAACCTTAGACAACATGTAGTGACAACACGTTTATATGATAAATTGTCTTCAGCACTAGTAGTCCTAACTTTAACTAGCAGTTTTTAGTCGTTAGTGTGACAGCCATAAGATACATGAGAGACCTAGAATGACAAACACTTAAACCTTTTTTACCCCACAAAACTACTTATCCTTTTATGGTACCAACCACACATCAGTGATCCTTATGGTCCCAACAATCAACATCCCCACATTCCTTGTTATACACTAGGTCACTTTCAACGAAGAATCCAAATAAAAAAATATTGTTGTCCTTTTCGTCTTTTTTTAGAAACAAATCCAGGTTTTTTGTACTCTCCCGTATGTACTTTGTTACCTTATTCGTTCATATATTTATACATGAATATAAATAACTATGCACCTTTATATTTTATATTCTATTAGTAATTTTTTTATTTAATTCAAAGTTATTGAAATTGTTATTAGGGTTTATGTTTTATAGGTATGGTCATTATACCCTTTTAAGTCAAGTGGTTCATTCTAATTGTTATTAGGGTTTATGTTTTATAGGACATGTCGGAAACCAATAGCATGATGTTTTTTTGTGTCGTTTACTTGATTCACTTTGTCCTTAAGTTTACTAAAAAAAATTCATTCAAAACTTTTTTCATTCTGTCTTTCATTTTGTCCTTAAGTATTCATGTGGCTTTTTAAAAAAAAATAAAATAAAAAAATAATAATAAAACAGACACAAAAAAAATTAGGGAAAATGATAAAAAAATGCATCGAATTTGACACTTTTTATGATTGTGTGTAGCCAACCCATTATTGGTGAACTATTAGATGCTTTTTTATAATACATCAACCTTATGTAGAATACAGATGTATGTGTTATAAAATAAGCATTTAATTGACAAACAATATTTGTTTGTTTGAAAAGTTACATTCCCATATGCATATTTTAATAATGAGATTTACTTGCATTAACCAGGTAAACAGGTCCACAATGACAGCCGCTCAAACAGATTTATTCTTGAAACAATGGAGGTGGTATTCTTTCGGAATAGATCATGAGATGCATGCACAATAAAAGGTGACCATAATATAATTATTTCCTAGACCCACATTTCACAACAGCACTCAAAATAAAATTCAACACAAGATACATGACTACAAATACAAATACCAACATAAACAAGACATCGTCACCGCCATAAGAGTCGACGATCTGTGCACACACGGTTACCAACCCATTAAGCCCTTAAGTTTCAGGATAAACAAATCATTGTTACGATAGTTTAGTTCGAGTTGAGCTGCCAGAATGCGCATTTGCATGAGCTTTTGTTCATCTCTTTCCTGTACTTCTCTTAGATATTCAACATTTTTCTGGGCATAAACATTCGCGACTATTTCGAGCCCTTGAATAAAAGTAAGCCTCTCACGCGTAACACTGACCAAGCTAGCGCATAGGCCATTAATTTGGCGTGACATTTGAAGATCTTGGCCTGCAGCTTGGCGACACTAAAACACTAGCATATCAGACCAGTTATTCGAATTTGCTTCACTTCTAAGCTGATCACACTTAGGCCGCCTAGACATTGTGTTTGCTTACTTTATTACAAGTTATGACCAAATAGATATCCACTTAGCCTCTTAAATAGAAAAAACAAGGCTATATCTTTTGCATAATGACAAACACAATGCCCATATGTATACAACATCATTAGACATTGAATACTATTTGCATACAAACAAAACACAGAAAATCGATACCGTTTTTCAGAATTCTACTTTATTACTTTATTTGCTTGGATGATATTTAGCACAAATAATATTAATTATTGTCTTTTATTGTATGTTTGGTTGGATTGTATCTATTCACTAATGCCAGTTGACATGCAAATTCCTAGCAAACTATTTTAACATAACGTATCACAGAAATTAAGAAATGATTATCGATTAATTTACCTTTATGCTATACTAACTTCTTCGGTATGTTTTATATCGTAAGACTATTGATGTATTCTAAAACCAGATCTGATGTGATGCTAAACACTGCGTAACAACAACATGCCTATACCAAGACAACAATGTACAAAATATATGAAAGAAAGGTATGTTCTAACAAAATGAAAATGGCACCATAAAGCTTAGATTCATTACTTACTGAATGATTAAAAAAGGAAACAAAAAAAGATTTGAAACACCAAAATAAACCGAATCAAGACACCATGCCTTTCGATTTTCTATGAATGATGAAGCTCACAGGCTCGCTCGCTTCTTCATTACATTGACCAATATCAGCTGCGGCTCGTCGGATCTTCGGTTTGTAGCTTGGTTAATTCAAATACTTTCCACACAAGAATCAAATGGGTATAAAAGCTCTAACTCTCCAATAACAAAATCCCTTTCACCACACGTGCCCGATTTCTTGAGCCTTCTTCATCAACTCGCTTCATCCACCATGACAACACTCACATCCCTTAAAAATGAACAATCATCATATCTCTAAGAAAACTAGATTCTGCAACACCAACAAGTTCTTCACAGAATGGCATAGGTGTAGTCATCCTTTTTCAGTTTTGTTTTGTATGTTTTAATTTTTTTCCCCCTTTGATTGCTATGTGTGTGTTTTAAATAGAAGATTTAGTTTAAGTTATAACATAATTAGTGTTGTCTCAGTGTACAAAACTGATGTGTCCTTTGAGTTAACAGCCACCCTAGCATTTTGTCTTCCACAAGAAGTAGCATTAAATGACCAACCTTTCACATACACGCCCTTTCATTTTCTCCCTTTTTATTATTACATATATTTCAGTTTGCTACTATGAAGATTAAAAACGAAACCACGTCAAACAAATTACGTGTATATATATGAAACTAGGAGGAAAAAAAAATAATAAAAAATAAAATAAAATAAGAGAAATCTGGAAACGTGAGAATTGCTGGATTTACCTTACTTTTTTTATGGACACTTATTCCTCATCTATGCTTACTTGCAATATGTAACTTTTTTTTTCTTGCACTTTGCAGGTTTGATTTTTTTGGGGCATAAGAATACAAGAAGAGGGAACATGGCATAAATTTATTCCAAAGGTTCACACATTAAAAAATAGTTCGCTAGGTATATTGTATGTTTTTTTTTACCCAAATGTGTATTGTATGTTTCTTTTACCCAAATACATTTGTCAAGTTTTGTAACTAGTTGGCCAGTTTACATATGTTTGAATATTAGACAAGCTGCATTAACTCAATAATTAATTAATAAAAGTACTGACCACTTGAGTACACGTATCACTAATAAAATTTGATGAATACAAATTAAATCCACTCAATCCCCACCCTTTTGCATACATCACAACTGGACTAAAAGTACTATTGTAGTTGCCATGAGTACACTATTTAGTTTCCCAGTACCATTTGCTAGCTATGCACTAGCAAACTCGTCATAAAAATAGTTTAAAAAATTGAAAGATGTAAATTAAATCCACCAAACCCCAAAACCCATTGTTGCATACATCATCACTTGACTAAAAGTACTACTACGTATACTAGTTGCCATGAGTACACAATTTAGTTGCCCAAAGTACCATTTGCTAGCTATAAACTAGCAAACTCGTCATAAAAAATATTTGAAAAAAATAGGAAGATACTATAAAAAAACAAAGTGTGGGTGGGTACTTATTTGGGGTTGTGATCCACTTGTCCATTGGAAACAGACAATTGTCATAACTAGTTTGTCAGAAATTTTGTGCCTATATATGACGCTATGTAACAAAAATAGTTTTTGGTATCTCTATTAGTGATAGTCTTAGAAAAGCAAACATAACGATGTCTGCTGGCATGGTTTTATGTGATGAATTACCAATGGTTGGTGGTTCAAAGTTGTTAAAAGGTATTACGATCGCGTACTACAGAGGTGAATTGGAAGTTGCTTTACATGATGAAGCAGATCATAGGAGGAAAGTTGTTGAAAATAGGGGCCGTGTGAACCGTACACAACAAATGATAGCGGAAGTGGAGCTTTTATGCGGGTCGGATTGTTGGTTGCCAACAATTAATCACCTGTTAAGGATGCAAAATGAGGATCTGGCTGAGAGTTCCAAACTTCTGTTGTCTTGGTTTAGAAAACATGACCGTGTTAAAGAGCTGAATGGTTTAATTGAAAAGTTGGAGTCAATGGAGATTTGATGTGCTTTGTATTAATTACATGGAGTCAATGTTGCCTTTTGTTTATTAGGGATCGTTGTTACATTTTGGAGTCACTTATCTCATCTTTGTATAGTCTGTATGTCATGTTAACCTATGGATGTGATCCCTTTATGTTACTAGTATATATTTGTGGAATGTTACTAGTATTATTTATTTGCGTAATTATTCAAGCGTGTGCGTGATAGTAAGTCACGTTACAAAAATAAAAACTTACTAATAAAGTATTAATATGAAGATGAAATTTTATTTAGTTAAAAAAAAGTCATAGTGTGGGTGGGTACTTGTTTGGGGAATGCATGCCAATGAGATGATTCTAATAATGGTAGTAAGAATTTTTGTGTCTCGATAATAGAAGATGATGACGTGTTGAGTTACTTGCTTATGTATTAGAATAATAACCCTTATTATATAAATTAAAAAAATAAAATAAATAAAAAAATTAAAAAATATATATATAATTTGAACAACACAATTGGGGATATATGCGCCAAAAAATTAGTAAAAACTGCTACAAGTGTTAAAAAAGTTAGTTTTTAGTAAAAATTAATTTGGATTCAATTGGGAATACAAACTCAATTAAGAGTTACAACTGCTGCCGCGGAAGGAGGCTACAGGGTTTGAACAAATTCTTAAGTATGTTCATACGTAAATCCCCAACCACTGCTAACTTCGATCTAACCACTGCTAACGTCGATGTAACCACTGCTATTGTCGCAAAAACCACCGCTAGTTTCGACGCAAAAATCATATTTGTTTGTGTTTACGTAATCATTAATATTCAAAAAGTCCATAAAGTACAAGAGGGTATGAGCGAATTAAAAGGTGGACTAGTTACAGTTTAAATTTTAAAAGTTTTAAATTTAAAGCGCCCATATGAATGTTTTATTACAGTTTGTCAAACGTGCATAACAACATTTCAAAAAGTAAAAAACATTTGTGGAAGCTGCATTTTTACCAAAATAATGTATATACAGACATACCAAACTTTATGTGCAAAAAATTAATTTACATAGGCCATTCAACCGATACATAAAACTACAAACACTATGTGAATAAACCGATAAATTCAAACTGCTTGTAATTATGAATAAGGAATATCCAAATACCAAAAGGAGAGAAATCGCATGTAAAGATTCACATTCCTTCCCAAGTAATTTTATGTCAAATATAGCAGAAAAATAGATGGCAGCCTAGGAGCCTAGGCATGTGCCACCCATAAAACACTTAATGATAATTAATGATAACGCTGCACGAGCAAGAAAATCCTCGGTATAAATACGCGAGGTAAATCAAGGGTAAAGTCCAGAAAAAGCAAAAAAGGAACCATTCCTTCACCTACAAAAGATGTCGACCTGGAAATCAGGCAACATAAATTTTTTAGAAACACCGAAGAGAAGTTGAAGATGTTATTCAGAAAAAGAACATGATGGTACACAGTACAAAAAGAATACATACGGACGTCAACAACAACGCGTTGCCCATGCACGGTCACCGCTTCCAAAACCCCATACATAGCCTAAACCTTTACCCCTCCCCAAATAAATAAATAAGCGTAAAGTCGATGTCATGACAAGCGAAACATGTTCTAAAATGACTACTAATAACAATTAAATGGTTCTAAAATGACGACTAATAACCCATCTCCGCGACCATTCACAGCACACCTTCACCCAAAACCCATGTCCATTCAAGTTGTGGTAGTCTGCCAGGACCATATGCATACCAAAGGTGGGAGTTTAAACCTATTAGACTCTCATTAGCAATATGGGATCTTGAAAGTGGAGGCATTTCCTTCTTAACCTCGCCGTTTGAGAGCGGAAGAAGGAAATAAATCATGGGAATTGGGTCATGGGAGTGATAATATATGTTCGGAAGATGGGTCCCGTAGGGAAGGCCGACAAAAGGAAGTTAGGGGCAACGAAATATGTAAACCAGCCCCTAACTAACACGAAAGTTCCCTAAGAAAGTCAAACAACGAGAGGATGAAAACTATGCCTTCTTCCTCTGTTGGTGCATTCAACCCCATTCAAGTGCGTCTACTAATTCGCATATCCGGTTGGATAAAGCGGGTCTAAGTAAAATATGACCACTTGGGAGCCGGGAAAAATAAAGCTGCTGGTGGAAAGCTACATTACCAAAAGCCCTTCGATTGCGCGCAGATGGGAGTATTTAGACCGAAACCCCGAAGGCCCATTGAAGTTGAAATGCCTATCTAATTCCTCGGGAATCCTATGGGTGAATCTGACAGGCCACGAGGAAGCAAGCCACTGGAACTCCTTCAAGAAAAGGATAAAGGCAACAAACCCGCATCGGGAAAGCCAGCAGAAAAAAAGAGTTTCAGCAATAGACAAACAAGTGGTAGTATACGTCGCGTACCACTGCTAATGTACTTGTCACTGCTAGTATGATTGTGTGGGATGAATATGTAATATTCTAGAATGTATTCGGTAGGATGTTTTGTATTAGATAAGTATGGTAAGTATATTTATCTTGTACAGTACTTGGTGTATTTTGTAAAGGACTCCTTAACCTATTAAAGGAGGTCCTAAGTTTGAGTTAGATATAAGTTTTGGTGATATCTAGAGTCGATACACTTCAAGGTTGTAAACCCCAATACTATTCAGAGTATTCGTGCATTAACAACATATCGAGGTGTTTAGTGAGAATAAATGTTCGTTAATTATTCTTCTTCTTAAGGTGAAGCACTAGATTCCGCATAGAGTTTAATAGGTTGTGTTTGTTTATTCAGCTTCTATAGTAGATCCTTCGCTAAACTGGGCTCAAAAATAGATTTGTATGTCAATGGGTGAAATTTTTTTATAGACTCATCACTTATTCTAAAAACATCAACATCTTCACTTGGACAGAAGCACATAACGGCATCAGGTTATCAGATGTGTTGAGTTACCTTCGTTTGAGTGGATTATTCTAAGCTTTATGCGACATTTGTAAACGTAAAAAAAATGCTACACTGCTTTTATGCTCAATTACTTAAATTAAATATCTCAAATTAAAAAATGATCTGGTTGTATACTTACAACTCGCTAGTTGTTTTTACTATCGCTATTGTGGGTTGAACACGGACATAGTCGTTTACCACCGCTTGTAGTAAACTTACAACCGCTAGTTAATTTGTACTAGTGTTGAATGTTAAACTGTTTTTGGAAGTGTGCATTGTCCCTAGTTGGTAGTTATTAGTAGCTTGTAGAATACGAAATGTACATCTAGAAGGAGTCGTGGGTTTATAAAAAGTAGTCCGTAGGGAAAACAAGTTGCCCTAAGTACAAAAGTTAGTTGCCAAATTTATTTTGGGTAACAACTGCTTGTTTCCAGATTAAATAAACATGGATAATGGGATAACAAAACAGATGAAATAGTAAATACGTTGACATACAACGTTTGATCTGAAAACCAACTACATATTACGATTACTACATGGTTAAAACTTTAATTGTTACATATTATATAACCACTTGATCGATAACATTCAACGATTACAAAAATCTAGACATTCAATGCTTCCTTCCCACACGCAGAAAGTGTACTAAAACCACAAACCTTTATTCCCATTTAGCCGATCCGTAATCTCACCGAACAAACTGTTGAATTTCCAACAATGATATATCATTAACCAAATCAAGTGATAATGTTTAAAAGGAACATGAATAGAATGGTAAGTTATAAATAAAACATACTATAGACAAGACGGTGCAGTATGATTTAACAAAAAGAGATTCTTTGTATGGGCGATGTAGAAAGATCCGTATCTCCTAACATTCCCATGCTGACAAATAATTCAAGTTCTTTGTTGTACACGAATAGCGAGTGACCCAAATGATTGCCAGTGTACGCTTCCACTATTGGAGCATGATCCTTTATAAACCCAAGCAAACGAATAGATAATAGGGTGGGAATGGCAAAGAGGCTTCTAAATGATCTTATGGCAAAACCATTCACGTCCAACAACCATCCACAAAACAATGGCATATCTTCATCAATGATCATACCAGAAATCACTAGAGAGGTTCCAAGATCGAAAACATAGAATGGAACTGGGAGTTCCTTTTTTAAAATCTACGGTAGGTCTATAACTTTAAATTGGTTGGTTACCAAATCAAACGAAATCAACATATAAATCTTGTACGTAACACCGTCCTCATTAGTTAACTTTTCACTCCTAGTCCAATAGATAAAATGACCCACAACTGCCTGACTTTGACGTTTCAATTTGATAGTTTCACGAGGGGGTGGAAATTTTCAAGGCATGTCCACCTTAACGAGTTGAAAAAAAAAGACAGACACATACAAGAAACCACTTTGGAAAACAGGATAGGAGACATTCACGATCGTTGGGTCAAGAGTGTCCGGACGGACGGCAAAACCAAAACAAATCTTTTACATTCAATTTGATGCGTGTAAACGGGACATGTACGCAAGTGATTTTTGGATTGCCGGGTTCCAAATAATGTACATTAGATTTGAGCCATAAACAAAACACGAAGACCATTAGAATTCCAAGCGCATTCATAGATGAAAGCATTAAATCATTTGAAGTACTATAGCGGTCATTTGTTCATCAAAAGCTAACATAAAACCTTTTGACCACGATCAAATGTTAGCATAAAAAACAGGTCATCGTTCGACAAACACCCTAATTAAAGATGAAGAATCCACAATCTATACTAGCCTTCCATAACTTGCAAACACTACGAGTGGAGTATAGACTTAGGAGGTAACTGCGAATGATATATAGTTGAACATCCGGTGGGATATAGTCGGACATTTTGTTAAACAAAGCGTAAAGATTGAGATAAAGATATGAAGTGAATAGACCAAAGAAGAAAGAAATATTTTGTTAAACAAATTAAGAAAGATTTGTATTGAAGAAAGAGATTGGGAAGAAGACATTTAAGGACATGTATAACACCCCAAATCTCTCGTGCAGTGGAAGACTTAATCAAGTTTTGGGCGTTACTATTGGATTGGTATCGCATGCGTGTATAGCAAAAGATAGTCATTTAACATTCAAAACCAATCCCAATTTAGTTATTCAAAACATTTAATCCAAAAGTGTAAATATTAGGCCCAACACATGATTTAATAAAATAGGTCACCAAAGTTTATCAGAGTCAGAAATGATCCTTGAAACCCGCCTTCTTGCCAAGCTTCCACTGATCACGTATTCAAAACATCTTTCAAATACCTGAGAAATCACGCTAAAAGGTCAGCTTACGCTGGTGAGTTCATAGGTTTAAGTTCAACAAAATCATAATGGATTTGTTATGCAAGACCTAAGATAGATAAATACCGTTTGCACACCTATCCTACCCGGATCACCAACCATAATCATATCCCGCATCCAGGGATTACTCGGGCCCCGCGACTCTAGTCTAGCACTGTCGTGGCAAAATCTAGAACAATTACCAACCCCGGACTAGGTCGATGTAGAAGTTTATTCTTAGCTAGGCAACAGTTATAGCAATTAGGATTGCTACCCTATTCTAAGGCAACAACTACCGCACATCTATCTAAACAGTCAAGCATATAAGCAAATCCAAATAGTTTTCACGGTCCAAAAAGAGCAGCATGATTCTCACCCCAATATAGTTAAAAACGTAGATAAAAGTGGGGCTATGAAACTCACCTTAAGAAATCAGCATACGAATAAACACTAGCAGGAGATAACAGAAATAACGGCACATCAACTATCGACTCGGCACAACCTATTAATGTAGACCAAATTTAATATGTATATCTCTCGAAATCAACGTTATCTACCCCAATGTATTCCATTTCATTATTTCAAAAAATGTCTCGTTTCACCATTTAATCCTAGTGTTTGGCATTCCTCATGTGGGTGTATCGACTCAATATGATGCTATGAATGCACTCAAACAACCAATATATAACTCAATGCAATACAATGAGACCTCTAAGCAATAAGCTTCATAGTTCAATAAGTTTCGGAATAAATAGTTAGCCTTATCGAATTCGTCAACTCGATAAACTCATTTATTTACTCATATCGCTTATTATCCCATAAATCAATCGTATCCTAAAGAGTCATAAGGATAATTCACCCATTAATAAGGTTACCCAACGTACCTAGCGGGCTCTTATTAGATTCGTCAACCCAATAAGTCCGCTACCCACGTGGATCAACACTATTAATGCTAGGTTATCTGTAACCCATGCACACAACGTAAGCAAATAAATACTTAAACTAATATTAAATGCCCATAATTGGCATCCTTCGATAAACGTGTACTCGAAACATTAATTACTTATTGATGATGTACCCTCCGAGTAGCTCGAAGGGTACTCCTTTGAGACATGTCAAAGCCCTTCAGTACGAAGGCCCAAGTTAGGATTCCGAAATATCCACAAGCGTCAAACCATTCGTTAGCACGAAGGTTACCTAAGGAATTCGCCATTGAAGCCCTAAGCCCTTCGGTATGGCTAATGAAGGAACAATGGATAAGGGAACCTCCCGACTTGGTCAAACCCATGATCTCCCTCTCTCTTGGCTTCCCCGTCAAGTCTGAGAATGTGGGTCACTAAGCCCTAGCGGTTACCCACAATCATGGGACGTCCCCATGATCTCCGACATTCATGCAAGAGTACCTCCAACCGTATTTCTTCCACTATAAATAGGTTGGACGGGCAATGAATTATGGTATGCTCATTACACACTCATCTCTTTATTTACACACACTTAAACATCCATAACTCATACTTACTCTCACGCCGGAGGTGGTTCACAGGGTCCTAACCCTACGCAATCACTTAACGTAGTGTTTCGTATTTCTTATTCTCAGGTGAAAGGAAAGTCTTGGCTGGAACATACACCCCTCATTACTTTGATCATCATCGAAGCCTGGTAGTGCAATATTTTGTACAATCAGTGGTGCCATCCGTGGGACCACTACTATTAGTCCGTAATCACCCGGTCCTAAAACCCCTAACCAACTACACTACATTTCGGCATGGAACCAGAAGAGAAGATACCGTCCACTGGGTTTCTCTACTGGTCCGCTCAACACAACTAACACCGATAATCTCGCCCCATAACAAGATCAACCTTTACCCACGATCTCGTATGGAAACTACTCCCGACATCATGCCTCAACATCCGCTAACCCTATTCCGGATATTAGCCACCGCCCGTTGAGGCAAACCTCGAGGCCTTAGATTCTTTACTAAGGGATCATAAGAGACAAGTTCGCAACACTGAAATGCGGAGGGAGTTGGAATACTCCAGTGAGGAATATGACGAAGAGATTGAAATAGAGGAGAGGCCTCAACACATTGGCAGGCGCTCGATCCCTAAACGGTTCTCCTTCTACTAGAAGGCGGAATGGAAGGACCGTGGGTTTTGAAGAAAGACCCGGAGGAGATCCGGAAGAAGGGAAAGAATGCATGGTGAAAAGGGGTGAATACTCCAGCGGAGGAAGCAACCGGTAGGAAGCGGAGGGTAAACCTACCCCTCTAGTCGCCCATTTAGGAAGAGAAGGACGGGGCTCGGTACCCCTCTTATGTTTTGAGTGTCGGAGGACCTCCTCCATACTTTGGCATGTATCGATTACCCCTCCTGGATTAAACCCCACCCACCGCTCAAATCTACAACACTTACCCTCCGAATGGTTCACTCCCAACCCGAGTTACCAAAGAATGCCCTATGGACATGTTCCTATGCAATTGATGGGTGTAAACCTTCGTACCAACCTTCTCTGTTTACCCTACCTATACGCAGCCATTTCCTACACTGCTTATCCACCTCCATACAACCCATTACTATCTTTGAAGCCTCTGGAGCTTGCACACCTTCGTAAAGTGGATTGAAGACTACCCCTCACCGACGGTGTAAAGATGCCTACTCATATAGGCACCTACGATGGGAAAGGCGATCCCGATAACTTCCTCAACTTATTCAAGGCGCTATCAAGATGCAAAAGTGGGTCATGCGTAGCATGCCACATGTTCACTTACACACTCAGAGACTCTACGAGAATATGGTGGAACGGACAGAAGTTGGGGAGCATTATAAGTCTGGACGATCTTAAGGCTAAGTTCCGGTTACACTTTAGCCAGCAGAAGAAGTACACTAAGACTCACCTAACCGTGCACACCATCAAGCAAAGGGATAACGAAAGCATAAGGGCCTTTGTTACTAGGTATACTGATGAAACTTTGCAAATTCTAGGGTTACACGAAGATCAGAGGATCTTTGGTTTCGTACATGGCCTTCGGACTTGAAGCTTGGTTGAGTTCCTATCCACCGATCTTCCAAACACATACAAGGCCCTGATCGAGAAGGCTTACACCTGGATTGAGTCCAAAGAGGTAGCAGCAAACGGGGCTCCGATAGAGCAAAAGGAAGCTTTTGACAAGTTCTCTCGAGGGTGCTCCTGGTAAGGATCCAAGAATAAGAAGAAGAACAGAGACCGCTTCACTCCATACAACAAAGGTTTGAACCATGGACTCTTGGCAAACTTGGTCAAATCTCCCGGAGATTCAGCACCGAGAAAGTCAGAAAGTCCTTGATCCACCACCCTGATGACAAGACGAAGCAAAGCGAGAGACATGTCCAAGTATTGCCATTTCCATGAAGATCATGGACATGACAAGAACAACCGCAGGGAACTAAAGAAGGATCAAGAGGCGGTACGGTCCGGACAGTTAGCACATCCGTCAAAGGCATCAAAAGCGGAAAGGAAAAGTTCTCCGACACCTGGTGGGTGAATGGGAGGAACAAGAAGGAAGCTACGCCCACGTAAGCTCGATACTAATGGTGCAGGCACAATGCAACCTTGAAAGGAAGGAAGCGGATAGGGAGCTAGGAAGCATAGGGGAAATGAATTTCCCTTACATCGTGGGCGTACACCTTCGGTGATCCCGTGGTCATCAAGGTAAGAATCTCAAGCAGGAGGTAAACCGAGCATATATGGATTGTGGAAGCTCTGCGAGATCATCTATGAGCATTGTTTCCTAAAGCTCAAGTCATCCATACGCTCACTGAGGGTAGACTCGAAAGCACCCCGGTAGGGTTCTCCGTGAACACTCATGGCCCCCGGAGAAATACCGTTGGAAGTCACCATAGGCGAAGGCCCTTATCCCGCACGAAACACTCACCTTCGTCATAGTTAGGTCGACTCTCCTTATAATTTGTTAATAAGGATAATGACTATGCAAAAGATGGGCATTGTTGTTTCCACCATACATGTCGCTATTAAGTTCCAAACCCCTTGGAGTAGGAACTGCTCACTCTAGTTATGGGGCGGATAAGGGTGTATACGGTGTCAAGAAGATCAAAGAAGAATCGGAGGAACCTCCGATAGCGATTCTAAAATTGCTGGATGCGGAGGAGCGAGTTGTAGTTAACCTAGCTACCCCGAACAAGCGGTGGTAGTAGGAAAGCAACTCCGGCAAATTTCAAGGCGAAGCTCACGGGCTATTGCGGACTAACCTTGATGTTTTTGCTTGAAATATTCTCGACATGACGGGTACCAAGAACATTGTCGATAGGCAGACAGATCCCCGGAGCGGAGCATAAACTCAATGAGTACAAACACATTGAGCCAATAAAACGAAAAGGAGAAGCTAGCCCCGAAGAAGCGTTGCGACTGCAATGAAGTTGACGAACTCACACTGGCGGGCATCACGAGGAAGTTAAGTACCAAACTTGGGTAGCCAACCCAAGACAGGTCAAGAAGAGTGACGGAGGGTGGTGCATGTGCGTTGACTTCACCGACATCAACAAAGCATGCAGAAGGATTGCTACCCTCACGTAAATCGTGGGAAGGTAGAGTCCTTGGCAAAGCTTCCGGTTAAAATGTTTCTTAGATGCCTACAAAGGGTATCATCGGATCCAAATGGCAAAGGAGGACGAGGAAAAGACGACCTTCTACACAAGCAAAGGTGTCTCATCGTTACGAGAAAGATGCCCCCGGTTGAAGAATGCGAGGCAACTTATCAACGTCTCGTAGATAAAGCCTTCAACAAGCGAGATAGGCGTAAATCTCAAGTCTATGTTGGCGACATGGTTATCAAAAGCAAGACGGAGGAGGACCTACTCCTCGATGTACGAGAAACATTTGACCAACTTGGGCGCTTAACATGAAGTGAACCCTAAGAAATGCTCCTTGTGTCAAGAGGACAATTCCTAGGGCATTTGATCACTAAACATGGGATACAAAGCTAATCCCTCCAAGGTCAAGGCAATTTCGGATCTCAAGCCCCTAAATGTCTAAAAGATGTGCAAAGCTCGAATGGGAAGCTATGACCTTAAGCCGCTTTTTGTCGAAGGGGATGACAAGTCCTACCATTCTTCAAAACACTCGAGGATGCGTGGACAAGAAAACTTTTCAATGGAGTCGGGATCTTGTCGCCTTCGAAGATGAAGGAGTTCATCGAAATCCTTCCAACACTTGACCCAATCAATAGCGAAGTGTTGTTCATGTATTTAGCATCCTTAATAGAGAGTATTAGCGCAGTCCTTATGGCGGAATGAGACAAACGATAGATCCCCATTTACTTTGTTAGCAGGGTCCTACAGGGAGCAGAGATCAACTATCCAATATTGGAGAAGTTAATACTCGCCTTAATCTACGCAACAAGGAGGCTCCAACGCTATTTCCAAGCCCATCCAATCACAGTCTTAACCGACAAGCCACTCAAATAGATCTAGTCGAAGCCTGAAAAGTCAGGGAGGGTGGCTAAATGGGCTATTGAGCTTGGAGAGCATGAAATAGAGTTCAAAGGACGAAACTCTATTAAAGGGCAAATTCTCATGAGACTTTTGGCGAAACACCTTCCGAGCGACAAAGGAAAGGAAGATCCGAAACCAATCTCGCTCAAGTGCAGGCTAACTCGAAACTTTATACAGACGGAGCGTCCGGCTCGACTGCTCGAGCTTGAGTCTAATGTTGTTCATCCACGAAGGAAGGAGCACATATGCTCTTCGATTCGAGTTGAAGCCACAAACAATGAAGCGTGTCTGACGTTGCTAGCAGGCCTCCGTTGGCTAAAGATATGGAGGTCAAAGCTCGCTATTTTCGTAGACTCCCAATTGGTTTCAAACCAAGTGGCGAGCTCCTATGAAGCAAGGCACCGTTATCAAACAATACTTGGAAAAACAAAGGAGATCTTTGGAAAGCTTCAACTCTACACCATCCAACATGTTCGTAGGAATCGAACAAGAAAGCGACGACTTAGCAAACTAGCTTCCATGGCCTTCGCTCATCTCACCAAAGAGGTACTTGTCAAGTCTTACCTGAAAGATCCATCGTTCGTAAGGAAGTTTCAGATGTGGTTCATGAGGAAGGGGAGACATGGATGACCCCCATCAGGGAATATTTGATAAGCAGTTTTCTCCCTGAGGATCCCAATCTAGCAAGGAATATTCGGGTTAAGTTACCGCAGTACCGACTAATAGGGGAAACCCTATATTGAAGGTCATTTTTGTCACCTTGGTTACGATGTGTGGGACCCAAGCAGGCTTCGAGCATTCTCTCTTAATTCCACGAAGGAACTTGCGGCCTCCATGCGGGACCCCTCGCTTGTCTCGAAGATAATGAAATTGGGCTATTATTGGCCTTGATGCGGGGATGCGGTGAAATCATTCTCAAATGTGAAGCTTGTCGATACACTCAAACGTTCCAAAGATTCGGCGGGACTTGAAAAGTGTGACATCCGCATGGCCCTTTCTCGGTGGGGCATCGATATCGTAGAGTCCTATGCGTAGCTCCGGGAGGAGTCAAATTCTGCTGGTAGCAATCGATTACTTTACTAAGTGGGTGGAGGCTAAACCCTTGGCCTCCGTCACGGGAGATGATTGAGAAGTTCGTATGGGAGCACATTATGTGCGATTTGGAGTGCCTCACATAATCATATCCGACAACGGAAAACAATTCGCGAAGGAGTCTTCACGACTTACATCAAGGCTCAACATAAAGCGTTCGTGGACATCCGTCTACCATCCGCAAGGAAATGGAATGGTGCGGTGTGACGCAACAGAGACATCGTCAAAGGGATCGAGAAAAGGTGGGACGAACTCATCATGGGTGGGTAGATAAGCTCCCTCAAGTTTTATGGGCTCACAAGACGCACCCTAAGTCAAGCAATAGTGAAACCCCCTTTAGCCTAACATACGGAATAGAAGCGGTCATCCCTTTGGAGCTTAGTGTACACACGGAGCATGTGGCAACATATGACGCCTCCCAAAATGACGAAAGGATTAGGAAAACCTTGATCTGCTGAAGAGGCGAAATAGCCTCCATCCGAGAAGCAATACACAAACATAAGATTGAAGGCTATTATGACAAAAGGTCGGACCTTCCACTTTCAAGCACTGGAGAATATGTGCTACACCTCAACAAATTGCAAGCAAAGCGAGTACAGGAAAGCCGGGACCAACTTGGGAAGGACCCTACATGGTAGCCGAGGCCTACGACAAGAGCCTACAAAGTGGCCACTCTTCTCGGAGAACCCATCGACGGGACATGGAATGGTGCAGAACCTTCGAAAGTTCTATGTTTAAGAAGTACTTTTACTTTTTCTTGTAATTAGAAGATTCTAAAGGAAAGCAAACATTATTGGTAGTTTTCTTAGTTTTCATTTCAAGAATGATGTAATTCTCCCTACCAATTCAATGATAAATAAGACATTTCCCACAAATCTCTTGCTTCGTTTCTTAAACACAAAGATTTGTTCAGCCAAGTCGTTAATGAGTATCAATGTCGAATGAATGGCTCATGGTGCGATACATGCCCTCTCATTTAAGCCAACTTTAACATTCACATTAACTCTCCTAGTAGTTTTGGCGCTTGTAAAAATATATACAAAGTCATGCTACGTAAAGGATTTGAGATAGAGTGGGTGCGACCCTCATCAATGATCAAATTTGGTCATTATATTCTTGGTGTTGTAATTTACACACAATGAGGTTGTTTAACCTTAGGTTGTAAAACTTAAGCGTTGGAAAAAGGCGTACAAAAGTTAACAAAACAAACACAAATAATAACTAAGTGTGTAGAGGTATTCCCACACCATACCATTCAAAATGAGGGCTAGTGCCCTTGTACTGCACTGGAGCCTCGGCTCCTATTAAATTGTTCTTGGCCCATGGCCATACGCCACAAACATTTAAATTGTTTAAAGAACAAGACAAGCATTGTCGAGAAAAGATAAATTGTTTTAACGGTACATGCCACCCTTGAACCAAATTTCGCCAACATGGCACCTTCATTCTGCTTTTGGAGATGGAGTGGAGGATGGTTGAACTGAGGCAGGCTTGGTAGACATAGTCTTCTTAGTGGGAGTGGTAGGCTTGACTTCGAGGTTTCTTGGAAAGAAGGTCTTGAGGGTGCCATAGGATCTTTGGTAGCCTCGGCAAGGAAGGAGTACTCTGCGGTTGCAAGCGCATTTCTGCCTCATCATACTCAGCCTTGAAGTGGGACGGTAGCATTCAATCTTGGAGAGGTCCACGGGCTCACTGTTTTGGCGACCTCCTCCAACGCCAAGCACCGTCCATGAAATATGGTGATTTGATGACCTTCCACATCCGAGCTCCCAATTCATCAACGTGGTAGAGCTCCATAGCTATGTGAGTACCACCTTTAAAATGACCTCTGACGATCCTTTTGCGGCATCTTATACCTCATCGCAAGCCATCAATTTCCTCCTCAACTTCACCTCTGCTTCTAGAGCCTAGTCCTCTCACTTTCCAATCCAAAGACATTTAAGCCTCAAAAGCAATCGACTCGTTAGAGTGATGACCTTGGCTTCTTCCAACTTTAGATTGCCGAGTTCAAGCTGTCAACCGGGCTACCTTTTCACGAAGGTCTTGGACGACGGGGTTCTTTTCAACATTCCCTCAATCTCGTCACACTTAGCCTCCGGCTGAGCATAGTTTCGAGCAATTTCTAGTTTTGGCATTTAAGTGATTATCAATACACCGCCTCAGAACCCCATTGTCATGCATTTCACAAAACCTTTCAATGGACATATTTTCCAAAGATACCTTTCCATTGGGGAGGGTGACATGATCGACAATCCGTGTGAGCCAAAGCATTGGGAAGTTCCTTCGTCTCTGGAAGGCTGCGTCAATACAATGTATAAAGGCTAAGTTAGTTGTAACAATTATGACTTCACATATTTTATACGGAGGCGCCACCATACACCTCCACCGATTCATCCGCACCAAGGTCGACTTCACAAACTTTTCGCCTCAAAGACTCTTACCTTCACAACTCGCCTGGAGGCGATAAGGATTCTTCCTCTTGTTGGTAGACTTAACGACTTTGGTCATTGTTGCCTTTCTACTTTTCAACTCGTCACCTATCCTCGTTGATCCTACAACCAGACATCCTCATTCGCAGGATCATCCGAGTCAACAACGTTCTCAACAAGTTGGGATGGACCTCCAATGCAAGTCAGGGGTGCCGATGCAATAGGCTCCAGTTCGGAGCGTCTACCTCATTGTTGTTCATAGATGTTGAAGGGAGACAACAATATAAGATTCTTGACCTTCTCGGCAGCATAAAGCTTAAATCTTCATCCAAATCTTGGTACATGAAGTTTCGAATGACATCTCTACAAAATAGAAACAAGAAGAAATAAATATCGATGCTACATTGGTCCTACTTAAATAGAAGTAGATAAACATACTTTGTCCTTGGTATATGATCACAGCTTCTTGGGAGATCCTCCCGACTTTGGGCAATCCCGACCATGTATAAGATGGCTTGGGAACACTTGCATATCCACAGGATATTTGGCCAAACGCTGATAACAGGGATCCCTTCACACCTCATATGGCAAGGGGTCATTATACCAATTTGCATCAAACATATTTTCCTTATTCAGTAGCTCTGCATATTTAGGGGGAACAATAGTGTCTTGCACGTAGAAAAAGCTACCTTTCCAACCTGTTATGTTTGTATATACCTTCCCAAACAGGTTGGGAACATCTGCCTCAAGCCTTTTGCTAAAGTTAACCAACCGCCCCTGGGATACAAGTTGAAATCCTCTTAAAACCTTTAATGTTGGTTCGAGTCGTATGCTTTACACATCACTATGAATGTGTGGTTTGGCTAGGCCAAAGGGTTAAACCTAGAGATGTAAACCTTGTAGTATTGCATGAACTCTAATATAAGTGGGTGCAAAGGAATCCTAAGGTTAGAGTGGCTAAATGCATGTGTGTACAGCCCTACGAAACCTTGAGGTGCATCAAAAATACCCTGATTAGGTTTGGGTAACATCACTTTATGTTCTAAGGAAATGGGGTAATCGACTAAATGATCATGTAAATCTTTTGCAGACAATGTACACTTTTGCTGTTTTATGATAAACTTGGAATCCATTTTTTTTTAAAGAAAAACAAGCTACCAAGCGAAGGAAGGATTACCTTTGATTTGGAGTGATGGCGATGGCGTTTTCTGCGTGTGAAAATAGACGGAGAGAGTAAAATGAGTTAGGGTTTCATCTACCCCCTTTTTATACTCTCTTTTGCATCTATTAAGCACCGCACACGTGTCCTAACAATTACTCTTATCCGATGTAAATTTTTAAATTTTGAGAAAAGAAGACTTTTGGTCTCCGGGTAATATGGGAATAAGTGATCACTGTAGCGGGCAGCTGGATGGTTTAATTAGCATTAAATGCGCTAAGTTAGTTGCTTTGTTATCTTCTAACTAATGTAATTCGCAGCACGCTGGTATTTTTTTGAAGCATGAAGTCGAAAGCAATGCCTCTTCGCTCATATGCTTCACTTTCGAATGGGGGGCTTGATGATGTACCCTCCGAGTAGCTCGAAGGGTACTCCTCCGAGACGTGTCGAAGCCCTTCAGTACGAAGGCCCAAGTTAGGATTCCGAAATATCCATAGGCGTCAAACCATTCGTTAGCACGAAGGTTACCTAAGGGGAATTCGCTATTCGAAGCCCTAAGCTCTTCGGGGTATGGCTGACGAAGGAACAATGGATAAGGGAACCTCCTAACTTGGTCAAAACCACGATCTCCCTCTCTCTCTTGGCTTCCACGTCAAGTCTAAGAACGTGGGTCACTAAGCCCTAGCAGTTACCCACAATCATGGGACGCCCCCATTATCTCCGACATTCATGCAAGAGTACCTCTAACCGTATTTCTTCCACTATAAATAGGTTGGACGGGAAATGGATTATGGTATGCTCATTACACACTCATCTCTTTACTTACACACACTTAAACATCCATAACTCATACTTACTCTCACGCCGGAGGTGGTTCACAGGGTCCTACCCTTGCGCAATCACTTAACGTAGTGTTTCGTATTTCTTATTCTCAGGTGAAAGGCAAGTCTTGGCTGGAACATACACCCCTCATTACTTTGATCATCATCGAAGCCTGGTAGTGCAATCTTTTGTACAATCACTTATTTATTATAAAACATTTCAAATTTAGTCGTTAGTTTCCATTTAAAAATAGTAAATAACAAGATAAGACTTGTTATCGATATTTTTGGTACAAAAGCCCATTTATTATTTATATTTCATAGTCATTTAGCATTTTCATGTATATATATATATATATATATATATATATATATATATATATATATATATATATATATATATATATATATATATACTAGTGTCAAAACCGTCCGATGGACGGTATGACTTGTGGTTTTATTTTAGGATTTAGTATAACAAATGTATACTAAAAAGTAATTAAAAGTTAAATGAACGGTTTAGATCTATAATTGATGTTACCATAATCCATAAACGGCTATAAGGGTAAGTATTTTGATTTTGGTTTTTATTTTTAGGATTTAGTTGAACAAATATATACAAAAAGTAATTAAAAGCTAAATGAAATGGGTGAAATAACTTGTACTTGTCGAGGTTCTTCAAGTAGATAGTAAATGCTCTATGTCTACCCATAATTAACCATTAATATCGTGCAAGTTCACACATCATGGTCCTGTAAATGTAAATCGGCTTCAATGGCTCTAAATGGAAGGCCACTTGAGAAAGGAGTATATGGAGGTGGAGTGGGAAGTGATACTGATAAATGTAGCAGATGTGGATTCTTCATTCATGCCTGCAATAACTAGCATTCCAAGTTACGTACTATATTTCCCATATTTTTTCATTTTTAAGAGAAACTTTGATTGGCTAACCTGAATTTTGTAACGGACATCATCAAATTCAACCCAGTGGCAATCCAACTTGACCCCTTCTTCAATACTGTGAAACCAAGAAAGCCGATATCAGTAGCTATTGCTAATAATAGGTCATATCTCAAGAAACATTCGATTACAAAACATCCTGCTAAAGGCATTATCGTTTTCATTTTTATTTTTTTTATTACTTCGTGAAACTACGGGTAGCTTGTATCTTGGCTTTCAAACTAAAAAGAAAATAAGAAATAAATATGTTGTGAAACTAATACATAATTTCTTTCTTAAGAATAGATTTAATGCATACATTAGATATATCTCCTTCAAAGTTATCGATATATAACCATATCGAATTTGCACAAGCGGAAGGCATATTACTCCGTCGTTATCAAACCAACATTGATGCTATGAGCTTCAAAAAATCGGGATCTATAAATAGCTTGCTAGTGTATATGGTCCCTAAATTTGTATCATTATACTCACCCACTCTAGAAGATTTAATAGCCAAAGCTGAAATATCCCGAATCACACATGAAGTGTTTGGCTATCCATGTGGCAAAAATTTCCCCATAAAGTTATATCAACACTTCTTCTAACATATCCTTGACGCGAAAGTTTCTTTCTTTACAATGTATGAAGGAAATATCCTAAAACAACACCAATGATATCTAAAAGCAATTGTTATCCAAACCTTCAAATTTAGCAGTTTGACAAAATGGAATTGTTGCTTCGGCGTTCTTTAGAACTACAATGGTAGAAATAAAATATATATTCACATATTGGTAGTTTGAAGGAGGTAGGAGTATAATGTGTCAATTGAAATATTTTATCGAATCCTGATATATCCTTCATGTGTTGCCAATGTCACTTGCTGAACGAGCTTCTCTTGTGCACTTTGCGCATCACCCGAGGAAGCAGAAGGTGAAGAGGGTGATATTTTTCTTTTCTTGTCTCCAGATTGAAATATCTCTCCATATGCTTCCCATGAATGATCATTCTTCAATTCAGAGGACAATAACTATTATTTTACATAAAATAGACTCATGTTTTAATCAAGCAATGACCAAAACACCAACTAAATTTTAGTTTGAGTCAAATAAAAAGATACGGACCGGCATTACTTAGCTTAATAGTAGATGGATTATAGACTTAACGTACAAAAATAAATTGTAACTAATACATACCAAATAGCGTACCTAGAATATTTAATGATGACTAAACGACGACAACCAAGAAAGAAAGTTTAATAGGTACAATATTACATTTGATAACACAAAACTTAATTTTATATTTTATAAAACTAACACATATTCCGTTTTGACCTTTAGATATTCAAAGAAATGGAACTTGATACACCTTAAGCTATAGTAATTATCGACATTTTTTTTTCTTTTTTGCTTCTGCTGGTCTGGAATTACTTACAGTCCAATAACACACCATTCAAAAACAAAAACATTATTTTCTTTTATGAAGTGCTTTGAAGTGTGATCAAATCAACTTGATAGACATAAGGATCTTGCAAGTTCTACAACAAACTTAACCTGCAAAAATGAAGAAACAATGTACTTTGTGGAGAAAGAACAACATTTTAATTAGTGAGCATAACTGTGTTAGTATATTATCCAATCTAAACAAAATGAAATGAAACAAAGGGTGCTTGGGATTAATTGATTTGTTTTAATATCCAATAGTTACCATCAGTAGTTAGAATAATGTCCCAATATTTAATCTATAATGTTGATTAAACTACAGGTTGGAAAAGGTGATTCTAAAACAGATACATAGCCAAGCCAAAGTTTTTTGGACAGTGATTACAGTGATAGAAGCAATGGTGATGACTTTATAGAAAGGACTAACTGTTGACATCTTATGGTACTCTCATCACGGAGCCACAACCACCCACTTGGCTGTTGGATCATCGTCGCCTTATCAACATTGCCTCGCTGGAACTATTATGATTCATTATTACATTGATCATCTCCTTTTCACTATTTTTAATGGTAAGTAAACTACTTTTTGAGCTATCACCCATTAATAAAGAGACAGGCATGACTTGTATTTTACATTTAATTTACACATGTACGGATACCAGTGATCTTTTATAGTTATAACTTATGTATTAATAAAGAGACAAACATGACTTATAATTATCTATGGAAGGTATTAGTTAACAGAAAATAATATATAAGAAAGGCAGGCATGACTTATAATTATTGTTGGAAGGTATTAGTTATCGGAAAATAATATATAAAGAAATATTTGAGAATCAATTTGATCAACATGCTTAACAAATGAGTATCAATGTTGCAGATGGTCAATGTTGGACTTCGAATTCAGTCAAATCCAACATAAAAGCCACCAACATAGGGGCGGGCATGACTTATAATTATCGTTTACATATTTTTCTATAACGAAAGAAGATTGGTCAAGTAGAAATTTAAAATGAATGAATAAAGATAAAAGAAATAATAAGATATTAAAGAGTGTTTTTTTTATGTGTTAATAATGAAAATTAGTTGGCCGTTATTAATTATTGAACAACTAAAAGGTATCATATTTTTTTAAATTCCTTTTGCTTAGAATGGCTATACAAACATCACTGCGCAATTTGAACAAAGTCCTTCAAGCAAATGAACGTAAACTTTTATAGAACAAAGAAAATATACAATTTTGTAACAACATAGCATATGATTTAAACTCAAATGCGAAATAAAAATTCTTTATAACGTTTGTAGGAGCAAGAACAAAGTATCAAAGCATATCCCATTCGATGGGTGAGCAAGCCTTATAAATATCATTTAATAACTTAAGTTAACGAAAAATAAGCTATAGGTATAACCAACACTCGAATGAGCCTTTCCAAGATGTGCATATCCAGCTATCTAAATGGGAACCATTCCTCCTAGTACTTATTGCGTTTGCATCCCTTTGTTCTTTTGGTTCAAGCTTTACCATGATGTTTCTATTCTGTGCATTCAGACACATTTGTTATACGGAGTAATAAATTAAAAAAGTTAATTATAGGTCACCCCGTCCATTTTGACACTCAGTTATCCGTATTAACCAATTAACTTACCCAACCATTTTCCAACATCTAAGTATTCATTAAGGTAAAGAAAAGAGTAATTATATAATGATGACCTTTTTTAAGTAATATATGCTTTTGCTATATGGGCTCTTTATACGAAATGAGAACAGAAGATCACAACATTAAAATTATCACAAAATATCAAACTATGTGCCGGGAAGAATGATAATCAATAGTTGTTGAGGGCTATAACAGAATTATCAAGTTAGGGTTGACTTGTAGATTACCCGCTTTCCTTTCCCTCCCATGACATATCAATGATCGTGCAAAGTTCAAAGTGTAAGCAATAAAAGTTATAACTTTTTGAATTGAACGACTTTATTTCCAATTATGTTGTATCCCTCGACCATCTTTACTCGAAAAGGCATGATATTGTTTACCATTGCAAAAGCATGTTCCTCTTCCGTTACTGGACCTACCAATTATCAAAATGATTTACATTAATGTAAGAAAAGAATAACAGTACTCATGAGTGATGAATAAGATGATAGTAAAAAAAACCCAAACAATGCAATTAAATCAATCGGACGGGAATTAATAAGGAGATACTTTCGATTTGCTAATGTTTTTTCTTTATATATAAATAGCCAAACCCCAACCTGTTTTAACATGCCAAAATGCTCGATGTTGCCCCAACCGTTTTGGCCCGTTAATTAGCACGTCCGTCTTGTCGTTTTGGCCCACCTTTTGCCTGCTAAACTGAAGGGTGGACGGGGTTATTGCCACTTTCCAAGAGTCTAGCCTGTAGAGAGAAAGTGCATGGAGGAAGAGAACCAGAGTACGTGTAAATATAGAAAAAGCATATAAGTTCTCATTGTTTTCTCCTCCACACAAGGAAATCTGAATCAAGTCACTCATCCCTTTGAATTTATTTTATGCACACAAGGAAATACAAATGCAAATGTTGATAATGATACAATGTAGTGCGGTGCAATTGGACGGATCGGGGGATGGGTAATGCACTGTGTCGATTGGTTACACAAGCTCGAACATGAGTACATCCATGTTACATGAGGAATTGCTCGAACACATCGAGTGTTATCTTCTCCAAGGTACTCTCGTAACCTTTTCCCATCTGAAAATTTTTTCTTATTCTATATATAAAGTTTTTGCAAATCTAGATAAATACCGTACTTTATGTATATTGGCATTGTTCTTCCCATACTTGGTCTCTGTAATTATGATATTCTGTTGGACATATTGTCACGCCTTTTATTAACACTTTATTAACACTGGATGTGCATGCACCAAACAAAACACCATCCATTACCTAAACCAAAAATTTCGGAGTACTCATCAAGCAAACTTACATCAATATTGATATTAAAGATAACAATTTCAGGTTTTCAACACGTCAATAAGAAACATGAACTTCATGTTGCATTCAATGATAGCAGGTCAACAAATAGAATAAAATAAAAAATATAGCAAGAAAGCGGTGATATGACCCTTTAACTCATTACCAAACCCATCCGACTGTCCATTTTGCCACCTCTTATAAAGTATAGAGTTGATACAATAATAGATCTTGTTATGACACAAAATATATACAATAGCTACCTTGTTCATCATGTTCCATTGACCCACTTGAGGCAAACAGTCCTTTTCACGACTGTGTCATGGTACTTGAGCTACAAAAGCATAAATATGAATGGTCGGAGGAATATATTAATGAGAGAGTCAATAAAGAAAGTAAAATTGATGGCTATTTACCCAAGGAGGAGGCAATATCCTAGCTTCAACAGATGCTAGCCTTGGACTAATTTGTATCCCGAACTCCTTTGCATACGGGTCATTATCGTAATTGTTGGCTTGCACCTTTCGCTGAAGCATCGAGACATGTAAAATGAACATTAGCAAACTAAGTGGACAAACCAGTAATATAAACAAAATTTCAAGACATGTAGTAGAGCCTGACATAAATTAGCCTAATCATAAGTAAGCGGTCCGGTTTGGCGGAAGGCCTAAAAAGCATGCTAAAACACATGAAAGCCGGTCCGACCCGTCCTCGGGCTTTAAAAAAAACCAAACTTGTTTACAAGTGGTCCAAGGTCCGGCGAGGCTTTGCTCATATCTACTTTAAATATATAAATCCATAATAGTTGCTCATAATGATGTACAACAATTCAACCCCACAACCAACAACCAAGTGAGTCGTTCTCAACATTCAAACTATAAAATATGTGCAAGAAGAACATCCAAACCGCAGATTTTTCACAAAAGATGTCTGCTTGAAATAGATGAGATTTTCCCACCTTTAGGATGTCCTTCTCTCTCATGAGGGCGTTGACATGTGACTTTAAGTAAGGTCGTAATTTGTCTTTCATTCACCTCTTTGAATACCTCCGACCCTCCACAATCTTGCACTGATGATATATAAAAGATAGTTACTTTACAAACAAATGACAACAAAGAAAATAAAGTTACTTGACGAACCTCCATGGGCAAATAATTTGGTCTCGATTATTCCCAACTTGTAGGCATGGCCATTGTACGTGTTGAATGGCAAATCCATATGTCTCACGGAAGTACTCAACCACGATTTCATCATTCCTCCTTCGTCCACGGAAAGCGATGTTTGAAAGGAAAAAACTATTATTATAACCATTTAGACCAAGCTGCTAAGATATGGTAACAAAGAATGTCCAAGAACCTATAGCGTAATTGTTCGGAGTTTAGGTGGGCGAATACTATTTTTACATTCATTGGCTAAAGTGTGAAAACTTACATATGCATAGTCACAATCAAACTTTGAAGGCAAAGAACCGGGAGCTTTGTAGCCAAAAAGTGGCGAGATGGCATTGAATTTCTTCCCTTGTATGTAACTTCATTACATTTACATAATAAAAGATGTATATTAGCATGATAGTTATATGTGAACATTGATTGCAGAGTGAGAAGATTTATCATTAGGGTTTTACCGTAAATGTGTGATATCGGCAACTACAAACGTGTGCATCATACTCTTGTGTCTAGCACAATCCTCGCAAGTATTATAGTGTGATATTTTAATGTGAATTGAATAGATAAACTTGGTCCAAACAATATTAGATAACTTTGACGAGACTTTGTAAGAAGTCAAAGGCGTAAAGGTAAGCTTTAAAAGTGTCTTAATTGTTTACCATGCTCTCTTTTAACCTGCTTTTGAAATTTCTTGCGACTAAATCTCGATTTTCGTGCTATGCGTCGAAGAGGTCGAGGCCGATGTCCATACCAGAAAAATCAAATTTTGGGACGGATGACTCGAAACCGATGACGGATCAACCTAGTGTTGCAAATCGGCTACTCAAAATGTTGGTCGAGACAGGGATGGATCAATCTGTTGTTGCGAATCTGCTACCGGAATGTTGGTCGAGAGGCCGGCAATGGATTCTGTGAATCGGCTACTCTAAATGTTGGTCGAGACCGACTATGGATCAACCTAATGTTGTGAATCGACTACTCAAAATGTTGGCGGTCTGTCTGACGAGTCCCAAGTCCAATAAACCATGCACCATATACCTCCAATGCACTAAGGGCTTCAAGTAGTGCACCGGAGCTTCTTCACACATGCCATGCGACTCGAGATTCTTCTACCAAGATCATGATCATCCTCTTTGGCCAATTCAAATAACGAAATTGGAGAGATCCGTTGGCTTTAATTGGTAATCACCAATAAATGACATTGGAAATTCTCGATAAGACTCAAGGACGCCTTTAATGCATTGAGAGCTTCCTCTACGCGTTCCATGAGTTTGCCTTCAAAGAAATGATGGTATAAGGTCTCGTGTATCGCTTTTGATAGTAAGGCGGTAAGCCAAGATGGCCCGTAGTTCCTATAGCCTTCTTAGATAGCGGAGTACTCGGTCAAATTCATTGGTTTATCTTGAAATCAACACCAATAGGCGGCATCGCACATGCAATATAATGCGACAAGAACCTCGATTAATGCACCGGAGCTTCTTCTACACATGGCATGGCGAGTCCGAATTCAAACAATGGTGGTATAAGCTCGATTATTCCTTTTGGTGGCAACAAGAGAAACCAAGATGGTAACTCGTCTCTGTGGCGAATGTGGATAATAGAAATTGGTCGAATTAGTTGGTCGATGCTATTAATCAACACCAAGCGATACAAATAATTTACTCGCTCAACAATGTCTTTTGTGGCGAATATGGATAATAGAAATTGGTCGAATCCGTTGGTGATGCTATTAATCAACACCAAGCGATACAAATAATTTACTCGCTCAACAATCGAACTTGATGTTTGTATTATTCAAATAATTTACTTCAATGAGAGTGTGACAAATCTAATATTACCGAGAATGGAAGTCCAATCTTTACATGTTGATTGATCGGTCAAATTACCAGTGCAATATGATGAGCCTCAAAGAACAACTACCCATTGAAGATCCAACACCATTTTGTAAGACGTCGACTTTGAAACTCGTGGGACCACCAACCTCTGTTAATCGACATAGCGGTGCATAAGATTAGCCCCAAATCTAGACACCAATACTTAGACATGCTATTGACACTTAATAACGTTGGCGGACTTAGAGTAAACTAAAAGTTAACCTTCCACGAAATCCTCCTTCTTCTAACAACCGCAACTTCAAAACTATCGTTTAAACCGGTGTATTAGAAACATTCTTGTGTAACCTTCATTTTAAACTATCAACTTAGCAACACAAAAAGAACATAAAGATCAAACCTTTAACATAACAAGCGATATGCCTAAGTCTTGATCAAAATCCTTACCTCCTTACCATTATATGAAAAGATTTAGATGACCAAAGAACGTATACATAAATAATAAACTGCTGCAATTGTGAATCATAGTATGGTGGAGAAAAGATGCTCGTCACCGTAGTCACACGGATGCAAAAGTAATTCAATTTATATTGTTTCACTAAAATATATACTAAATAATACATATATCAAACATGTAACAAAGGTTTATAAGCACCTCATGGAGTGTCTAGTTGTTATCCTTCCCGCATATTAATTTCATAACTTTGAAGATCATGATCATTATAGGAGATGGCAAAAGATAATATTAGGGTTTTGTAAAAAGTAAAAAAAAAAAAAAAAAAAAAGCGGAAAATATGATATGTATCCGATTATTATTGTAGGTTATGATTATTATTGTAGGTTATTTGAAAATTGGTAACAATCTTAATAAGTTTCCTAAAGTATCGATCTTATCTCTTTAAAACATATTAACCACCACTTCCATCTTATAGATTATAAGTTGTAAAATAAATATCAAAAGTTGTGTTGGGGTAGTGGTTAATATGCATGACAAAACAGTAGCAACCAAAGTTCGAATCTATAAGAGAGCATTTTTTAAAAAACGAAATTCGGATTTTTACAACCCAAATAATTGCTTAGGTGGAATTAGAATGATGACATGGAAATATGACATGGCATTATGGGATGCTAAGTGGCATTTTATGTGGCATGCCCTCTTATATATAATGTATATATATATATATATATATATATATATATATATATATATATATATATATATTTCATCAAATTCAATGTTAATCTCATATCGTTATTCATTTCGAGTCCACAAGCACGAGTCATGACTTCTCGGCTTTTAATCAATCAATAGTCCAAATTATACTAAAGTCCATGTTACGGCTTTGTCGGAGTCAACTATTGACTAAAAAGTCAAAGTAACACCGACGTAGCTCAAAGTTGACAATATATATATCAAGTCCAATTTAAAAGTCATAATAGTGGAATTCAATCCCAACTCAACTCAAAACAATCTCGCCAACCAATCAATCAACCAAATATACCCGAAACCAATGTTATGACCCTAATGGTCATGACACGGTCACGGTTAAGACCACATGAACCAAACAAGCCCTAGAAGCTTTTCGGCTCCACGCGTCTCATCCAAACCTCAACTACATCAACCAACAAGCTACCAAAATGACCCGACCCGGACCCGTGGCCCAAGTGGGTCACGTACGACATCCAAGCCATGACCATCGTGGTCATGGTGGCTCGTACACCATCTCACACCCAACCAAATACAACCAAATCAATTCCACAACATCCAAATACAATCATTCAAGCTCCAATCATTAACCAAACACAAAACCCATCATCTATTCTAACCAAAAATATGAAACTAGACGTAAAATGCATAAACCCATCAAATTGATACACCACATGCTTATCTAACACTATCTACTTGTTTATTTAGATGTTAATTAGACTTAATTCCAAGTTTCACCCAAAAGCCCCAAATTTGGACATAGGGTCGAAACCCTAATAATCCCTACGTGGGTTTTTATAGCTTAAACAAGCTTTACCCATGTTCCATTTACCTTATTCAAGCACGAATTGCAATATTTGATGAAAACCCTAAAAGTACGAATCTTAATCTTAAGATTTGAAGGTGTTAATGAAGGCTTTTGTGGGAGTATTTTATATGGATAGAAAGAGGGAAAGAAGATCTACAAGATAGTGGTGGAGGTGTAATTTCACTTGCCAGAATTTGGCAGGAATTTGGCCGGATAGGGGGCGGCCAAGGGTGGTGGTGGTGGCTAGGGTTTTTATTTTTGATGAGAGAGAGATTAGAGAGAGAAAGTAATATGTAGGTGTATTTTAGAGAGAGAAAATAGAAGTAAAAATGATTAAGGGTTGGGGTATTTATATTTAGGAGGGAGGGACTCAAAATTAAATAATTTAGGGGGAGGGGGCGCCGGCCTAAGCAAAAGAGGAGGGGCCGTGGTCGCCATTTTTCGTAAAACGTCCCGTTTACCCATTCCCGAGCTCATATATTGTCCCCCGAGTGTCCCACGATGTTCATTCGACTTTCTAACTTATGTTTTTCCACGGAGTTTGACTATTTATTTGTCAATTTTCGAGTTACAGTATAAAAGTTACAATATTTCTCGTTTTAGGCTTTTCTAGTGCCGAATCGAATAGTGCCTACCAAATAGAGTTAAAACTCATACGATAACTCATTTAATAGTGAAATAAACCGTAAAAACCAATAGACAATATAAAATCAAGTCATGGTTTATAAAAATAGTGATAAAGGAAAAGCTCGGTTTAGTTTAACGTAATGCGGTTACCTAAAATAGACTCCCTAAATTGCCAGTTGTCACAGCCTCCCAGCCTCAGAAGAACCTTGTCCCGGGTTTCACTCCGAGCTGCTTGGTGTCATAAAAATTTTAGGATACTTCCTACGAAAAATGTCCTCACGTTCCCAAGTGAACTCCGGCCTATGTCGGGAGTTCCAACATTTGACAATCGGAATTCGGCTATTCTTCAGCCGTTTAATCTCACGATCCATAATCTCAATCGGTTCTTCAACGAAATTCAATTTCTCATCAATACAAATATCTCTTAAAGGCACAACTATGTTTTCCTCCGCAAGACATTTCTTAAGGTTACTAACATGAAAGACATCGTGTACACTGCTCAATTCCGATGGTAACTTCAGGCGGTATGCTACCGGTTCGATTCTTTCCAGGATTGGAAAGGGACCAATATATCGGGGATTGAGTTTTCCACGCTTTCCAAAATGAATCACTCCTTTCCAAGGAGAAACTTTCAACATAATACGATCTCCAACCTGAAATTCTAAAGGTTTACGTCTCTTATCGGCATAACTCTTTTGTCTATCACGAGCGGTTTGTAATCGATTACGAATCTGAACTATCTTCTCAGTAGTTTCTTGGACAAGTTCGAGACCTGTAAGTTGACTCTCGCCAACTTCAGCCCAACAAACAGGAGAATGACATTTTCGGCCATACAGTGCCTCAAATGGAGCGGCCTTAATGCTATAATGATAACATTGTTGTAAGAGAATTCGGCCAAAGGAAGATGTCTCTCCCAGCCTTTGCCAAAATCAATAACACAGGCTCTAAGCATGTCCTCTAAAGTCTGAATTGTTCTCTCGCTCTGACCATCGATCTAAGGGTGGTAAGCAGTACTCATATCCAAGTTTGTTCCTAAGGCTGTCTGTAATGATCTCCAAAAGTGGGATGTAAAACAACTATCCCTATCGGAAATGATAGATATCGGTACTTCATGACGCGATACTACCTCCTTAAGATACAATCGAGCAAGCTTATGGAGACTATCGGTTTCACTAATGGCTAAGAAGTAAGCAGACTTAGTTAAACGATCAACTATTACCCAGATAGCGTCATTGCCGCTAGCTATTCTCGGTAATTTAGAGATAAAGTCCATGGTTATTCGCTCCCATTTCCATTACGGTAGTTCGGGTTGAACTAAGAGTCCCGAGGGTTTCGATGTTCGCCTTTACCTTAGAACAAGTCAGGAACCAACTGACATACTGAGCTATATCAGCTTTCATATTAGGCCACCAATAAAGTTTCTTAAGGTCCTGATACATCTTATCGGCTCCGGGATGAATAGAGTATGTAGAAAACTAGAAGGGGGGGTTGAATAGTTTTGCAAATTAAAACTTCCTTTTAAACTATTTAGATCAACTTATGTCAATCTATTTGGATGTGTGTGTTGGATGTTGATAAACAAGCATATAAAGGTATGTAATGAAAAGATAAGAGTAAGAAGCACAAAAACACAACGCGAGTATTTATAGTGGTTCGGCTACAAGGACACCTTCCTTGCCCTACTCCACTCTCCGAGTCACCTACTCGAGAGTTCGTAAACACTAAACCAATATCCTTATGGCGGAGAAGCCTTCACAATGTCGCCTACCCTTTTTCCGGTGCTAGGCTAATCACCGGGTTCTTTCACTCCAAGGTGAACCACACCTACACAACGTTGCCTACCCTTTATAAGGTACCAGGCTAAGTACCTAGTTCTTTCACATCAAGGTGAACCACACCTACACAACGTCGCCTACCCTCTATTAGGTACTAGGCTAAGCACCTAGTTCCATTGCAATGGAGGAACTACTACCCAACACTACACCAACGACTAATCCCAAAGGAGATCAACTCCTTTTTACAACATCATCAAGGACATCAATATCCTTGGATCTAGTACTAGTCTATCTTGTACATCGAAACACACCATATCGAATGTACATCTAAGACACCTTTCACTAATGCCTTTAACAAGATCTTCAAGACACCCTTCACTAATGTATTGTGTCTTGACTTCTAAGCACCCTTCAATAATGCTTCTAGTCTTGACTTCTAAGCACCTACCATAAGTGCTTTATGATATAGACGATAGATACCCTTCACTAATATCTTCATCTTGACACTTGAGACACCTTTCACAAATGTCTTCAACACTTCTTAGGAAAAGAAAAACAATCATCAATAAGAAGACTTCAGTAGTCTTGATGATGAGGAAGCATGGCAACTCATGGACTTGAACTTGCTCGACTTTAAAGGTGGTGATCTTGCCTTTAAGAGGAACCTAGAAGATCACACAAAAACAAAACTACAAACATAGATCTCTTGGATCTAAGGTTAGAGAGTTTTTAACTCAAGGGGAAAGTATGTTAGAAAGGGGTGAGAAACAATGAAGAAATGACTCACTATTTATAGAGGAAAAATTCTACTGTTCCTCGGATCTCACGGATCCCTTCCACAAGGGATCCGTCTAGTGTAAAGCTAGGGATCTGTGGGACGCTCCTCTTTACCCATGGGTATTTTGGTTATGGGTCATGGGTCATGGGTTGATCCATGGGTCTTTATCTAGATACAATGTATCTCTTGAGTGCAATGCACCTAGTCTCATGGGTATGGGTCAAAACCATGGGTTATGGATATTATCCATATATGATATAAGCATGATATCATGCAATGGGTTATGGGTCAAGCTCCATGGGTCATGGGCTTTGGGTTGTACCCAACTACATTCAATGTATATGCCCAATGGGTTATGATACTTAAGTTTCTACCCATTTATATTACCCAATATACTACATACTAGTTATGTGTATATTTTACCCAAATATGTAAACACTAGTTGTTGTACATATGAAATATTAAATCATAAAATCACTTATACTTGTTGTGGTGTTTTATGTGAAAATGTGAATATGTTAGAAACTATTAGTTCAAACCATTTACGTATTTTATTTGTTTCGTTAAAATGATTTTATGTTTGTTATTGACAAAACGTTAGAAGATCGTAAAATATAAATAAACGTTTTTATGGCTTATTTGTATTAACAATCTCCCTCTTTTTATTGATGACAAAACATAAAAGTATTTTAAGGAAAATCTAAAATTCATAAAAGTTTGAATTTGTAGTTTTTACTTTCTTCTCCCCCCTTTTTGTCGAAACAAAAAGAGCTTTGAAAGGAAACTAACACATTGTTTTAGAAAAAACATGTGAAATAGAAAAAAAATTAGAGAGAAAGTAACGGGAAAGGATCTCGTCTTTACTCCCCCTTGACGAGTCCATCCCTATGTAAGGGCGTCAAGATAGTAATACTAATCTAGTTTGTTTGCAAGTAAGTTTGCAAAAGATTTCGTCTAAGTGACGAATGTGCTCCCCCTTAATGATTGCAATTTTGCAAAGGGATGTCAAGAAATGTATTCCTAATATTGCAAGTAATTCGCAATGTATTGCTTTGACACAAAGCTCCCCTAGCTTTAGGATGTCAAAGTCTTCATGTGTAAGTTGAATAACTACAAAACAAATATTAGAAAACAAGTATAATGCACAATTTCCTGCATAGGTGATCCAAGTTAGTAGAAAATTAGTTTTCTGTATCACGGATCCCACGGTTCCCTCTTAGTAGGGATCCGTCGAGGCAAATAAGAGGGATCCGTCTAGCTGATGAATAAATTCAGCAAATGGTGGTATAACAAATAATGTTATCACAAAAGTGAGATATGAATACAACGTAATCATATACTCAGAAAAATAGCAAGTAGCATGTAATTTCATTTAATAAAAATAGAGTTATGATATACATGACTCTAAAAACTAAGGAAATACATGACTAGGAATTTCTAGACCAACTATCGGTTGATGCTAGGACACCACTAAAATCTTCTAGCTCAAGTTTTGTCTAGGTTTAATCTCGTCGAAACGTTCGAGGAGATGATAGAAAATGAAACGTTGGTCTTCTCGTACTTCATGTATCAAACTTTCAACATGTTGACAATGATAGCAATCTTTTTCATGCCTAGGTAGTGGTGGTGGAAGAAATGAAATGGCTTGATGCGAAGGATCAAGTGAAGCGGCTTGTGAAGCTTCAAACGACGGAGGGATTGGTGGAGGCGCATTTGAGAATGGCTCGACCAAGAATGATGGTGGTGGTAGAGAAGTGTCAACTTCTATATGTTTAGGTGGTTGACTTTGATGATTTCTCATAATCCAAATGAGATTATGGAAATGGCGAAAAGGAAGCCAGAGCAAATATTGACTCAACACCTTGATTTTGTACCATTATTCCTCCTAATGAGAAGAATGTTGTTGGCGGAGGAGGATGAGACGGCCTAGGAGGAAAATCCTCTAAATTGTAGAGGTGTGGTGATGATAGCAGAGATGTAAAAGAAATAGCTCTAGGAACCAATGGTGATGGTTTAGTGGAGATGATATTGTTTGGCCTAGGAGGTATGGTGCTGTTTGGCATAGGTAGTTTTGTGGTACAATCCTTTTAGGAATTGGTTTGATTAGTTGAGAAGAGATCCTTGCACTAGTTGGTTTGACCGGAGATGATTCGGTTGAAGAAATTTTGTATACAACACGAGCAATTTTCTTGGGTGGTTCTTTGGTGGATAAGTTACTACTTGGAGTTTTCCTCATGATGAAATGATTTCAAGAAGTTTGTAAGGGTTTCTTAAGTGCTAAAAATTAGGATGAAGGTGATGACTATGGAAGTCCTAACAATGTGGTTTATAAAGCAAGAGATTTGGCAAGTGCATTTAAGCCTTAAGCCACTAAAATTCATTGGAATGTGATGATTAACATGCACAAGAGTCAACTTCAGAGTTTGTACTGATCTAGGAACTCATTTAAGATGAGATGAAGTGTTTGAGTTAGAAAGATGAGTTGAAATGATAGTTTTATCAAGGTTTGACATAATATGTCATCCGGATCCTATGGTTCCTTCCTCAGAGGGATCCGTCTAGGCTAATCCTAGGGATCCGGCTCTCAGCAGCTATGAAGGAGTAGAAATGATGTTTCTAAGGTCTAAGATCTATATTATCTTGAGTGTTTCAGTCCTCCTAAGTGTCTTAAATGAAGGGGTGCTTAAGTACTTGAAGGTAATGAGTGATGTAGCTAATGATTGCCTTTTATGGAGGGATTTGGAACTTTCATGAGTACCAATGATTGAACAAAGATGACACTAAAGGTTTTGAGGGTGTCAAGCGAACCTAAATGATCCTAGAGATCAAATAGTGACTTTAGATTAATACTTTGGAGAATATCCTAAAGGCTTAAGATGGAAAAACTCGAGTTTGATCAATTTCGACCAATTTTGACGTAAGGATGATTATGATCAATTTTGCTATAAAAGATTTCCAATGTTTAGATATGAGGAATCATGTGAAACATGATGTGTGAGCTTGAGAGTGGAAGAGTAATGGATTAAAATGAAACGATAGATCTTCAATCGTTTTTTAGTGTGATCTAGGTAAGTTATGTGTGAGTAGGAAGGATCTACTTAACTTTGATAAGGACTTAATTTGACTTTTAGCTTAGTGTGAGGTGTTCTAAGGATATGTTTGAAATACAATGCTTGCAATTGCATTTTCTATTTTTCGGATCCCACGGTTCCCTAAATGTAGGGATCCATCTAGCACATACTTTGGGATCCGTCTATCTGCTAAGCAGAACCTTTACTAAAGGTATGCAATGATCTTGACAATGCATTATATTCCAAGGTTAGTTTAAAGGGATTCTAACACTAAGATATCAAATGTAAGATGTTTTATTTCATGAGTGAAATTGGATTACATGGATAAAGCACGAGTACAAAAGGATTGATCTTATTTGAAATAGTACTAAGTTCCTTGAGTGTTTTCGCTAGGAGGATCATCAAATGATTGATGAGTGTTGGTGGAATCAAGAATGAAGAAAGTCTTCATGAGAGATATGTTTAGTGGTTCCATCATCTTGTTCACAAGTACGTACAACGGACTTTGAAATTGAGGATGAAAGTGCATAACATTGTGATAAAGACGCATCAAGAACATTCCATAAGGGATGAGTTTATTCTTGGAGCTTTGAAGATTTACAATTCACCTTGCAAAGAAATAGGCGAGATTGTAAGGTTGTTGTGTTAGCAAACAGTACAACATGTGAGCACAACAAGCGGGAAGGATTTCTCAATTTCCCCTAAGACTCCAAACATTCTCACGCAGGATGAGTGCAAGAGGCTTGTACTCTTCTCGGATGTCCCGTGTGAAGATAATGTTTGGATCGGAGTAATATGGTCGAGGTTTTCATATTATGCGATTTAAATCTTTTGGGGAGGGTATGTGTGAACAATATGGACTATTTTCTTCACGAAAGTTGAAGAGAGAATCAAGAGACCAATCTTCGGTGAAGGCACATTGTCCATGATTTGGAATATGGAGGATGTGAGCAAAATGCCCAAGGGTTAAAGCAAACTTTTGGTTTTTGATATAAAACCAAAGAGATAGAGAGCGATCCTCGTTACGAACGAGTTCAACTTGACGGAAGAATTCCATAATGAACCTTGGGCATATCTTCTTGTTGATTTAAAGAAGACATTCTAGTCCTATGGCTCGGAAGTAAGTATTGATACCTTCTTCGAATTGTAGAGAGGTGTCTACAATACGTCCTTCGTGGAAGTGACGGTTTTTGAGATTATTGAACCCACAGACATGATTGCTAGGTGTGTTGGGCTCAAGGGAGATGTTCGGAGTGTAGACGCTAGTAAGTGAAAAATCAAACTCATATTCATGCGTCATAGTTGAACCTATAGAAATGATGAGTTAATAGGAAGTGATGTTTGTGGTCAACCAATGATTATCTAATGTTTTTACTAGATTTTTATTAACAATGGTTTTTAATACCAATGACACTTAACTCACTTATGGTTTTGACATTCTAGTGAAATATTATTTTTAGAAAGAAAGTGGTTTTTAATTTGCATGAAAACTGTTTTCCTGTAGGACGGATCCCACGGTTCCTTTTCAAAAGGGATCCGGCTAGTTGATAACATCAAATAATTCTGAATATTAAGTGTCAATTTCCCCCGTTAATGCTCGTTGTTTATATCATTTATATGGATTTACGCTTGTTTTCCACTCTTTTACACTTTCAGGTAAATTACGAGCATTGAAGCTAAAGAGACGCGGAAATGGAAACATTACTAAAGATTTATCATAGTATGCTTATTTTGAAGAAGTTACGGCGTAACTCATCTCTCACATTACGCAGTAACTATTGCGTGACCCAAGTCCAACTTATTAAGAGGTTCGGCGTAACTCTTCCCAAAGGTTACGATGTAACTCCATTAGGTCAAAAGAGGTTCCACGCCGCGATACTTACGCAGTAACTCTCGCACCACTTACGACGTAACCGAGTTTATTTAAGACTACGGCGTAACCACTTCTTAGGTTACGCCGTAACTAGCGCATCTAGTGCATTTACGGAGAAATAGAAGGTTACTGCGTAACTCATCTATTGGTTACGCCTGTAACCTGCACTGAGCCTATAAATACCCCATGAATTCCAACATTTCAAATCATCCCATTCCACACACAACACTCGAGAACGTGGGAAAAAGCTCAAGGAGGTCTAGGGAAGCATACTGAGTTGTTTCCAAGGAGAAGTCACACCATTACGATAAGCTTTAGTGTTTATTATTTCTTTTACTTTCAATTCATGTATTTCGTACCTTTGAATATTGAATTGATGTGCATGATTAATATGAGCGGCTAAGCACCCTTTGGTGCTAGCCTAGTTATGATTCCTTAATTGTTTTGTTTGCGTTTACCTTTACTTCCGTACAATTATTTCTAAGTGTATGCATGCATAGTTCTTTGGTAGTCACCCCTGGTTCGGTAGTTTTGAATGGCGATAGAGGCCAATTTCCTAGGAGATATGACCAACTGACCCTAGGTGAGCGGAATGAGACGGGAGGGTAAGATATGACCAACTGACGACCCTTTCTACTTGTGCGATTTGACCAACTGATCACCTATCGTTTGGATGAACTTAAGAATTGGGGGGGGGGTGTAGTTTCTGAGTTCCTAACAGCCGGGAACTCACTATTTAGAATCTAGCATGTAGCGGTACTTAATGACTCGGCTTAGGGGACCAGGAACAACATGACTTATGACGGTGCGCCTGATTTCTCATGTGGTGACATCTTTGCTGATAGGTTAGGGCGAATTGACCAAATGGTGTCCTTTCGAATTTGACCCCACCTGAAGTAATTGGAAGTAGGTAGATGTAGACATAACTAGCTAGGAGGATTAACTAGGTTAGCACCACTATTCCTCTATTGATTTCCCTTCTACCATTTATTTGCTTTTATATTTTGCATTAGTAGTTTAATTAATTAAAACCCTATCAAACCATTAATATTCTGTGTCAATTGGACTTAGTAATTATCCAACACACATAGCTCTTGGGACGACCTCGGCTTTACCATTTACTACACTACACATGACCGGTACACCGCCTGTTAGTGCATTAGGGTAGACCATAGGTATAGCGAGACATTATAAATATTAAGACACGGTCGATAAAACACGCATCAAGTTTTTGGCGCCATTGCGGGAGCTATTTTAGGATTTCATATTAAGTCCGCTTTGTAAATTTCTTTACGATAATGTCGGGATACAAGACTCGCACTCTAGGCCCTTTTCTGCTACCCCATTTGTTGACCGGAGAAGCAATTTCGGAAAAGAGGATCTATTATCCGGTTCCTATTCACAACATCTTCTTATTTTATGAATCGGACTATCGGATCTGAACCGGAGGTCATCAATGAAAATAATATCAATGACCTTACCATGGGCAAAGATTTGGATCAACCAAACGATAGCGCCAACGAAGCTTCACTAAGGATTCTCCTACCGAAAAATACTCCATCCCGCATCATATTATTCGAGAGTTACATGAGCTTAAGTTTTCGGAGGCGAAGATGAGGACGTTCGGGATCACGTAGATGAAGTTCTCCACTTATCCTCTCTTTTCAACGTCGGGGTACTCCAAGTTATTCATCAACTGCAAGGATTTTTCCTATGACTCTCCTTTGGAACGACAAAAGATGGTATAACAAACTTCCTAGTAAAAGTAAAGAAGCATGGGGAAAACTAAGAAAGGAGTTCGTCCAGCAATTTTGCCCTCCTTAAAAAATGGCTAGGCTTCTTGGGAAAATCTATCAATTCGTGCAGACAGGAGAAGAAACATTGTACCAAGCGTGGGAAAGATTCAATGAACTTCTCTATTGATGCCCTACTCATGATTTAAAAAAAATCAGATCGTATACGTTTTCTATCGGGGGAATAATGCGCAAACACGAGAACTCCTTGATTCACCAAGACCTATTCCTAGCATGACTCTGATCGGGCCTTGGAATGTATTCATGATTTCGAACATTGCTACAAGTGGCACATGGATACCGGATACGGACCGAGAGATAACTTCGATCATAAGGTAATGAAGACAATAACGAAGCAAGAATACAATTACGGGGAAATTTTCGAAAAACGGAGATTGGAAAGAGAAGCTGAAGCATTTAGGGTTAAGAAAGTTAAAAGTGTATTTGAGACCAATACCGGGAACAATATTGAGAAAAAGATTCTCAACCTCATCAAAGAATCAAGAGCGCGCGATGATAGGATAGAAAAGATGATGAAAGCATTCGTGGATAATACAATATCTTCTATTAAAATTCACGATGATAGGATAAAATGATTAGAGAAAAGTGTTAGTTCATGTTCAGAAGCCATCTTTGATTACCTAGCATCTCGGGAGGAAGAAGTTGTCCACACTGTTGAAACTATCCTCGAAGAACCTTTGACCTTTTCAGAAAAGGTTAAGCGACGGATCAACATGGAGAAACAATCACTTTTGGACCAAACTTTTCTGGTAAACCCTCCTAATGATACTAATCATCATGATACTACACGGGAATTAAGTTATGATGAGACTATTTGCCTCAATGAAAGATGCTCAGCGTTTTTGAGGAACGAGCTACCACAAAAGGAAAAAGATCCAGGATGCTTTACTCTCCTTGCTATATAGGAGCCTAAACATGTGTAGCGCCAGCGGATCTTGGAGCTAGTATTAGTATAATGCCTCGTTCGATGTTTTTGCGAATGGGAATTGGCAACTTAAAACCGGCCAAGATGAAAATTGAAATGGCCGATCGATCCGTGCAATCGCCATTAGGAATTGTTGAAAATGTATTAGTGAAGATAAAAAGATTCCTTTTCGATAGATTTTGTGATTCTTGATATCCCGAAGACAACAGATACCGTCATTTTAGGAGACCCATGCTTCTTCCGCTCACACTAAAGTGGATGTCTTTGCGGAAAATTAACTCGAAGCTAATGGAGAGATCGCTACATTCGGACCTAATGAACATTTGTCTACCCCGGAGAAGGTGTGTGCAATTGACCTAGTGGGAGATTTTGGTGAAGCCCTTGAAAAGTTTCTTAGCCACCCCCCGGATCCTGGAGAGGTTGACTCGGGGAAGGATTTTGATGTTTTCGTGAATTTTGAGGAAGAAGATAACTTAGGATTAAGTGCTGAAGACCTCTCTAGTGATGTCGAGGTGACCCTTTGGCAAGACAACTCTGAAAAAACATTCTTGCAATCGAACCAACCGCAGTTTTATGAGATGGGGGCACGAATCCATCATAGGAATCCCCACTATCTGAAGATCTCATGCAAAATTGGGTTCATTGATTTTCACCCATTTATCGACACAAATTCCACAATCAACATTATCTCTAATGAATGCTACAACCAGGTTATGGAAAAGGAGCTTGATTACAAAAGAAACAACTTCCTCGGGATAGCAACAAACATACGAGTTTTTGTAGGAACACACTCGTTTCTAGTCGACTTTGTGGTTTTGGATGATGTTAGCGAATTCGTGGCAGATGGGTTGACTGGGGTGATTTTCGGAAAACCCTTTAAAGAAATATTTGGGCTTGATAAAAATGAGAAGGAAGTACTGGTTTGGTTAAAGATTGGCGATGATAAAGCTGTTTTCAAAATGCCAAGAACTGTCAAAAACTTTAAAAATTGGACTAAAAGACAGTTGAGTTATGCTAGACCGCTGCTTGGTATTAGTGAAGAAGATAAGGCCAAAGGTTTTGATCACCCCTACCAAAAGATCAAAATTTTTTACTTAGGGTGTTTAGAACTTGGAGATGGATACAAACGGGATGAGAATTTGATCAGCTGGCTTCAACATGGATATTGCCCAGTCCACGAGATGACGGACAAACACTGGTAGCCTACGGCTAAGAGTCAAACTTAAAGACTCGTAAATAAAGAAAAGTGCTCTTTCGGGAGAGAACCCGAATTATCCATTTCTTTTGTTTTATTTCATTTCATTGGGTTTTGTGTTTTCTAACCATTTTTGCAGGAGACAATGAAGTAATTCTGCTGCGATCGATTGATCTGAGAGTTACAACGTAACTCATCTTGGTGATTACTGCAGTAACCAACATTTTAGCGACATAATTCTTGACGCATTACCAATTATGGCGTAATACCATCTCAGTGGTTACGATGTAACTATTCGCTTCATAGCTCATACCAGGTTTTGCCACTTACGGCGTAACTCTCTCATAGGAGTTACGACATAACTCTCCTCTGCTTTAATTCTTTCATTTTAAAACACAGTAACCTTGTATTAGTTTTTAAATAAACTTTGTGGGCGTGTTCCTTGTAAACCCTCACGAGACTTCCTTCGTCCACTTGGGACACCAAGTGGTTTAAAAGGCTTGTTACATTCGCTAAATGCAATCGTGATTACTACGAAAGGGAGTTAGGTTTTTTTTCATTTTATTTTTTCCTTTTTAGAATTATGCTTGTCGGTATTGTGATTTCAGGGATTGAAGTTTGTTCATGACGCTTAAACGAAGGCATGATCCTTTCTCGTGGGCCTTCTTCTTTTTGGAGCAAATTTCAGGGAAGTTCTCGCTCTAATTCTACCTTTCTCTTCACCTTTATTTTAATGCCTAGTACAAAAGGGACTTTGTACAATTCAAGTGGGGGATGGGAGTAGAATTTTCTCTTGAACTTTATTTCGCCCTCATTTTTCTACGTTTATTTTGAAAAATTATGCCATTTTTAAAATTTTGACATGTTTTTCCGAACCTAACTAGATTAGACCTTAGCCGAGCACATACAACCCTTGATATTACATGGTGAGATTAGCCTTATCCGTTTCTAATATTTTACCCCAAATCCACCAAATTATGAGTGTGCGGTAGCTTGTAAACTTTAGAACTTGGCCTTTGCATCATTTGAGACCATAGGCGAGGTATGTTGAGTTAGCTCGATGTATTTGGACTTTTCGGTTTAGAAGGTAGTATTATAGGATTATCACCCAAACAGCCTACCATTATAAGTCTATCGATTAGTCACCTCGACTTTTCGACCCCCATGTGAAACCCTTTTGTTGCACTCCCCTTTAGTGCAAGATACCCCTAGATACACCCTTCTGAGCAATTCCTTTCATTTTGTCACCCCAATATATTGTTTCGTTACACCCTTACACCTTAGCCTACCCTGTAGTCTTTATTTGTAATTAGAAAGTCATCATTTGCCTAAGTTCAAGGTTCGAGTGGAAAGGTTTGGAAATCACACTTTCATCGACAATAATTATGATGATCATTGAAGACCCCCCGAATTCCCATTGTTCATCTCAACTGGGAGGATGTTATGTTATCATGTTATGTTCTAATCGAAAAAAAAAAGTTGATTGAGTTATGATTTTGTAAAGTGCGATGTTATAAGCACTATAGTATGAGCTTTATTGTTTAGTATCGAGGAGGCCACCTCGGTCACATTTGAAGATTGGAGTTAGAGTTATACCAATCGAAGAAGAAAAGGTAGTGTGCCCATCACGACGTCCTCTAATGACACATCTACCTTGCATTTCATGATCCGGTCCCTAGACTTCTAAGCTTGAACTTTGGGCGGACGGTGAAGTGGTGATGACTTAGTTATAGATATAGACTACGCTTGTTTTTCATTTTAAACCAATTATATATCCCATGTCTTATCCTACCCTTTAGTCATGAAGCGTGTCTAGGTGATGCAATGAGCAATCTTTGGTGTCTTGGCCATGGATTTGGTCATGTATCATTGATTTTGTCCACTTCGCCGTGACATGTTAGTAATGACGAGTCACCCTTAACCTTTGTCGTGTCTACCCATATTGCCTTCGAGAATTGTTTAGCCCTTAACTCTAGTGGTGGAGATTTGTGTAACCGCCAAGCTTATGATAGAATACATGCTATGGATGCGATTGAGTGATCACCCGAAATTGACACTTAGAATAGTTGAGAGATTTGAGTGTTTGTTCCCTTTCATGAGGTGTTCGGCTTTGTTTTATTCTAGCATAAGGATTTGTAAACTCATATTTTCCGGTTTTGGGAGATATCTTTTAGGAATCTATCTAATAAGGTCTACTTGAGGGCAAGTAGAGTTCAAGTGGGGATATTTGATAACATCAAATAGTCCCGAATATTAAGTGTCAATTTCCCCCGTTAGTGCTCGTTATTTATATCATTTATATGGATTTACGCTTGTTTTCCACTCTTTTACACTTTCAGGTAAATTACGAGCATTGGAGCTAAAGAGACGTGGATATGGAAACATTACTAAAGATTTATCATAGTATGCTTATTTTAAAGAAGTTACGGCGTAACTCATCTCTCACATTAAGCCGTAACTATTGCGTGACCCGAAGTCCAACTTATCAAGAGGTGGCGGTAACTCTTCCCAAAGGTTCTGACGTAACTCCATTAGGTCAAAAGAGGTTCCACGCCGATACTTACGCCGTAACTCTGCACCACTTACGGCGTAACCGAGTTTATTAAAGACTACGGTAACCACTTCTTAGGTTACGCCGTAACTACGGATCTAGTGCATTTACGGAGAAATAGAAGGTTACTGCGTAACTCATCTATTGGTTACGCCATAACCCGGACACGGCATATAAATACCCCACTAATTCCGGCATTTCAAATCATTCCATTCCGCACACAACACTCGAGAGCGTGGGAAAAAGCTCAAGGAGGTCTAGGGAAGCATCTGAGCTGTTCCAAGGAGAAGTCACACCATTATGATAAGCTTTAGCGTTTATTATTTCTTTTACTTTCAATTCATGTATTTCGTACCTTTGAATATTGAATTGATGTACATGATTAATATAGTGCTAAGCACCATTTGGTTCTAGCCTAGTTATGATTCCTTAATTGTTTTGTTTGCGTTTACCTTTACTCCGTAAAATTATTTCTAAGTGTATGCATGCATAGTTCTTTGGTAGTCACCCCGGTTCGGTAGTTTTGAATGGCGATAGAGGCCAATTGCCTAGGAGATATGACCAACTGACCCCGTGTAAGCGGATCGAGATGGGAAGGGTAAGATATGACCAACCGACGACCCTTTCTACTTGTGGGATTTGACCAACCGATCACCTATCGTTTGGATGAACTTAAGAATTGGGGTGTGGTGTCTAAGTTCTAACGGTCCGCACTCACTATTTAGAATCTAGCATGTATCGGTGCACTTAATGACTCGGCTTAGGGGACCGGGAACAACAGGACTTATGACGGTGCGCTGATTTCTCTGTGGTGGCATATTTGCCGATAGGTTAGGCGAATTGACCAAATATTGTCCTCTCGAATTTGACCCCACCAAGTAATTGGAAGTAGGTAGACGTAGACATAACTAGCTAGGAGGATTAACTAGGTTAGCACCACTATTCCTCTATTGATTTCCTTCTACCATTTATTTGCTTTTATATTTTGCATTAGTAGTTTAATTAATTAAAACCCTATCAAACTATTAATATTCGTAACAATTAGACTTAGTAATTATCAAACACACATACTCTTGGGATGACCTCGGCTTTACCATTTACTACACTACACACGACCGGGTACTTGCCCGTTAGTGCATTAGGGTAGACCATAGGTATAGCGAGACACTATAAATATTAAGACACAGTCATAAAACTCGCATCACTAGTATGCTTTTGGGATCCGTAGATCTGTAGTTCTGAAATGCATTTTATGATGAAAAGCATAGGTTTTAGATCTCATAGTTTTATACCAAGATATGTGTTTTAGCCTACATTTTCTTTTAACATGCATACATGACTTCTAATGTATCACGAGAGAAAGAAATAAAACAAAGAGAAATGATAAACACATTATGATAATAATAACCTAGATAACTAGACTATTAGTAATACTTCATTTCAATACTAAGAATGATACAAAGAATTGGGTATATAACCCTAATGTAGATTAACAACACAAAGTAAATGTCTCTGTAAGTGAACTTCATCATAGGGAACACAAGTGCGATGAGTGTTAAGATGATGAGCACGAAGGCGATGTAAACCATGTTGAAGACGGTTCTTCTTGGTTTCGGTTGAGATAAAATGGAGAGGAAGATGAAGTTTTGAATGAGAGGAAATTTTTGAAATTAGAAGATTTGAAAAAGTGGGGTTTTTATAGAGTGGTCGACGGTGGGAGTATTTATGGGAAAAGAGGAATTTTTGAGATTCGTGTTTTGTTTTATTATTAGAAAGATATGGTTTATGGATTGAGTGAAACAAAGCACAAATTTTATAAACCATGACTTTTAGATGAAAGAGTGACATGTATGTGAGAAAAACTTCCTAATTAAGCTATATGTAAAACATGTGTATACACGAAAGCTACTCAAGTAAATACTTAAGTAAACACACTTATTTATTAAACTAATATCATTTAGAGATAAGTGGAAAGTCATACCCCGAATGCACTTAGGAATGTCTTTACAAATGACACAACTAATGTCAGAAGACAATTCCAGCTCTTTTATGCTTAAGATACCTTCTTAGGGAAGGTAATCTTTATTATCAAGCAAATCCTATGGCTTGATAGATGTGAGCTTCGACTAATCAATATGACAAAGAGGATTAGTGCAATTAAATGAAAAGTGAAAAAAAAATGTTGTTATCAACTCAACATCCAAACATATAGTTTTAAAAAACATGGTGTTTGTTTTTATGAAAAAACTTCTTTGTAGTTTTGAATTAACCATGGATCGTATCAAGTTTTTAAAGTACAATATACTTCAAGAAACTTGGTAACGAAGCTCTGATACCAATTGTGGAAAACTAGAAGGGGGGTTGAATAGTTTTGCCAATTAAAACTTCCTTTTAAACTATTTAAATCAACTTATGTCAATCTATTTGGATGTGTGTGTTGGATGTTGATAAACAAGCATATAAAGGTATGTAATGAAAAGATAAGTGTAAGAAGCACAAAACCACAATGCGAGTATTTATAGTGGTTCGGCTACAAGGACACCTTCCTTGCCCTACTCCACTCTCCGAGTCACCTACTCGAGAGTTTGTAAACACTACACCAATCTCCTTATGGCGGAGAAGCCTTCACAACGTCGCCTACCCTTTTTCCGGTGCTAGGCTAATCACCGGGTTCTTTCACTACAAGGTGAACCACACCCACACAACGTTGCCTACCCTTTATAAGGTACTAGGCTAAGTACCTAGTTCTTTCACACCAAGGTGAACCACACCTACACAACGTCGCCTACCCTTTATTAGGTACTAGGCTAAGCACCTAGTTCCATTGCAATGGAGGAACTACTACCCAACACTACACCAATGACTAATCCCAAAGGAGATCAACTCCTTTTTACAACATCATCAAGGACATCAATATCCTTGGATCTAGTACTAGTCTATCTTGTACATCGAAACACACCTTTCACTAATGCCTTTAACTAGATCTTCAAGAAACCCTTCACTAATGTCTTGTGTCTTGACTTCTAAGAACCCTTCAATAATGCTTCTAGTCTTGACTTCTAAGCACCTACCACAAGTGCTTTATGATATAGACGATAGATACCCTTCACTAATATCTTCTTCTTGACACTTGAGACACCTTTCATAAATGTCTTCAACACTTCTTAGGAAAAGAAAAACAATCATCAACAAGAAGACTTCAGTAGTCTTGATGATGAGGAAGCACGGCAACTGATGGACTTTAACTTGCTCAACTTCAAAGGTGGTGATCTTTCCTTTAAGAGGAACCTAGAAGATCACACAAAAACAAAACTACAAACATAGATCTCTTGGATCTGAGGTTAGAGAGTTTTTAAGTCAAGGGGAAAGTATGTTAGAAAGGGATGAGAAACAATGAAGAAATGGCTCACCATTTATAGAGGAAAAATTCTACTGTTCCTCAGATCCCACGGATCCCTTCCACAAGGGATCCGTCTAGCTTAAAGCTAGGGATCCGTGGGACGCTCCTCTTTACCCATGGGTATTTTGGTTATGGGTCATGGGTTGATCCATGGGTCTTTATCTAGATACAATGTATCTCTTGAGTGCAATGCACCTAGTCACATGGGTATGGGTCAAAACCATGGGTTATGGATATTATCCATATATGATATAAGCATGATGTCATGCAATGGGTTATGGGTCAAGCTCCATGTGTCTTGGGCTTTGGGTTGTACCCAACTACATTCAATGTATATGCCCAATGGGTTATGATACTTAAGTTTCTACCCATTTATATTACCCAATATACTACATACTAGTTATGTGTATATTTTACCCAAATATGTAAACACTAGTTGTTGTACATATGAAATATTAAATCATAAAATCACTTATACTTGTTGTGGTGTTTTATGTGAAAATGTGAATATGTTAGAAACTATTAGTTCAAACCATTTACGTATTTTATTTGTTTCGTTAAAATGATTTTACGTTTGTTATCGACAAAACATTAGAAGATCGTAAAATATAAATAAACGTTTTTACGGCTTATTTGTATTAACAATCTTCCCCTTTTTGTTGATGACAAAACATAAAATTATTTCAAGGAAAAGCTAAAATTCGTAGAAGTTTGAATTTATAGTTTTTAATTTCTTCTCCCCCTTTTTGTCGAAACAAAAAGAGCTTCGAAAGGAAACTAACACATTGTTTTAGAAAAAACATGTGAAATAGAAAAAAAATTAGAGAGCAAGTAACGGGAAATGATCTCGTCTTTACTCCCCCTTGACGAGTCCATCCCTATGTAAGGGTGTCAAGATAGTAATACTAATCTAGTTTGTTTGCAAGTAAGTTTGCAAAAGATTTCGTCTAAGTGACGAATGTGCTCCCCCTTGATGATTGCAATTTTTCAAAGGGATGTCAAGAAATGTAATCCTAATATTGCAAGTAATTTGCAATGTATTGCTTTGACACAAAGCTCCCCCTAGCTTTAGGATGTCAAAGTCTTCATGTGTAAATTGAATAACTACAAAACAAATATTAGAAAACAAGTATAATGCACAATTTCCTGCATCGGTGATCCAAGTTAGTAGAAAATTAGTTTTCTGCATCACGGATCCCACGGTTCCCTCCTAGTAGGGATCCGTCTAGACAAATAAGAGGGATCCGTCTGGCTGATGAATAAATTCAGCAAATGGTTGTATAACAAATAATGTACTCAGAAAAATAGCAAGTAGCATGTAATTTCATTTAATAAAACTAGACTTATGATATACATGACTCTAAAAACTAAGGAAATACATGACTAGGAATTTCTAGACCAACTATCGCTTGATGCTAGGACAACACTAAAATCTTCTAGCTCAAGTTTTGTCTAGGTTTAATCTCGTCGAAACGTTCGAGGAGATGATAGAACATGAAACGTTGGTCTTCTCGTACTTCATGTAACAAACATTCAACATGTTGACAATGATAGCAATCTTTGTCATGGCTAGGTAGTGGTGGTGGAAGAAATTAAATGGCTTGATGCGAAGGATCAAGTGAAGCGGCTTATGGAGCTTCAAACGACGGAGGATTGGTGGGCGCATTTGAGAATGGCTCGACCAAGAATGATGGTGGTGGTAGAGAAGTGTCAACTTCCATATGGTCGGTGGTTGACTTTGATGATTTCTCATAATCCAAATGGGATTATGGAAACGACGAAAAGGAAGCCGGAGGAAATGTTGACTCAACACCAAATACAATCATTCAAGCTCCAATCATTATCCAAACGCAAAACCCATCATCTATTCTAACCAAATAAATACTTAAACTAATATTAAATGCCCATAATTGGCATCCTTCGATAAACGTGTACTTGAAACATTAATTACTTATTTATTATAAAACATTTCCAATTTAGTCGTTAGTTTCCATTTAAAAATAGTAAATAACAAGATAAGACTTGTTATCGATATTTTTGGTACAAAAGCCTATTTATTATTTATATTTCATAGTCTATTAGCATTTTCATGTATATATGCTTTTAATCAATCAATAGTCCAAATTATACTAAAGTCCATGTTACGGCTTTGTCGGAGTCAACTATTGACTAAAAAGTCAACGTAACACCGACGTAGCTCAAAGTTGACAATATATATATCAAGTCCAATTTAAAAGTCATAATAGCGCAATTCAATCCCAACTCAACTCAAAACAATCTCGCCAACCAATCAATCAACCAAATATACCCGAAACCAATGTTATGACCCTAATGGTCATGACATGGTCACGGTTAAGACCAAGTGAACCAAACAAGCCCTAGAAGCTTTTCGGCTCCACGCGTCTCATCCAAACCTCAACTACATCAACCAACAAGCTACCAAAATGACCCGACCTGGACCCGTGGCCCAAGTGGGTCACGTACGACATCCAAGCCATGACCATCGTGGTCATGGTGGCTCGTACACCATCTCACACCCAACCAAATACAACCAAATCAATTTCACAACATCCAAATATAATCATTCAAGCTCCAATCATTAACCAAACGCAAAACCCATCATCTATTCTAACCAAAAATATGAAACTAGACCTAAAATGCATAAACCCATCAAATTGATACACCACATGCTTATCAAACACTATCTACTTGTTTATTTAGATGTTAATTAGATTTAATTCCATGTTTCACCCAACAGCCCCAAATTTGGACATAGGGTCGAAACCCTAATAATCCATACGTGGGTTTTTATAGCTTAAACAAGCTTTACCCATGTTCCATTTACCTTATTCAAGCACGAATTGCAATATTTGATGAAAACCCTAAAAGTACGAATCTTAATCTTAAGATTTGAAGGTGTTAATGAAGGCTTTTCACTAGTACAAAAACGGGATTTGGTCACGCATGGTCGAAATGGAACAGCCACACATTCGCATATTTATGTGGTGAAGGTGCGAAAATTGACAACATGTACTAACTAGTCACACATGAAAATTTTGATTGTGTGACCATTAGAACTCAGATCGCCACACAATTGAGCGTTGTGTGGCTAAAGGTATCTGGTGATTTTGTTTCGGATCATTTAGCCACATATGAATTTGGAACGCGTGACAAATACAAGTAACCTTGATCGTTAGTCACATGAAGTAATTTTTGTGTGTCTAAATCATAGAGTCAAGTTTTGTCACACATTATTTAAGGGTGGACTGATATGTTTTGCCAACTCTTTAGCCACATCCGAAATTGGAACAAGTGACAAATGAAAAGTAAGGTTGAAGCATTAGTCACGATATACATATAAAAGTGACAAATATATGTCACACACTTGAACACCGTGACCAAAAGCCATATATGGTCACACTAAATGTTTTGTCACACATTCGTTAGCCAAAATCCAGTACATATGTTCACGTAAGTTAATATGTGTTTAAAGTTTAGTTTGTGTTAGCTTTGAAAGCTAATCTATAAAGTCACATTTGCTACTAACACCGTGACCAAATGCCATATATGGTCACGCTAAACGCTTTGTCACACATATTATTCAAGTGTAGCCAAAATCCGATACATATGGTCACGTAACTTAATATGTGGCCATTGGATGATGAATAGTCACTCAAAATACACGTTTCGTCACTTTAAACACCATATGGTCACACTTATTAACACTTTTAGCCACTTTATGGTTAATTGTATGTGACTAAATACCCAAAACAAACATGCTTTGTGTGACTAAATGTTAGAAAAGGCCACACAAACATAAAATTCATGTGGCCATTGGATGATCAATAGTCACACAAAAGACACCTTTCTTCACTTGAAACACCATATGGTAACACTTATTAACACTTTTAGCCACTTTATGATTAATTGTATGTGACTAAATACCCAAAAAAAACATGCTTTGTGTGACTAAATGTTACAAAAGGCCACACAAACATAAAATCCAAGTGGCCATTGGATGATCAATAGTCACCCAAAAGACATATTTCTTCACCTTAAACACCATATGGTCACACTTATTAACACTTTTGGCCACTTTATGCTTAATTGTATGTGACTAAATAACCAAAAGAAACATGCTTTGTGTGACTAAATGTTAGAAATGGCCACACAAAAGAAATTTGATGTGGCCATTGGATTATCAATAGTCACTCAAAAACTATTATGTTTTTCATAAACGTAACTAACTACGAATACTAAGCAGACTTATCTTATTTCGCGGACTTAATCTTGTCTTGGCAGCCTTAACCACTAAAACTAACCTACCGGACTTAACTTTGTCTTGGCGACTTTAACCACTAAAGTTTTACATTTATAAGAGACCACAACACAAAATATATGTATTTTTTTTGTGCAAAGATGAACTTGTATTAATCAAGGAAACTTTGTAAATGAAAAATCAACACACCTGATATGGACAAGTCCCATATCAAGTTGCATACTAGGCAACTCTATTCAATATCGATATATCCGTTCTTTTAAGTCGATAACAAAACAAACCGCCCATATCATACAACCATGGATGATGACAACCAAAGACAAAACCATCACAAAGAACACCTTTTAATGCACCAAGATGAACCATACACTTCGGATAGGGGCTATACCAAGTAGTTTACATTCCATCTCATGAATGGCTTCAACTACTTGGGAACACACACCTAAATGAAGCCAACCAAATCCTACACAATCCTAAAATCGGTTATAAACGTGTCTACCAATAACAATTGATAACGCTCGAATTACGTTTTAGCACATGCTAAATCTGGAATTATAAGCGGATTACGGAAGACACCGAAGCTTGGTTGTCGATGACAAAGTCAACAAGATTGAATCGACCATTTTTTCGTTCCCACCGACACTCCTCAACAATCTCTCTCCATATGGCGTTTATGGTAACGTGGTTCTTGCTTCTAGGCCTATCGATGTGGTGTTGCGATTCACGTTCACATAAAACTTCATGTCTTCCGGTATCTCGGCAATGCGTTATGGTACTTCCACATGTGATTTAAACCGTAAACTTATGTGGTATGTTACGCATTAAAAGAACAATGTAGTATGCTAATCAAAAGTATGTCCATGTGTTGAAGCATATATTAGTTTTTGAAAGCGAATAATGACTAAAATGGTCCGATTTGTATCATTACTTACCAAACGAATCCTGTCGTGACATATGCAAGGATGGGCGTAAAACAATCCCTTTCACTTTCATGCTCTGTATATTCGTTCCATGCACATATGTGTTTCATACGCTCATCTGCAATTGGAATTTAATAAAATGGTAATTAATAATTTAAAAGCTATTATATGGAAAGGTTTATTTTAAAATAAAGTCATCGATTATGTTTACACTTTGATTAACATACCTTCATCTACGGGTTTCTCATGAGCGGTCTTGTGCGATTTAGCTCCATACGTTGCAAAAGTTCGAACGCATCATCAATCCATTTTGACAAATGGCATCGGGGAAAGAGTATTGTTTAGGAGATTTGTGAAAACAACTCTTGTGCCAAGAAAAGGTTTTCATCGTGAACCAATACATTCCATCCGTGCCCACCAAACTCATGCACGTGTCTGCTTTTCCTCCAAGATTTCAATTTGACGGTGAGTGATAGTCTGCTACGGCACGCCAAAGAACAAGAACGTCAAATTGGTTATTGTCGATATTGTCCGGAAATTGCAAGTAATGACCTACGAATGATTTAGTTTAAAGAAAACATTAGCGGGTCAAACGATTAAAATAATCTCCATTTTAAACAAACTTATACAATGTATTGATTAACATTTTTTCTTACCAGAGGTTGTGCGGGATATTCATCCAACCTAACCGGCACCTCGTTGTGCGTAACCTAGAAGAGCCAAATCGTATCCGGGCATTCGTGGCGCATCGTTGTACTCGTTATATAATAATGTCTTCTTCCGATTTAATGAAATGGAATGTGGCCACATTGATGTATTGGCTTTGATCAATAAAAGCTTGCCACTCGGACCCTTGCAAAGTAATGCGACCACGAACCAATTTCAATAAACCTTATGTTTGGTTCCCTATTGTGGATTAGGTATATCCGGTAGCTTCTTAGGGTACAAAGTGTTTCAATAAACAAAGTAGGAAGCATCTTAAATTTAAAAAGTGTGGAAAACTAGAAGGGGTTGAATAGTTTTACCAATTTAAAACTTCCTTTTAAATATTTAGATCGACTTATGTCAATCTATTTGGTTGTTTATGTTGGACGTTGATAGATAGATATATAAACATATAATGAAAGATAAAGAGTAAGAAGCACATCACCACGACACAAGTTATTTATAGTGGTTCGGCTACAAGGACACCTTCCTTGCCCTACTCCACTCCCCGAGTCACCTACTCGAGAGTTCGTAAGCACTATACCAACTCCTTATGGCGGAGAAGCCTTCACAACGTCGCTTAACCTTTTTCTGGTACAAAGCTAAATACCGAGTTCTTTCACACCAAGGCAAACCACACCTAACACAACGTCGCCTACCCTTTATACGGTGCTAGGCTAACCACCGAGTTCTTTCACACCTTAGGAGAACTAATCCTATCACAACATCGCCTACCCTTTATACGGTGCTAGGCTAACCACCGAGTTCTTTCACACCTTAGGAGAACTAATCCTATCACAACGTCGCCTACCCTTTATTAGGTACTAGGCTAAGCACCTAGTTCCATTATGGAGGAACTACTACCCTTCACGACACAACACCTATTATCAAGGAGATCTACTCCTTGTTACAACACCATCAAGGATATCACCATCCTTCTGAATAAATAAACACTTATATGTATAACGATGCACCTCATCGATTATACGACCTAAGCATTCTTCCCAAATGCTACTAGATTTGATTCTTCGGCATCCTTCACTAATGCCTTTGACACAACGCTTGGCATCCTTCACTAATGCCTTTGTCTTGACACCTTAAGCATTCTTCACTAATGCTTTGACGCCGGATGATTAGCATCTTTCACTAATGCTTTCATCTTGACACTTTCGGCATTCTTCACTAATGCCTTCAACCCAACATCTATGGAGAAAGGAAGAACTATCAACAAGAGAACCCGTTGTCTTGATGATGACGGGCATGGCAACTCATGGACTTGAGCTTGCGTCTTCAAGATGTGGTGATCTTTCCTTTAAGGGAATCTACAAGATCACACAAAACAAAAGAGAAAAGCTACATAGATCTCTTGGATCTGAGGTTAGAGGGTTAGAATACTTGGGGGAAGTATGTGTGTAAAGGGATGAGTAGAAAGGAAGAAATGGCTCTCTATTTATAGAGGAAATTCTCTACTGTTTCCCTGGATCCCACGGATCCCTTCCACTTGGGATCCGGCTAGCACAAAGCTAGGGATCCGTGGTCCGCTCCTCTTTTCCCATGGGTATTTTGGATTATGGGTCATAGGTCATGGGTTATGGGTTGATCCATGGTTTTCAATCTAGATACAATGTACCTTAAGGATACATTGAACTTGTGTAAGTGGTATATATAAAACCATGGGTTATGGGTCAAAGCCATTTGCTAGTTTTTATCTATTTAGTATGTACTTGCTTTTACCCATTTTAGTATATACTTGTTTTTACCCATTTTAGTGTACTTAATATAAGTATGCATTAACCCAATATGTAAACACTAGTTGTTGTACATATGTATCTAACTCATAGAGTTACTTAAACTTGTTAAGCCAGTATGTAAACACTAGTTGTTGTACATGTGTATCTAAAATATACAATCACTTAATCTTGTTAAAGTGTTTTATGTGAAAACGTAAGTGTGTTAGAAAATTATTAGTTCAAACGATTTACGTATTTTATTTGTTTTGTTAATATGATTTTACTTTTGTTATCGACAAAACATTAGAAGATCGTAAAATATAAATAAAAGTTTTACGGCTTATTTGTATTAACAATCTCCCCTTTTGTTGATGACAAAACATAAAATTATTTTAAGGAAAAGCTAAAATTAGTAAATGTTTGAATTTGTAGTTTTACTTTCTTCTCCCCTTTTGTCGAAACAAAAGTGTTAGAAGAAACTAACACAATTTTATAAGAAAAATTATAAAAGATGTAACGAGAGCAAGTGGCGGGAATGGTACTGTCTTAACTCCCCTTGACGAGTCCATCCTTTGAAAAAGGCGTCAAGGACATAATTGAAAATAAGCTACTTGTGTTTGCAATTAAGTTTGCAAATGGTTCGTCTAAGTGGCGAAAATGTGCTCCCCCGAATATTGCAAAGTTGCAATGGGGTAACATGAAGTGTAATCCAAAATGGATTAAGTTGCAAATGATTTTGCAATATTGTTTGACACAAAGCTCCCCTAGCTTTTATGGTGTCAAAATCTTCATGTGTTATTTTGAAAATCTACAAAGTAAAGGTTAGAAAAACAAGAGTATAGTGCATAATTTCCTACAAAGGAGACTCAAGTTAGTAGAAATTTGTGTACATACACCACGGATCCACGGTTCCCTTCAAGGAGGGATTCGTCAAGTTATCGATAAGGATCCGGCTATACATTACGGTTTCTTGGCGGTGAAGAAATGTCAAGGAGTGCTATTTGAGGGAATGAGAAAAATGCATAATAAAACAAGCACAACACACATAATAATCATGGCATAAAAGTATTCATTCAATAAAACAAGAGATACACAACCAAATCTCTAAAAACTAAGAGAATGAACTTTAGTCGTATAAGTACTACTAATACTAATCTTATTTCGGGATTTAGAATGTGACAATGTGCTTAAGTCTAGGGATGGGTGGACTTGTTGAATTGATCCAACTTTGCAAGAAGATGATTGAACATGAAATGTATCTCATTTCGTACTTCTTGAACAAGTCCTTGAGTTTTAGACAATTTGGGCAAGTATTGTCTTGGTTTGGCCCGAAGGAAAAAGAATGTTTTGAGGGGCTCAATGTGTGTTGAGGGTCTTCATTTTGAGAAGTAGGTAGAGGTTCTAAAATGAGGGTGGTAATGGAACTTCTTCCATATGATCAAGGTTGTTCCTTGTTTCCCATGATGGGCTAGTTGGTGTTGTAAGTGGTTCCCGATTCAATGAAAAGGTTGGTGAATGGGAGGTTCTTGTTGATGAATGAAACAATGAATATATGTTTGGATGCGGAAGAGGCTCATTCAATGAGTGTAGTCCATTCTCAATGAATGAAGGTTTTGATGGCTTGCTAGAACTATCCATGTTAGGTTTGGAACTAGATGATCCCTTTTCTAGTTGGAAGGATTTGATGCTAATCCTTGCGGTTCTCTTAGCTTTTGTTGGATGGATTTGATGAGGTGGGATTCTAGAGTCATTATCTCTAATAGGGGATGTTTCGGTGGATGAAATTTTATGGATCATTTGGCCCTTTCTTTTGGATGATCCTATGTTTGAGGAGTTGTTGCTAAGAGCTTTAGTCATGGTGATGAAGGTGCTAATGTGAGCTTCAAATTTCTGATTTTTGAGATGTGATTAAGAGTGGTGACTTAGTCCTAAGGTTTGTTTGGTTATAAAGGAAAATTTGAAATAGGAAATTAAATCCTTGACCACTTAGAGGATTAGGCATGCTCTAGAGATTTTGATCACTCTAGGAGGGTAATTAATGAATGCTTAAAGGTGGTTAAAGAAAAGGTAACTTGAATTTGAATTAAGGAGGCTAATCCTCATTCTTTACGTATGTACGGATCCTGCGGATCCTCTCGATGAGGATCCGCTGGTTATAGACCGAGGGATCCGCTATCGACATGTTCTAAGTGAAGTCATCATGCCTTTGTAAGGTTTTAAGTGATGGATTTGAGGTTTTGACTTAACTTTGAAGTTTATAGTGTTGGATATCTCAAATCCTCAACCATAACAAGTAATGGTACTTAATGATGGTTAGACTAAGAACACTTACCTTGGGTAATCTAACTATTTATTTGTCAAGGTTTCCTTTCAATATGTAGTAAGAAAAATGATGATACTAAGTCCTAAAAGTCGATGATGTCCTAGAATAGATTTACTAAAATCTATAAAATAAAAAGAAACTTATTTTGGCTCTAATTTTGAGTCAAAGGAGATTGAGATCAATTTGCTAAAATTGAAGGACATATCAAACTAAGTGCTATCAAATGTGATGGATAATGTGTGAGTGTTGGGCGGAATTATGGTGAGTTTTGACTAGTTGGAAGTGTTCTAGTGGACTATTTTGATGAAGCTAAATCATTTTTCACATCGGTTGCATACGGATCCCACGGTTCCCTTATGGGAGGGATCCGGCGGTTAATCTGGGATCCGCCAATCGTAGATCGAAGGCTTACGAAATGTGCAACTATGCATATTATAGAAAATGCTTTTCTTAGTTGTTTCTAAGTAGACTAAGTGCAAGAACATAACTAATAAAACTTGTATCAAAGTGGGAAACACTAGAGTTCCTAGAATGAGTGACGACGACCATACCAAGAGGTCGTAAAATCTCATTTTCAAATACCTAAGCTAGAATGTTTAGTGCCAAGATATGGCAATACCTACATATTACAAGCATGGTTAAAGTTATTTACAAACCATTGTTTCGAAATTGTTCATCAAGTACTTAAGCCTTAGGACTTTACCTTTCTTCACTTTTTCACCCGTCCTTTATCAAACCATCTTCACTTCTTCTTCCTCAAGAAATTGGCGAAGCATTTGAAGATTCCCTTGGTTTGTTGCCATTCGGGCGATTCATTGGGGATGTTTGGCAATTGGTTAATGTAGTCCAAAGGGTCAAGATCAATATTCTCAAGTGGGTTGCTACTACTCCCTTCACCTTCACCTTCTTCTTGCCTCTCCCTTTCGTCTGAGGAATCCGTGGGTGGATGTGGCCTTTTGCCTTCTACCATGAACCTTGTTGTTCTACCCTCGGTTAGTGGAACCGTGACCTTATTGCAAAAGTTATGATCAAGGGATTGTGGGGAAGGATCTAATGCAAAGATGAATTTGGCAAGACGGGTTAGAAGCATTGCATACGGGAGTACCATCTTGTCCATGCTTCTCACACTTGCCATTCTTTTGACCATGTAGTAGGCAAGGTTGAATCTAGTATTAGTCACTAGACAATATATCATGAAGCTTAGGCAAGCATTGGGGTGATCCTTGTTTCCTACTAGACATTCCACATTTTCTCTTATCACAACTTCCCATTTCTTATATAGCCCATACATTTCGAAAGCTCCATTTGAAAAGGATCCTATAGATCACTTTTGACTTTCTTGTGACTCTTGATGGTGATGCTCTTGGCATAAATCTGTGTCCTCACCGTGGTTGCTTCTGGGATCAAAGTGTGGTAGATATCATGGTGATCAACCATTATGTGTAGTTGTTCCAAAGACCATTCATTTGAGTACATACAAATGCTATCATATGTAACCCCTTGAATTCTTCCAAGCTCCACAAGTGAAAGAGTATACTTATGTCCATTTATGGTAAATTCAATTGAGATGGACCCATCATCATTTCTAATTATACCCATAGTCTTATAAAACTCAAGCATAAAGACCGGGCAAATTTGCTCGTTTATATCCAATAAACAATCAAACCCAATAGTTCCAAATACATCCCTCATGTCGGTATTTGCAAGAAATGATTGATCAACAACTCTACCTTCATGAAAGAGTCTCCTTTCAAGTAACTTAAAAGCTTTCCTATCATCCGGATTTAATCCATTTTTCCTATGGTACATGGGAATGTAGTGAGTGGTGTCTTGGTAATCTTGTTGCTTGTTGCTTGGCATGATGTTCCTAAACAATGTAACCACAATGTGGTGTTAATGGTGAATAGTAACCTAGAGGGTTTCATCACAATATTTCTCTCATCATCTTTGTTGGGTTCAAGAAATGTGTTTAATTTGTATTAACAATGTTAAATCTTTGATTTAGATTATCTTAGAAAACAATGTGATGACAAATAATGGTAAACCCATTTGAACCCAACTCTTAAAGATGAGGTAATTGTAATTCTAAGAATCAAGGAATTAGATTAACAATGTAGTGAAGATTAAACTACACACGTGATTGTTAGGCTTGAGAAAAATGATCAATTAGCTCCTATGAGCGATATGAATCCTTGTTCATGAGTCGTGAAATGAGTGATGGTGAAACATCCACGGTGATCATTTTAGCTTATCTTGTCTTCATTGCACGGATCCCACGGATCCTCTCATTTGGGATCCGTCTAGTATAAACTTAGGGATCCGGCATAACGATAAAAGTCAGCTCAAGAAATTCCTTGATAACTTTGGTTTGGGAGTTCTAAGATACCTAGTATTTTGGTGTTAATGTTCTAAAGCTTGTGGTTTAAGGTTTTGATGATTAAATGCTATTCCTATTAGGCAAGGTTCCCTTTTTTAAGAATTAGTCGTGATTCTTGGGAAGCTTTTCAAACATTATAATAAAATCCCATTTTATTAAAATATAAGAAGTTTCACATGGATATTTATTGATGTGCATGAGATGTCAATAAATCCTTTGTGGTGAATAATGATTGATGTTATCATATAACTAGATATCATTATTATGAATTGGTAATAAAGTCTACAAAACAAGATCAGAGAACACTAAATAGAAAATTACTATAAAAGAATAATTACTAGAATTATTACTACTAAGACATGCAATCAAGATACTAATAATAGCAAATAAAGATAAGTAATTAAAGATCATACCTTTGCCAAATATTCTTTTAAGGAAAAGAGATATTTAGATGTTTCTTGGAATCTCCAGATTAATGTTGTAAGGAAACTTAAACATTCTTTTTGCGAGAGGAAAAATTAGGATGAATTCTTCATGATCTTTTTGGTAGTTCCAAATCCAAGTATGGATAGTGCTTAAAAAAAATGTTAGAGCATTCTATCATTTTCCAACAATGAAAAATATATTGATTTTTTAAATTATGACAAAAATAATCCTTCTTTGTAGTTTTCAAACATACATGGATCGTATCAAGTTTTTAAAGTACAACATACTCTAAGAAACTTGGTAACGAAGCTCTGATGCCAATTGTGGAAAACTAGAAGGGGGGGTTGAATAGTTTTACCAATTTAAAACTTCCTTTTAAATATTTAGATCGACTTATGTCAATCTATTTGGTTGTTTATGTTGGAAGTTGATAGATAGATATATAAACATATAATGAAAGATAAAGAGTAAGAAGCACATCACCACGACACAAGTTATTTATAGTGGTTCGCTACAAGGACACCTTCCTTGCCTACTCCACTCCCGAGTCACCTACTCGAGAGTTCGTAAGCACTACACCAACTCCTTATGGCGGAGAAGCCTTCTGGCGTCGCTTAACCTTTTTCCGGTACAAAGCTAAATACCGAGGTTCTTTCACACCAAGGCGAACCACACCTAACACAACGTCGCCTACCCTTTATACGGTGCTAGGCTAACCACCGAGTTCTTTCACACCTTAGGAGAACTAATCCTATCACAACGTCGCCTACCCTTTATACGGTGCTAGGCTAACCACCGAGTTCTTTCACACCTTAGGAGAACTAATCCTATCACAACGTCGCCTACCCTTTATTAGGTACTAGGCTAAGCACCTAGTTCCATTATGGAGGAACTACTACCCTTCACGACACAACACCTATTATCAAGGAGATCTACTCCTTGTTACAACACCATCAAGGATATCACCATCCTTGTGAATAAATAAACACTTATATGTATAACGATGCACCTCATCGATTATACGACCTAAGCATTCTTCCCAAATGCTACTTGATTTGATTCTTGACATCCTTCACTAATGCCTTTGACACAACGCTTGGCATCCTTCACTAATGCCTTCGTCTTGACAACTTAAGCATTCTTCACTAATGCTTTGGCGGATGATTAGCATCTTTCACTAATGCTTTCATCTTGACACTTTCGGCATTCTTCACTAATGCCTTCAACCCAACATCTATGGAGAAAGGAAGAACTATCAACAAGAGAACCTTCGTTGTCTTGATGATGACAACATGGCAACTCATGGACTTGAGCTTGCGTCTTCAAGATGTGGTGATCTTTCCTTTAAGGGGAATCTACAAGATCACACAAAAACAAAGAGAAAAGCTACATAGATCTCTTGGATCCGAGGTTAGAGGTTAGAATACTTGAGGAAGTATGTGTAAAGGGATGAGTAGAAAGTAAGAAATGGCTCTCTATTTATAGAGGAAATTCTCTCGCTTCCCCGGATCCCGGATCCTTCCACTTGGGATCCGGCTAGCACAAAGCTAGGGATCCGTGGTCCGCTCCTCTTTGCCCATGGGTATTTTGGATTATGGGTCATGGGTCATGGGTTATGGGTTGATCCATGGTTTTCAATCTAGATACAATGTACCTTAAGGATACATTGAACTTGTGTAAGTGGTATATATAAAACCATGGGTTATGGGTCAAAACCATTTGCTAGTTTTATCTATTTAGTATATACTTGCTTTTACCCATTTTAGTATATACTTGTTTTTACCCATTTTAGTGTACTTAATATAAGTATGTATTAACCCAATATGTAAACACTAGTTGTTGTACATATGTATCTAACTCATAGAGTTACTTAAACTTGTTAAGCCAATATGTAAACACTAGTTGTTGTACATGTGTATCTAAAATATACAATCACTTAATCTTGTTAAAGTGTTTTATGTGAAAACGTAAGTGTGTTAGAAAACTATTAGTTCAAACCATTTACGTATTTTATTTGTTTTGTTAATATGATTTTACTTTTATTATCGACAAAACATTAGAAGATCGTAAAATATAAATAAACGTTTTTACGGCTTATTTGTATTAACAAAAAGTAAGCACGTATATCAATTTCATGGTTACATTGATAAATTTATAACCTTAAGTAAGCATTTTAAGTACAACTTACCTGCAATGTCCGAATGTTTGTGCGATTTGCCTCCACGAACAATTGGATGCTCATTCTATTTTAAAACCACAATCATCTTAATGGTCAATAAGGTTATCACATATGCATAACATTCAACTAATACAAGTCTTAGATGATCAATACATCTTTATCATTAATCATATAGTCCTTTTAGAGTAAAAATCTGTATTTTTTTACGTTTATTCATCTTACCCCATACGTTTGTTAAAATCTAGTAAGAAATCCATAATCTACCCAGCATACCATACGCCATTGCTTCATCCAATGTTTAAACCTAAGCTCAGATAATTAATTACATAAGGTGTAGTGCTTTACCAAATCATATAAAAGCTATACTAACCTAGATTAAACATATGTTTACAAGTTGTCTAATTAGCTATTTAACAAATAGTGCTACGTTTTCCACAATCACATATATCCATTATTTTTTATTCAAATCATACTATATTTACATGTCACACAATATTCTAAAGAATCAAATCGCATATAGTTCTAATAAAGCGTATTTGTTACATTATGATCAAAGGATACTATATTCTTTAGGATATGTTAAACATTGCAAAAATTTACCAAACATGCATTTGTATCCATCAACATATCGAAACATGCATATCAATCACTTTACATTTGTAGTTCATGGTTCAAAAACAAAAAAAAAAAAACCAATGTGTAACATTACGATGATGCGGTTGTTGTGTTGAAGAAGATAGACTTGAATATTTTGCTTTGACTAGGTGATTAAGTGTAGCCGTAATATGTCACGGTTCTCAAAGCGCAATGATTACTATTAATTAAGGGAAGGATTTTTGTTTTATTTTTTAGCTTGTATTATGGGAGCATTGCATATATACCCACTAAAACTCAAAAGTTGCATATTTCTCCATAATACAAGTTTTTAATGCATGATGTACAATGCAACTTAAGCATGTTTTGGGTATATATGCAAATATGTAAATTTTACACAACAATTACGTACCAAAGCGGTACATTTGAAAAAGCACGCAACTATTTTATGACCTAAACCCTTGATTATATACATACAAAATATTTGGTAGAATCACCTTAAAAATTAAGTACCTTAACATACAAATAAATAATACGGAGTATTACATTAACATCTGTGATATCGTAACTTCTCACAAATAAATACATATGTCGAATACAATATTGGTTGTCGAATATACAATGTAGCTATTGAATCATTGCCGGTGCATCAACATTTGCAATGTTTTTGTACGATGTTTCCGTCCTTGAATGTCACGTTCACTGTGATGATAAAAACATGTGGAATCCAAGTAACAAAAAAGTTAAGCGTTGTAATAAAGTATATAATTGTAGGTACTTTTAAATAAGAAACATACTATTCAATAACTTAGCACTACCGGTATTAACTTAGCAGCGGTATTATCTTAGCACTTCAGATTAACTTCTTCCGCCCATTCTTATTCGATGTCAAATTCCAGCCCATTCTACTACGACTATATACGGATGCTTAACATCTTGAGCCAATCATGGTTCAATGGGACGGGTGTATGATAGGGACCAATGATTATATATAGCTTCTAATGAAACTATATATACACGTGGCGCCAACGGACGCCAACCACAATGAAACATGATTGACACGAAGAAATTTACCAACTTCATTAAAGTACAAGGTTGTGATAATATTATGCATATAAAATAAAGCGGTCACAAACATGCGACATAATCGTCTATACATTGCTATAAACCGGTCAAGATATGGGCAATCTCAAGTTTAAAACTACCGTCATAATTGATCAAAGCGTTGATGGTCATGGTAAGCTTAACACGACCTCTATCAAAGTAAGACACCTATGTTATAAGCAAGCAAGTGGAGCGACTTAGTACTTTGGCGTCCACCGAAATCCCATTCCCATGTCTATGAAATGGTCGCAAGATTTGCACCAAACCTATTGCTATGCGGTGACATAGGAATGGGTTTTGAGGAAGCTCAAAGTACCAAAGGTGTGCCGAATAAATAATTATCGATTCTACAAAAGTTAATTTTACGAGAGATGAAAAGACAAAAGCCTATCCATCGATGAAAAGACTTTTAAGTGCAATGGTTAAAATTTTAATGTTGAAACTAGGGAATAAGATCTTGTATCTGAAACCCATCTACCATACATCAAAAAATTTTGACTCATTTTTGCACATAATAGTGAGGCTCGGATCTGTATAAATCAATAGTTTCAAAAACATCGAGGATATAACCGCCATGGCGCAATAGTATAAAATATAGAATTGCCACGCCAAGACACGGAGTATCACATCATTTGCATGATTTAATAAGATACTTGTCATCACAACCTCATACACTGACACCTCATAAATATAGTTTTGCTAGATTGTTAAAAAGTTAATGAAGAATATTATATAGTTGCAGATTCAAGCGAAGTTGAACATACCAATGTGGCGCGTTACTTTGTAGATGTATATGGAATTTCAACTTAGTGAACCCTTACGAATCCCCTACGGTACCTTTTGTCGTTTCAACTCCTTTGAGCAAAGGCACGCACCAGGCGATTTGCTAGATTGTTGAAAAAACAAAAGGCAGCGTTTGGGAATTTAGAATGGGTAACTATCTTTGAAATTCCCTACTCATCTACAAAGTAGCGTGGCCACCTTTTGTACGTTCAACTTCCCTTGAATCGCAACTATATCATATTGATCATAACTTTTAACAATCTAGGAAAAGTCTATAACAAGTATACCGGACTCATATAAACTTCCAAGCGGGTGTGCGATGTGATATGCATTAGCAAGGCTCGAATCGTATAAAGGTTGGATAAACACCGGAACATCGAGGATATAACCGCCATGGCTGCAAAATAATGTAATAAAATTGACATGCCAACATACGGTAAATCACATCATTTGCATATCAAATAAGATAATCGTCATCACAGCCTCTTGCATATCACAAATAAACACATGTGGCCCAAAAAAAACCAACTCCCTTTATGCAAAGGCCTGCACCAGGCAATTTGCTAGATTGTTGAAAAAACCAAAAAGCCCAGGCACACCAAAAGCAGGCCAACAAAAGGGGGCAACACAGAGCAAATCAAAGTAGCACACGAGGCATAATGCTAAGGCAAAAATACGAAGCACCAAAAGACCGAGCAGGATCAAGACAAAGCGAGCAAACCTAAGGGAGCAACAACGAAGCAACGCAAACCACGCCACGGGGCCTAAGACTACGGCAAAGCAAAAGAGGCCACAAAACAAAACACGCAAGGAGGCAAAGGGGACACCTAAAAGCCAACCTAGCACCACTACCCATAAATCCTAATTCTATCCCTCCACCCCTTCCTATACGAGATCATGTCCTCGGTCAAACAAAGCTCCATCATGTCAAGCTTAAGTCTATCCTCCCACGAAATTTGCTCCATTGCCTCATTGTGAATAATCTCATTCTTCGCATCTACTAATCTCATTCTTCGCGTCTCATTCTTCACGTACCCATACTGCATGTATAACACATAATCGTTATTACCTCAACTAATGATCCATAAATCATCAAACAACTACTTTTCCTATGCAAATGACTAATACCCTGACTAACATCCTAAACTAACATAACACAATATCATCTATAAATCAATAAACATCCTAAACTAACAAACTAGCATTAAATTATAACATTTATACCTGAGATATTAGGCTCAATAAGAAGAGAATCAAGCCCTTTATAATAGCCCTCAAGAGTATTTCATTGACTAACATTTATTTTGATTGATTTTTCGTTTGATTGAAAACCCTAAATCTGCTATTAATTAGAATCTAACTGTGTGTTTTGACCAAGTGTAAGAGGGATAAATGTGTGAAATACTGAAAGTCAAACACACATTACTTGACCATTTTCTAATAAAAGTAAATAAATAAATAAAACTAACTTATTTCTTCAAGTTAATAAAGCATTAAAACCTAAAATTAACCATTGTACTGATCATTGATCATTGATCATTGATCATTTACATATAATTACTTATATAAACAAAGTAGCAGTTAATAGCAAGCATCCATACAACCATCAATTATACATCATCAAAACACAAAAAAAAAACTTCCAAAGCTTCCTATTCTCCATCTTCAGACTCATCAACTTCATCCAAATCTTCCAAGAACTCCTCCTTCTCCGACGGACTCCGGCGACATAGCACCAAAAGGCGAGCCAAGAAATCAATCTTCCTTGATCCTTCAACCTATCTCTCGAAGGCGAACTCACCGATTCTTTGCATGACATTGAAGCAGTAAACAATCTACCGACCTCATCGATTGTCTATTCTTTTTGAAGCAGTTTCCTTAGAATCTTGCTCTCTTCTCCCATCCGCTCGATCAACTTTTTCTCTCTCGCTATGTCTTGCAATATCAACAACACGAAAGCATCGGCGAGCTTGCGGATTCGGTGGTGGCTTTCATTTCATCGATATTAGGTGTGGAAGACATTTTGTGTGTTTAGGGTAAAATTATTAATGGTTGTGTGTTTAGGGTTAAAATGATTGATACTTGTGTGTTGATTTTATGGTTAGGTAAGTATACATAATTATAATGTACCTCACAATTTGCACAAATAATCAAAAAAACACTTAAGAGGCATCGGAAAATTTATTTTGGGTATTCTGTAGCCCTTCATATTCTTCCATGCATAAATGTGATATGCAATAGTTCAAAAAAAAAAAAAAAAAAAGTGATATGCGGGAGGAGTATTTAGGAAGATATCTAATATTGCAATTTAAACCCTTCATTTTTCATTGGATCTAAACCAGCCCCTATATACTCTGGGGTGTTCACAGGCGGTTCGGCTCGGTTCGGTTAGAGATTTTAACTATCCATCACGGGCGGGTAGTTCATTCTACTATCCAAAACCGAACCGTACTAAGCGGGTAACCGGACATGCGGGTATCCGAAATGAGAGGTTACCCGCAGTTCGGGTCACGGTTAACCATTCAAAAAATTAATCGAATCGAATCGGCGAACAATAATATAAATTAGAGCGTAATATGTCATTTTAGTAAAATTAAATAACACTAAAGATATTAGAATAATAGTAATGTTGTTGTGTCGCAATAGCAACATTCAAATTACCATATCTAACAAAATAACTAATACTAATTATTTGGCGTTTATAGATTACGATCACATTAATCATATGTAATCCATGGACGTCAGTAAATGATCAAATTAGATAAGTAAAAATGCATTATATGATAAATGTAGTGCAATAATATTGTTAATACTTGTAAATTTTTATGAATGGTTTGTTAAAACTTACATGTATATTATACGCAGTTCGGTTAGGGTAACCACGGATAACTAAAAGTAAAAACCGAAACCGAACCGTGATTAGCGGGTTTTTCGGTTTTGGGTTTTCTCGGTTTCAGTTTCTTCGGTTATCGGTTTTTAGCGGTTATCAGATTTGCTCAACTTCTTAAAATTTATGTCAACTACAATACATCGACCAAAATCAAAGTTAGTCATCTTTACAATGTAGCACATTGACCAAAATCAAAGTTAGACATCATTACTATGTAGTCATTTACTGGTTTTCGTCCTTGTTTGCGTTTTATTGGTTTTTTCATCTTTTAGTCCGTTTGTATAACTTTTACACATTCGGCCGATTCCATTGTTTTGCACGTTTCGTCCCATTTACCCGTTTTCATCGGCTTTTACCCATTTTCGTTTGTTTTAAGAATTTTCAACCGTTTTCATAGGTTTTCTTACACTTTACTGATTAAATACGTTTATATACATTTTAAATCATTTAATACGTTTGGTCCATTTTCTCACGTCTTTGTCCCTTTTAATCGGTTTTACGTTTCCGTTTATGTTTACTAGTTTTCGTCCGTGTTTGCACGTTACCGGTTTTTTCATCTTTTAGTCCGTTTGTATAACTTTTACACATTCGGCCGATTCGGTTGTTTTACGTTTCGTCCCATTTACCCGTTTTCATCCGCTTTTACCCATTTTCGTTTGTTTTAAGAATTTTTCAACCGTTTTCATAGGTTTTCTTACACTTTTACGCATTAAATGCGTTTATACACGTTTCGTCGCTTTTAATACGTTTTGGTCCGTTTCTTACGTCTTTGTCCCTTTTAATCGGTTTTATCGTTTCCGTTTATGTTTCTTGGTTTTCGTCCGTGTTTGCGTTTTATTGGTTTTTCATCTTTTAGTCCGTTTGTATAACTTTTTACACATTGACCGATTCCATTGTTTTGCGTTTCGTCCCATTTACCCGTTTGCATCCGCTTTTACCCATTTCGTTTGTTTTAAAGAATTTTTCAACCGTTTTCATAGGTTTTGTTACACTTTACGCAGATTAAATACGTTTATACACGTTTTAGTCATTTTAATACATTTTGGTCCGTTTTCTTACGTCTTTGTCCCTTTTAATCGGTTTTATACGTTCCCGTTTTTGTTTACGAGTTTTTCGTCCGTGTTTGCACGTTCTGTTGGTTTTTCATCTTTTAGTCCGTTTGTATAACTTTTTACACATTCGGCCGATTCAATTGTTTTGCGTTTCGTCCCATTTACCCGTTTTCATCCGCTTTTACCCATTTTCGTTTGTTTTAAGAATTTTCAACCGTTTTCATAGGTTTTCTTACACTTTTACAGTTAAATACGTTTATACATGTTTTCGTCTATTTTAATACGTTTGGTCCGTTTTCTTACTTCTTTGTCCCTTTTAATCGGTTTTATCGTTTCGTTTATGTTTCTTGGTTTACGTCCGTGTTTGCACGTTTTATTTGGTTTTTCATCTTTTAGTCCGTTTGTATAACTTTTTACACACATTCGACCGATTCAATTTGTTTTGCGTTTCGTCCCATTTACCCCGTTTGCATCCGCTTTACCCATTTCGTTTGTTTTAAGAATTTTTCAACCGTTTTCATAGGTTTTCTTACACTTTACGCAGATTAAATGCGTTTATACGTTTTAATCATTTTAATACATTTTGGTCCGTTTTCTTACGTCTTTGTCCCTTTTAATCGGATTTTATATGTTCCGTTTTGTTTACGGGTTTTCGTCCGTGTTTGCGTTTATTTAGTTTTTTCATCTTTTAGTCCGTTTGTATAACTTTTTACACATTCGGCCGATTCAATTTGTTTTGCACATTTTCGTCCCGTTTACCCGTTTTCATCCGCTTTTACCCATTTCGTTTGTTTTAAGAATTTTCAACGTTTTCATAGGTTTTCTTACATTACAGTTAAATGCGTTTATACACGTTTTCATCTGTTTTAATACGTTTGGTCCGTTTTCTTACGTCTTTGTCCCTTTTAATCGGTTTTATTCGTTACCGTTTTTGTTTCTGAGTTTTCATCCGTGTTTGCGTTTCGCTAGGTTTTTCATCTTTTAGTCCGTTTGTAAAACTTTTACACACATTCGGCCGTTTCGACTATTTTGCGTTTTCGTCCCATTTACTCAAATATTATGTTTGTAGGTTGCTAATTATGGAAGCCATGGCTTAAAATCTAAATAATTTTGTGTCAACTCAAAGCGAACTTAATTATCCATTTTCGGTTTAAAACCATATGTGTCAACCCGAGAATCAAGCTTAATTTCGGTCAACCCAAAAGCGAACTTAATTCATAATCCGTTTTCGGTTCGCTTTGGTTTAATTATAGTTCGGTTCGTTTCGGTTTTCATGTTGACCAAAATAAAAATATAACCGATTTAACGAAATAAAACCCGATAACCGAACGGATCAACACCCCTAATTTATAGTCATAGTTTAAAAGAAGGAGGAATTAGTTTTCCGTTTTTAAACATTAGGTCCTTAGAGATTGGTGGATCTTAGGGATGACAGGGAGGCTGCGAGGTCTAAGCTGCAGGGGTTGAATGATCTCATTACTCAATCTTAGGAGGAAATTGATACCAAGGAAGAACAAATTCTGGCGATGAATGGTTGAAGGGTTTCTCGCTATGGAATGGGATGTTTTCTTTTGCTCTAGTGTCATCGGTTTATGTCTAATTTCTAATGTCTAATGTCTTGGTTTAATGGGATGGTATGTAGATATATTAACAATGGAATATGTATGGATCTTTTGATGGTTTATCCATACGAATGCTAATTACGTTTGTTAATATAAGTAATGTGTTCGCTAGTTTGTTTCATCTTTTTTTTCATGTTGTTTTGAATTTAGGAATTGGTTGTGGTGTTTAAGTTCATATTCGCACTAGTATAATGTATTATTGTAGGATTAGGATGTTCAATTTTTAGATTGTTGTCAATTTTTTATGATTGATTATGAAGTTTAGAAGCTGGGCGTTTGTTCATGACAATTATTTTTGATTGAACCACTAGATTTAGGGTGTTTTGTTGTTGTTTTGCTTTAAGTTAATTGCATTTACATGTTTTCTTGATTTTTTTTGCTTGAGGATGTTAGAGCTTATCTAATTGCTTATAAATAGCTTATTTATAGGCTTAAAGTAAGGTCTTAGGGTCATTTGATGTATCGTGAGTTCTTGGTTTGATTGCCTATTTTTGTGCTTAATTGTTTATCTGGGCGCTTATTAGTTATAGTTGCTTAATTAGTTGCTTTAAGTCCATTTTAGCTTTTGATTGTTCATATGTATGCGCCATGTGGCGATTTTAGTGTATCTCTGATTATATGTGTCTTTGACACAGTGGTTTAAGTAATATGGGTGTTTGAGGCGTGGGTAAGCACCATTTTACGTCGGGGTGTTTTGGTTTCAAAATTGTTTGATTTGGAGCCACATTTTAAAATTATCAAATTTGGAGCCAAATTTTGCCAAAATTTTAAAATTACTTTGGAAATTATGGTTTCCTTAATTGAAAAATCGCCCATCATTAGCCCTATTTTACTCCAATAAATCGGGGCTTCAAGCAAAACAACCGAAGTTCAATTTTACACCATTATTTACCAATAAAGTTTACTAATTTTCTTTAACACATTACTTGACGAATCATGTCAACGCAAATCAATTATCCGGATGATTTGGTTTATTCGATCGTGAAAATGAAAACACTTTAGAATATGAATCGAGGCGATTCGGATGAGGTGAGGATGCCGAAACAACCATTCAAATGCGAATCTTTGTAAGAGGGCATAACTAGGTTAGCTAAGTTTATTTGGGAATATGGAAAGCAGACGGAATAAAGGTCGATGTAACCTTGATGCTTGGATAGGTTATCGAGGAAAAATAGAGCATTGTTTTCGAGTTTTTGGGTGATTTGGTTCATGAGCATATAGGTGTCGAGATTCTAACACGGAGGAAGGTTGATTCGAAGCAAGAGATAAAATGTGGGACGAAATCACCGTACACATATACTTTTTTTAACTAGTAGTGGGTTGGTATCGTAGATACAAGGTGTTAATAAGTTTATCTCTGCATTTACGGTATGTGCAACTAATTAACAACAATATGTTAATCTTTGCGGCGATATTTTGATGTTGACTTGACGATTCGAAAGGCGATAATGAATCGTCTTGGTCAACTTCTAAGGAATTTCGAATGAAATTGATACAAAACTACATATTACCCAACCAAAATACCCTTTCAAAACTAAATGAAGTCCCGGAAAAGTATAGTGCAATTATAAAAGCCACAGATTGGGTTAATTTTGTAAACTACACGACCAATGAGGAATACAAGGTGTTAATTATTCATTTTATTCAAGTTCAAATATCTTTCACCTTTTCATATGTTTCCATATGTATTAGTTGTATACTATCGACATTACTACATCTAAAGCAGTATGATTTTGTGTTGCAAGGTGAGATCGACAAAAGCTAAAGTGTCGCGTTCCAAGTCTGCATTTATGATCATACAATGGGACGAGTTGGATACGCCCGTGTGATAGAAAAAATGGTAACGAAGAACATTTGCACATTTGCATTTAATAGCATCATACTTTCGTTTATATTCGTTTATCTTACATTTGTATGTATTTGATGTTTATAAGATCAAGAGTAAAGAAATTGAACAGATGAAGAACCACCGCGTGGTACGGCGTGGTTGAAAGGAAGGGTGAAAAAGGCGGAGAATATCACGATGATGATATCGGATCGATGGGAGAAAAATTTGTAAGTTTGATCGCAAATTTTATTATTATGTTTGTTTAGTTATAAGTTAATACTAGTCTTGTATTACTTAAAGCTGTTAGTTACAAGTTAATACAGGTAGTGTTTTAGTTAATACTTTTAGTTATCTGCATCAGACACTTAAAGCTGTTAGTTATAAGTTAATACAGTAGTGTTTGTTTTAGTTAATACTTTTAGCTACAAGTTAATCTTGGTAGAATTAAATAACCTATTTCCCATATTGTGTGTCAAAGAAAGCGGACAACAAGATCAAACAAGGAATCTTGAAGCTTGATCATGGCGATGCCATGAGCGGTTGTATTAGGTAAGGAAAAGGAGGATATGCGAGAGGAGTGGGAGGTGGAGTAACCTACAAGAGGTATTTTGATGCGCCTCGAATCGACAAGCATCCGATGAAAGAGTGGTGTTACTTCAAAGTGAACTTGATAATGAGAGGCACCAACGTCAAGAAAAAGAGGCGGTAAAGCAGTTTGATGACACAATTGGTCGCACAAAGGGCGATTGCGATCAACTTCAACTCCATTGATGTAAACGGAGTAAGACATAAGAAAGTAACATTCCATATTTTTTACCCTTTTAAATCTTGCTGCAGTCTTCTTAAACAATTTATATTTCGGTGTCTCCGGTGAACATTAATCTTTTAAATAGCAGTCTTGATGAGGATGCCGGAACAAGTGTTGGACGTGAGAAAGTTACGAGCATTGAGAAGTCTAATGGACTTGCAACTTTGGAAATGGAAATGGAAATAAGTGTAAGTAATAAATCATCCCCGGTATTTTGAATTCTACATACATGTATTATTTACCGTGTATTATATATAGGAAAGCGTTAAATCACGCATCTAAGAAATCGACTAGATCAAAACGAAAGGATTCTTCACGTCAAATTTCCGAATCACAAGAAAATGAGTCTCCATTAACGGTACTACCACAATTATTTATTTAAACATTTTCATATGTTCTTTAGTTTAATTAATTATCGATACATATATACATGCAACAAATTATCGTTTTAGATAATTAAGTGCGACTCGTGGCACTTAAAGAAATCAACTATTATTGCGGAGGGTAGCGTGTACAAAGCGATGGAAAACAAATGCTTCATAACAAACCACTCCCAAAGGATTGCTACTGATGTCTATTGAAAAATCTTTAGTGGATGCGGCATGCGTGCGGATGTAGGAAGTAACGGTTTCAAAGCAGTTAAGGATGCAAGTAGGTGGTTTTATGCATGGCCAAAGGATCAAGTGGTTTTCGATGAAAAGGTACATAGATGCATGTGTTTTATAAACCTACATATATCATTCTTCATATTTAATTAGGTGTTTGATACACCGGCTTTTGTTTCCTCTGGTAACACCACCAAGTACCATAAAGCAGTTGGTGAGAAAAGAAGCGCACCTAAAATACAAGCGAAGCGCTACGTCTCTAGTCATGCCATGCAAAGGAAGCTAAGAAGATAAAGAGTCAGAAGTCGTTAAATTATTGAGAATTTTATTATGTACGACATTACATTTTTATATACATTCTAATTTTATTGTATTTGAATATATTTTTATATATTAGAATTTGTTTTGATATATATTGATTTCTTATATGTGACTAAAAGATTCATATAGTCACAATTATTAACACCTTTTGGTCACAGTTTGCTTAATTCGATGCGTGACTAAATGTTAGAAAGGGCCACACAAACATAAAATTAATGTGGCCATTGGATGAGCAATAGTCACACAAAACACACATTTCTTCACTTAAAACACAATATGGTCACACTTATTAACACTTTTGGCCACTTTATGATTAATTCGTATGTGACTAAATACCCAAAAGAAACAAGCTTTGTGTGACTAAATGTTAGAAAAGGCCACACAAACATAAAATTCATGTGGCCATTGGATGATCAATAGTCACACAAAACACACATTTCTTCACTTAAAACACCATATGGTCACACTTATTAACACTTTGGCCACTTTATGCTTAATTTGTATGTGACTAAATACCAAAACAAATATGCTTTGTGTGACTAAATGTTAGAAAAGGCCACACAAACATAAAATTAATGTGGCCATTGGATGATCAATAGTCACACAAAACACACATTTCTTCACTTAAAACACCATATGGTCACACTTATTAACACTTTTGGCCACTTTATACTTAATTGTATGTGACCAAATACCCAAAACAAACATGATTTGTGTGACTAAATGTTAGAAAAGGCCACACAAACATAAAATTCAAGTGGCCATTGGATGATCAATAGTCACACAAAACACACATTTCTTCACTTTAAACACCATATGGTCACACTTATTAACACTTTTAGCCACTTTATAGTTAATTATATGTGACTAAATACCAAAAACAAATATGATTTGTGTGACTAAATGTTAGAAAAGGCCACACAAACATAAAATTCATGTGGCCATTGGATGATCAATAGTCACACAAAAAACACCTTTCTTTACTTTAAACACCATATGGTCACACTTATTAACACTTTTAGCCACTTTATGCTTAATTGTATGTGACTAAATACCCAAAACAAACATGCTTTGTGTGACTAAATGTTAGAAAAGGCCACACAAACATAAAATTCAAGTGGCCATTGGATGATCAATAGTCACACAAAACACACATTTCTTCACTTTAAACACCATATGGTCACACTTATTAACACTTTTAGCCACTTTATGGTTAATTGCATGTGACTAAATACCCAAAACAAACATGCTTTGTGTGACTAAATGTTAGAAAAGGCCACACAAACATAAAATTCATGTGGCCATTGGATGAGCAATAGTCACACAAAACACACCACTTAAAACACCATATGGTCACACTTATTAACACTTTTGGCCACTTTATGATTAATTGGTATGTGACTAAATACCCAAAAGAAACATGCTTTGTGTGACTAAATGTTAGAAAAGGCCACACAAACATAAAATTCATGTGGCCATTGGATGATCAATAGTCACACAAAACACACATTTCTTCACTTAAAACACCATATGGTCACACTTATTAACACTTTTGGCCACTTTATGCTTAATTTGTATGTGACTAAATACCCAAAACAAACATGCTTTGTGTGACTAAATGTTAGAAAAGGCCACACAAACATAAAATTATTGTGGCCATTGGATGATCAATAGTCACACAAAACACACATTTCTTCACTTAAAACACCATATGGTCACAGTTATTAACACTTTTGGCCACTTTATACTTAATTGTATGTGACTAAATATCCAAAACAGACATGATTTGTGTGACTAAATGTTAGAAAAGGCCACACAAACATAAAATTCAAGTGGCCATTGGATGATCAATAGTCACACAAAACACACATTTCTTCACTTTAAACACTATATGGTCACACTTATTAACACTTTTAGCCACTTTATGGTTAATTGCATCTGACTAAATACCCAAAAGAAACATGCTTTGTGTGACTAAATGCTAGAAAAGGCCACACAAACATAAAATTCATGTGGCCATTGGATTAGCAATAGTCACACAAAACACACATTTTTTCACTTAAAACACCATATGGTCACACTTATTAACACTTTTGGCTACTTTATACTTAATTGTATGTGACTAAATACCCAAAACAAACATGATTTGTGTGACTAAATGTTAGAAAAGGCCACACAAACATAAAATTCAAGTGGCCATTGGATGATCAATAGTCACACAAAACACACATTTCTTCACTTTAAACACTATATGGTCACACTTATTAACACTTTTAGCCACTTTATGGTTAATTGCATGTGACTAAATACCCAAAACAAACATGCTTTATGTGACTAAATGTTAGAAAAGGCCACACAAACATAAAATTCATGTGGCCATTGGATGAGCAATAGTCACACAAAACACATTTCTTCACTTAAAACACTATATGGTCACACTTATTAACACTTTTGGCCACTTTATGATTAATTGGATGTGACTAAATACCCAAAGAAACGTGCTTTGTGAGACTAAATGTTAGAAAAGGCCACACAAACATAAAATTCAAGTGGCCATTGGATGATCAATAGTCACACAAAACACACATTTCTTCACTTTAAACACCATATGGTCACACTTATTAACACTTTTAGCCACTTTATAGTTAATTATATGTGACTAAATACCAAAAACAAACATGATTTGTGTGACTAAATGTTAGAAAAGGCCACACAAACATAAAATTCATGTGGCCATTGGATGATCAATAGTCACACAAAAAACACCTTTCTTTACTTTAAACACCATATGGTCACACTTATTAACACTTTTAGCCACTTTATGCTTAATTGTATGTGACTAAATACCCAAAACAAACATGCTTTGTGTGACTAAATGTTAGAAAAGGCCACACAAACATAAAATTCAAGTGGCCATTGGATGATCAATAGTCACACAAAGACATATTTCTTCACCTTAAACAACATATGGTCACACTTATTAACACTTTTGCCACTTTATGCTTAATTGTATGTTACTAAATACCCAAAAAAACATGCTTTGTGTGACTATACGGTGTTTATGGTCACTAATACGGATTAATCCAACAAAATTTGTACCTAATTAGTCACACATGTTACGGTTTTGTTACTCTTTTGCAATAGAGACTAAAAAAGTCAAACACGTGACCATAGGGTACCTATGGTTGCGCCGACCTTTAGTCACACACGGTCGAAAAATCATGTGTGACTATATGTATATCGTCACATATTCGGTGTGGCCAAATCCACTTTTTGTTCTAGTGTTTGTGGGAGTATTTTATATTGATATAAAGAGGGAAAGAAGATCTACAATATAGTGGTGGAGGTGTAATTTCACTTGCCGGAATTTGGCCGGATAGGGGGCGGCCAATGGTGGTGGTGGTGGCTAGGGTTTTTATTTTTGATGAGAGAGAGATTAGAGAGAGAAAGTAATGTGTAGGTGTATTTTAGAGAGAGAAAATGGAAGTAAAAATGAGGGAGGGTTGGGGTATTTATATTTAGGAGGGAGGGACTCAAAAATAAATAATTTAGGGGGAGGGGGTGCCGGCCTAAGCAAAAGAGGAGGGGCCGTGGTCGCCATTTTTCGTAAAACATCCCGTTTCCCCATTCCTGAGCTCATATATTGTCCCCCGAGTGTCCCACGACGTTCATTCTACTTTCTAACATCGTTATTTATGTTTTTCCACATGTTTCCCTATTTATTTGTCAATTTTCGAGTTACGGTCTAAAAGTTACAATATTTCTGGTTTTAGGCTTTTCTAGTGCCGAATCGAATAATGCCTTCCAAATAGAGTTAAACTCATACGATAACTCATTAAATAGTGAAATAAACCATAAAAACCAATAGACGATATAAAATCAAGTCATGGTTTATAAAAATAGTGATAATGGCAAAGCTCGGTTTAGTTTAACGTAATGCGGTTACCTAAAATAGACTCCCTAAATTGCCGGTTGTCACAACATGTACCGTGATGTACTATAGGGCAACCAAATATTAAATTCGGCTATATACTAAAAATTAATAAAGTATACATAACCCATTTAGAAGTGGTTTGAAAAGCATAGGCCTTTTTGTATATGTGCACGGGTATTAACTAAAGAAATGCCGTTGAGTTAAAAAATATTATAATAATCGAATAATATATAATAGAAGTAAAAATACCTACAGTACACGTTGAAAGAAAAATACTTCACAAGTCAACATTAGACAATAATTATGGGTCAAACGGACATAAAGGATCGTACATGAAAGACCGCTATCGATTTATGTATTCAACCTTGTGCTTCAAGAAGTACTCAAGCATCCGTTAACGGTAAGCTAAAGCTGTTTGAAGAGAGTCGTCTACTTCCTGAGGCTGGTTACGGAGCAATCTGTACAAAAT